>JAJMGD010000007.1:0-572612 GCA_030568515.1 Suhomyces guaymorum
AAATCCATTACTGTCTGCAACAGTCTCTGGGGAGTCCCTATTAATAGGAGTTTCTTTGAGCTGATTTGGTTGAATTTTGAAGCGTTGAAGTAAGTCAATAGCGAATTCTTTCTGTGATAGTTGATATCCATCAGCAGTGTGAACGAATCGAATGCCGAGGAATTCCAGGATGTCACCGAAGTGTGACCAGTTGAAGTATTCATCTAATTTTTGACAGAACTTGTCGATAATGGATGAATCAGAGGCGGTCATGAAGAGGTCATCAACGTAAAGTGCAATGATTAGGCTTCCCCCATTCTGGACATTCTGAAGGAAGATGCCTTGAGTGAGGGTTTCTTTGATGTTCATGTCGCGGAATACCTGAGTGATGCGTTGATACCATTCGAAACCGGCTTGTTTCATACCATAAAGTGCTTTCTTAAGTAACCAACATTTGCCTTTGGGTAAACTAAATCCCCGAGGTGGTTGTGCATAAACGGGTTCACTATCAATAAGAGGAGCGTTCAAATAAGCAGATTTGATATCCAAATGTTGTATGACCCAATTATTCTCGGCAGCGAGTGCCGTGAGGAGTTTAATTATTGTGATTTCGACGACTGGAGCGGATACCCTAGAAGGATTAAAATGAAGTCCAGGTACTTGGCGAAAGCCCTGAAGTACACAACGTGCTTTATAAATAGCTCCTTTCTGGTCATCCGGTTTCATCGTGTAAACCCACGTAGTTGGAATAGCTTTTACATTATCGGGTTTGTCCACAATTTCGTAGACACCAAGTGCTTTGAAATTGTCGAGTTCAGTAGCCCTAGCTTGTATCCATTCCGGTTGATAAAAATTGAGAACTGTGACGACGGCTGTAATTAATCGTAATTTTGTTTGAGATCTAGTAAAGGGTCCTTTCCGTGTATTAGAGTCCGCGGGAGGTTTCCGTTTATTAGTGTAGGTCTTCGCGTAAGGATTATCAAGATCATTTCGGAGTTGTTTAGAGGAAGGTTTGGATTTCGCTCGCCTCCGATTCTTGCCCGGTGCGGTCAGGTCGCGACCCCTGATCGCGGTAGTAGATTTTGACGTTGGGGGGTCCTCGGTGCCCAGTTCAACTAATTTAGTAGCCTCATCTGCCTGAGTTGCAGGTGGGGTGGGTAAGTACGAGGATTGTTGAGGAACGGGAGAGCTCGTGATCAGTGAGGTCTCTTTGTCCTCAGATGGAGTAGGATCAGTACTCGTATGGGTAGGTGCGACGTCATGATCGTCCAGTGGTTCGTTCTGCAGTTCAAGTGGTGTTTCAGGAGAAGAGTCCTGATCTTCGATATCCTCAACATCTTCATCGACATCTACAATGTCGGTATCCGGTTCCCAATCGAGATCATCGAGATCGTCATCATCAGTAGCTGGGACGTCGACGTATGCATTGGGTGGAACGTTGGTACTAGCAGGTACCGTATACCGGGGGTGAGTGGGATGTTCGTAGGCCACATCACTCGCGTCATGCTGCAGAGCGGAAAATTGTGCTTCAGCAGTATCACGTCTAGTGGTACCGCCATTAAATGGATCTGACGAGAATCCGTTGTCTGGTGTTGGTGGAGTTTTTCGATTTTTGATTTCATCGATAATTTCGTTGTACTCGAAATTACGAAACTTGTATCGAAAAGAGTGTACTCCTGTCATTTCGGCAAGGCGTTCGAGCAGCTGCTTGCTAATGACGTAGGCAGATGTAGGTAGATTTTCAAGGTAGTGAAAAATGTTGTGCATAGTGTTGCGGAAGCTAACGTTTGGAGTAACAACGACAAGAGGGTTCTCTACCATTAGAATGACGCGGTATGTAGCAATGTCAGTTCCATATCCAACAAAGAATCCGTCAATTGTTCCATGTGAGAGTTTGTCCATGCGTAATCCGTATTTCTCGGCTTCAGCTTTGGAAGTAAGAGCAACAACAACATCCAATCCGAACTGTCGAAGTTCAAGATTGTAGTTTGAAGGGTCAAGTTTGAATAATTTCATCGCCGGACTGTTCCAACCTAGAGAACTAACGGGAGTCCAGTTCTTAACGTGTGCTGCATATTGCGTAAGGTGCTGCAACAACGTCATAACCCTAATGTCTCCAATAGGAAGTAATGCTTTCCGTAAGTGTTGGAGAAAGGTCCGATTTGCACGTTCAGCTATACCGTTCATTTCGGGGCTTCGTGAAGGTATTTCATCCTTGTCGATGCCTTCCAAGAGGAGTTCATCGCGAGAAGGGAACTCAAGTGCATTGTCGGTGCGAAAATGTGATACTTTTTCGCCTTTGAACAAGTTGTTCAAAAATCGTAAGCGGGCAAGGACAGGGGAGCCAATGCTCTTGGTATTTGTCCATATAGCCCAAGTGAAACTGGAGTATTCATCAGTTAAAAGTGTAATATAATACTTATCATTTTCATGAGGAAGGAGGTCCTTTTTATCTCCAAAGATAAACGGTCCAATGGTATCAGAATGTACCCGATAAAGTCGGAATTGGGCTTTGAAATGTGGATGATTGTGTGAACGTTGAATAGTGTTAAAATGTGCGCAGTATAGACAATGTTTCACGCGATCGATATCTTTCTTAGTGAATTTTCCTTCAATCCTGCCGTGCTTGCGAAGTGCGTTGAGTGAATCGTAGTGCATATGGTTTCCGGACAAATGCCAATACCATAAAGTCCGAGGCAGTTCAAATCGGTTTGCAACAGCAATTGGTTGACCCAGTGGTGACCCAAGAGTGTCAAACATATCCTCACTGAATGGTGGATGATCAGGTTCATCACCTCCATCAGGATTAGAATCGAGTTCGAAGTCTGGTTCGTAATCGGATTTATATTCATCGACTTCTGGGGGTCCAAGTGCAAGTATAGCGTAGATCAGTTGGAAAGTTTTCAGTCCACTTAACTGGTGGAACGTGTGACCTTTGAGATAGATATTGCTTTCATAGCCAGTTTTCGTTTTAAGAAATCCGTAGAGGCCAATCTGCTCGATCAAGCGGAGTTTTACTGTCACATCTTTGTGAGAAAATTCAACAAATGGTTTCGTGGTTTCATCACCAATCATCCTGGTCAGGCCCTGACTCATTAGTTGGCTGAAGCTGAGTAAGTTAAGGTTGGCATCAGGAACATAGTACGTGTCAGGTAGTCTGATCATCAGACGCCCAAATTTCAATCTGAGTTCGCCTTTTATAATCGGTTGAGTCGAGTCTGTCGACTGATAACCGATGAGATTAGTATCATAAGCTTCTGTTTTGTCATGTAGATATTTCTGATGATTGACAATCGTAGCCGACGCTCCAGTGTCAATGACAAAGAGGTTTTTATCATTGAGATCAACCTTGATAGATTGAGGGTCGATGTTGTCGACATTATTATGTGCTTCCATAACATTGTTGACTATCGTTAAGGGTGATAACATAAGACTATTTTCCAGTTCCTGAATGTGTTCAAGATCATAATTTGTGTTGGTCTCTCTATTGAGATCGTCAGTACTGATCTGTTGTCTTTGGTTACCTTGGTTGTTGCCGTTTCCATTACTGTTATAACCTCCCTGGTTAGAAGAGTTTCCATTTTGATTCAAAGGCCCCTTTCCTCCATTGTTGTTGGAATTAGCATGGGGTGTGTTGCCGCTATTGTTTCCAGGTTTTCCATTCCCTGGGCCCGGAGGCTTGCCCAGACGCGAATCCTTTGATCCATTTCCAGAGTTTCCCGATTTAGTCGGAGGTTTTACAAAATCCTTATGAGCGAGAAGTGTCTCCCACAACGTCACGATTTGTGGGGGGCTCGTTCCCTCATTCGATTGTAAGTAAAAATCTGCAATGGTGTCTGCCATTATTCTTGCATTGGTCCCGAGACTGCCACATTCGTTGTACAAGAGATGTAATGTGAGACCTGATCCGCCAAACTCGTTAATAAATTTGGTTAAACCTTTATCCATGTTTCCATGAATTTTGGTTATGTTAGAGGCATCGTGGAATCCGCCTTTTCTTGCTAAATGTTCATGAGAAGTTTGAAGATACGTCCTAATGGAGTAACTAAGGATTCCCTTCCGATTTAGAGAAATGGTTCTGTATCCAGTTCTAATTATTTCCAAGTTTGATTGTGTTTCATCAATCTCACTAAATTTCTTGTAAATCTTAATATCCGTAACAACCGTATGCAAAAACTTATCGGTTGCAATCGCAAGTTTTTCGCCTGTATGATGTTGCCATTCTAGGTCATCATAATTAGGTTTTTCTGTTGACTCAAGGATAGTTTTAAGATACGGAGCTTCTTGAATTAAAGTGTCAAACGTGAGTCTCCAAGTCCAAACAGTTTTGTCAGCGTGATCTAATTGAGGGTTACGTTTGTAGGAATTGATCATCCGGTTTGCAAGAGCAAGTCCATCGTTAGTGGGAGTGACAACGTCATTGGTGGCAACGTTGGTGCCCTTTCCACTTTGTTGCGCCTTTAAGTCTGAAATGTCCTTCGCCATATCCTTCTTATTCGCATTTAATTCCTTCAACTGTTCTAGTATGGATGATAAGAATAACTCGGTCACCCGATTTTCAGATGAAGTTTTAGCGACAGTAGCGACAGTATCAGCATTTGAAGTTAAGGCATCATTTTGATTTCCAGCATTTGTTGCAACATTTGCTTCAGCAGCAGTGGTAGGGGGGGCATCCTGTGCAGTATCCAAACCTAAATCATCATTGGAATGATCCTCCTGCATATTAGGATCATCAGGTGCAGTCATTTCTGAGTAAGTCAGTAGTAGAAAGTTTTGACTCTTAATCTGTTAGCCGCCCGTGAACTCTGATCACGTGCCTGCCTAATTAGGATGAGGTAGCTATGAGCTTAGACCAGATATATGACCGTACTTTAGATAGGAATGGTCGGTTGGTAGAATTAGATAACTATTTCGTATATTCCAAATTAACTAGTAGTTATCCCCGTATATACTTCAGAGTAGTATAGAGTAGTTCTCTTGAGGAGAATTACCGGGCGGTGATCCTCCTATTTATACTTTACGGACTGTGGTCTCCTCAAGAGGAGCCCCAGTTTGTCATCCTGTGGCACCTACCACTTTCGGGGATACAGAACTGTGTTCTGGACTGTGGTGGCATGTGGCAAGGTATCTATTGCTTCCTGCCACATTATTCTCATAGTGGTAGTGTCCCAACCGGAGTTACTATAGCCGCCAACACCTTTCGTTGCTCATTGGTCTCGTGACCGAACATCACCAACCGATTTGGCCCCAGATTTCAACACCACTATTCAACACCAATATCTCTATACAATCGGTAGTTCTACTTATCGACACCTTTCGGTGGAATGCTTATATATATACGAAACCAGCTCAAAAGACCCACCAAAACGCCCTTTTTTTCCAGATCAAATGGTTCCTCATCGCTCATAGAAGCTCAACTCATTAATGACAATTTCCCCATAATACGACAAAACCTCCTCATACGACATGCCCTCCCCATAAGACAAACCCTCCCTTTCATACGACACAACTCTACGCTTTCTACCGCTTCTAGAAATCTCGATTCTTCCCAAAGTGTCCTAGACATCTCACCATATGCCTTGGGCTCATCTTCTCCATCTCGAAGCGTGGGAAGCGCCACTTACATGCGGATAAACCACTTCTTCCAATTCCTTATGAACAACGATTTCAATCGAGCTTCTGAAACCCTCGAGAAAATCGGCCAAAGCATCAATATTCAGTACTACAAGTCCAGCTCATCTCCACAAGTACTTGAACAAATTGATGGTTATTACTCGTGTTTTCTCATTCTATTGTCAAGCCAACAGCTTTGGATTCAGGATTTACGAGTTTTGGCTGATAGTTTCAAGGGAGTGAATAAAGGTTTGGCTAAATTGAAGACAAATAATGAAATCAAAGAGATGGAATTGGAAATAAAATCAGTGCTTGTGCTGAAACTGGTCGGGTGTTTTGGGAAAATTGACGACTCAAAGAAGACAAATGAAAGGATCATGAAGAATGCCATTGCAAAGTATGCCAAAGTGCTTATAAAAGAGTTTAAATTGAGTCCAAAAGATATTGCAAAGAGGAAAGATGTGGATCATAAAGTGTTTGAGAGAATGTGTAAAATAGCAAAGATAAAGATACCAGAAGATGAAACTTCAGAGAAAGAACTGAATTCAACAGGAAAGGATTCAATTCCAATGGAAAATTACTTGGAAGGTGATTTCTCCATAGATTCCTTCAAGGATATCAACGGCTTCGTCAGCTTTACATCCTTATGCGATTATATATCCTCACAAAAATTCCAGAAATTTGGACTGGGAGAACAGGAAAAACTCTACGAAGTGTACGACTCTTTGCTGCCTCTGGAACAAGCAGAATTTATGGAAAATTACCAGCAATTTAACGTTCAAAGACAGCTTACGGTTGAAAATCATTGCTTGGACTTGGTGGAAGATTTCAGCAAAAGTCTGCCCAACAAGCCGAATCTCCATAAGTTCCAGACCGAGAACTCGGCGATGATGTACGAGTGGTTCAGCTCCAGCGTGGCCCATTTGGAGATGTTAGCCAAGGAATTGCTGGTGTATAACAAGGAAAATCAAATTGGAATGGAAAACGATGAAAAATCGAAGAATAATCAAACTAATGAAATGAAGAAGGATCCAAATTCAACCAGTTCTAATAATAAGCTATATAATAAAGTGGAGAAAGATGATAGGCAAATTAATTCCCAATTTGATGATTTATCCCCAGACCAAAAAGTGCTTGCCAAATATTTCATTCATTGGAATATTGTGCCCAAAAACGCTTTGGTGACACTTATCATCTCCACCCTTCTTTCTTCAACTTTATCGTCATCTCAAGAGTACATTCGTTTGACAGAACTAGTCAAAAAACTCACTGCTTCGTTCAAACGGTTGGTTTATAAAGAATCATCTTACAAAATGATCCGAAAAGAGACACTTAAGCGGTTTGATGAGGACGAAGATGGAATCATTCTATTCACCTCATTACTCAAAATTGTTCTTAGCAATTGCCATTTCCTGCTTCTGCCTCACGATAAGAATACCATGGAGGAGGTTGAAAAATTGCAATCGTTAATGGACTCAAATTATCTGAAGAAGGTTAAAAAGGATCAAGGTTCATTAAATACGATATATTCCAATGACCAAAAATCCTTTGATAAATATCTTGATGGGACTCTTGGTGAGTCTCTTTCTATCCCTGCATTCAAGTATACCCAGCTACTTCACGACAATAATAAACTCTTAGGAGTGATTCTCATCCATCCCTACCTTTTCCAAAAAATGAAGACTTACGATTCGCTCACTTTCAACAAGTCAATCTACCTTCCGATGCTTTGCGCCCCCAAAAAATGGACCAGCCCCACCGACGGTGGCTACCTCAAAGATCTCAGACCCATAGTAACTTCTAGCGACCTTACAACTTGTCTTAAGTATATGAATATGGCACATTCCACGGGACAAATGGAGTCTTTATACGAGGGATTAAATACGCTTGGAGAAAATGCCTGGGCCATAAACTCCAAAATTCTTGAAGTGTACAATCAAGTGATGGACCATTCTGACGGGTTCCTCAAAATTCCGCCTCAATTAGCTTCCATACCTGAAGATCACGAATCGTTGCATGAATTAAAAGGACTTCGCATTCAGTACAATATGATCCAGAAAATTGCGAACGCTTTTGACAAGAATGGTGATACATTTTATTTACCCCACGGAGTCGATTTCAGAGGAAGAGCGTACCCTTTGGTTTCAGAACTCTCTCATTATCAACAAGATTCGGTCAGATCCCTTATGATGTTCTGGCACTCCAAGCCATTGGGGCCCAATGGATACGATTGGATCAAGTACCAGTTGGTAGGGGTTTTCGGTGAGGATAAACTAAATATGGAACAGAGAATAGACTTTTTCCACCAGAATTTGGCCAATATTCTTGATTCTGCCAGAAACCCGTTGAACGGCCAAATGTGGTGGAAATTGGCCGATAAACCATGGCAAACGCTTGCGCTTTGTATGGAAGTTGAGCAAATCGAAAAGTTTCTGGAAACTAACGAAATTGCGAATTATCGCTCAAGAATGCCAATTCACCAGGACGGTTCGTGTAACGGACTTCAGCATTACGCTGCTTTGGGAGCAGATAGCGAAGGTGGCCGCTCCGTCAACCTTGTGCCTTTAGAGAACGACGAAAGGGGAGATGTCTACTCCAAAGTCTTGGAAATCGTTGGGTGCAAAATCGATAAAGACATCGCGCTTGGCAGCGAAGAATTGGCTCCCTTGGCCAAAACTATCCTTTCTAGAAAGCTCATCAAGCAGACGGTGATGACTACCGTCTATGGAGTTACCAACTACGGCGGAGCTGCCCAGATCGAGCAGAGAATCAAGGATATCATAGAGGACACAAATATCAGAAGTGAGGGTAAAGCCGATACCTCCGACTTATCTAGCCACCAAAGAAGACTAGCACTCTATTTCACCACCCTAGTATTGGACTCCGTATCGGAATTGTTTGCTGGAGCGAAATTGATCCAAGATTGGCTTTTGGAGAACTGTTACAGAATTATAACCTCTTTCGATAGTGAGACAGTTCAAAAGCACTACGAAACAACCCCCGTTTTCTGGACCGCCCCTTCCTACAAACCAATGATGTGGACCTCGCTATCGGGATTCCCCGTGGTCCAGCTCTACAAACAGCAGAAATTCTCGCTTATTCCCACTACGCTTCAAAGCGTGAAGATTAATCGTCCCGCGGAAATTGCACCCATTAACAAGCAAAAGCAATTGAACGCAGTGGCTCCAAATTTCATTCATTCCTTGGATTCTATACATATGCTAATGACGGCGGTTTCGTCCAAAATGGCATCTATCGGCTTTGTCTCTGTTCATGACTCTTTCTGGACTTATCCTGCTGATGTGGAGACGTTGTCGCAAATTCTCAGACAAGAATTTGTGCGGTTGCACTCTTCAGATATTGTGGAACACTTGAGGGAAGATATGATGTATACTACCAGCAAATCGTTTCAGTTGGTGTGGATTGAGAATGTGAGAAATCGAGAGTTGGTTGGTAAGATCAGGGAAATAAGAGGAAGTCAGATAAAACCCAAGATTAATGAAATTGAAGGAAAATTTCTGATTCAACCCCAGAATAATGATATTGAAGGTGAAAATTCCCAGACTTCTGAAATTGAAGGTGAAAAGTCCCATACTTCTGAAATGGGAGCTAAAAGGACGGTACTGATTTCGTTGAAGAATGAGTTGGATTTGCAATCGAGAGAAGAGGGCGAAATTCTAAAACTTCTAGAAAAGTTCCAGCCACAATTATTTATCAAATCAAAATCCGCAAACTCGCTTGAAACTTATACCACCCGAATCAATCAAGATAAAACAATCCGCAAGTTTCTGCTTAAGAAATTCACACCCGTTTTTGCACCTGTGCAGATTTTGGAGTGTCCACCAAAAGGAGATTTAGATGTGGAAGAAGTGCTAAAAAGTAAGTACTTTTTTAGTTAAAATAAAAGAATAATAGACCAACTTTTCAAGAGAAAACTCAGCTCTAAAAATTCTTGTATCATTAGATCAATTTTTGGTTTAATTCTCATTCTAGAAAGCCCTCTATCCACTTCCTTTTCCTTCGCTTTAATCCTCATTGATCATTTTCTCCAACTTTCCAAAAATCCGATCTCTGTGAATCGCCATTGGATCGTTTCTATCGGACTCAAAAAATGTATTTCTCTTCAACTCAGAATCGTCAAACTGGTCCTCTTGCAAATAGGACCCTTCATAATCGTACTCATAGTCTCCTTCGCTCAATTCATGTATACCAGCCTCCTCGTCCTCATCGACCACTTCGTGAGTATCACTGAAGGCTCCAGCATCCTCATCACTGGGATAATCGTTCTGGTAGAAATCTTCGGCGTTCGAGTCCTCATCATCACTCAATACCGCCGGTTTCTCGTCTTCATCGTCCGATTGCCATAACAGATCTTCATCGTCAAAAAAGCGAATGTACCCGATTTGAGACTGCGGATGGTTGGCGGTGGTCATGGGCTCGCTTGTGGATAAAAGGTAGACATCGTAGACGTAATCGGACTCTTCTGGCTCTTCTACCAGAACGCTTCCTTCACCAACAGTCAGTTTATTTCTTATTCTTTTCTTCCTGGAGCCCCCATTTTCCTCCTCGTTCACGTTAAGGTACGAATTGACCATATCCGATAACTCATTCGGAATCTCGGCGTCTTCGTGGCTCTGGTGCTGGGGAATAATGAACTTTCTCTTTCTGGACCGAGGAGTAGAAGTGCCGTCACCAGCGGAATCTTCGCCCCCAGCGACCCTCAAAACAGAGTCAATCACCGACTGATCCTCGCTGGCAGTCAAATTGTCTGTTCTGGACAATTTGTAGAAGCTTTTGGCCAATTCTGATGGAGATGGTGCTCTTGGAGTATGAATTGGCGATGGGACTTTGGAGGACGTAGGGGTCGATTGTTTCGATCTTTTGGGGTCCCGGCCCTCCAAGATCAACGCCTGGAGAGGGTCTTGAGTCCGCTTCCGCTTAATACGGAGAATTTGAGGTGGTTGTTCCATTTTAGACGAATTGTTGAGCGAAGCGAGTCAATGAGTGAGTCAATCTAAAACTGAATAGAGTAGTATATTTGATATGTGAAGCAATCTTCGATCAAACTGAATATGGATGGGTGATTCTGGGGATTATAACTGCTAAATATGTACTATCAAATGTAATCGAGTAGAATATATGGGTTTATATGTTGAAGTTATTGACATGAGTTTCTCCACAATTGAGAAGATTGAGTTGAGAGTGATTACGTAAGCAAACTGATGAGCGGAGCGAGTCAGTGATTTTGGTGAAAGAGACCCAAGAGCGAATAATGAAAAGACTGAGGGGCAAAATGATGACGAAGAGAAAACAGTGAAGAAATAGAGAGAAGAAAAAGTAAAAGAATTGTCCTAAGTAAGAAAAAAGACGGAATAGTTCAGACTAATAAGCAAAATGAAAGTGAGATATCAGAAGATTTCAAAAAGCTAATAGAGTAGAGATGAGTTTTAATCGTTTTCTCGCTACAGTCTTCTTATTGGCCTTTATTGGCTATGCAACGGCGCAAGCACCGGTCTAGAATCTAACAATTATCTTGAAGCCTTGGAACAAGGTGATTTAGGGGAGTCAAAATTCAGTCAAAATTCCCTTGTCAGTCCATTGGGATTTATTGTCTCAAGATCTGGACTTATTTTGACCCATAAGTCAGAATTTTTATCCACAATTTTCGTATTTATCCCAGTTGAAAATGCTTTTTTGTATACTTGTTTTGCATCCATTCCAGTAGTATGAGTTAATTATCCCGAATAATTTTGTATTCCCATTATTCAGTAGACTTTATGTAACTCCAATGATTGCTTCATTTCAATCGAACTGTAGATATTCAGGATTTCTTATTCATCATGGGTAGATAGTCAGGATTTCTTATTCATCATGGGTAGATAGTATGGATATCTTAATTTTTCATTATGGGTAGATAGTATGGATTTCTTAATTTTTCATTATGGGTGGATGGTATGATTTTTCAATTATTAATCGAGGTATAGATATTGAACGTTACCACTGGAAACTGGGTAAGTTCAGCGGCCACGGTGCCCTCGACGCCAAAACTCTTCAAAACACCTCTAATTACCCCACACGGGAACCAAAGATGAACCCTTGCCTTGGCGACAGTATCGTGAATTCCCTTCGGACTGCTCATCGACGCGATCAGTTTATGATTATTATCCACCAAAACAAACGTTCCACGGTGATTTGTCCTCAAATTGTCCATTTGCTTGTTGTAGAGACATTTCCAGACATCTCTGCACACAAACTTCATAATATCCAAGATATCGACAATCTTAGTGCCGGAGCCTCCAGAACCAGCCCCGTTCTTGTAGAGCAAAAGCTCGGCGATTTTGAGGCCCAAGTTGTAGCCATATGATTCAATCCGTAAACTGACGTCGTCTTCTCCCAGAAGAGGCAGATCAAGCACGTTGACGGATCCAGGAAGATCACGGGGTATTTGCGAGAGTGGCTGGTCAGGCTTGGTGGCCTCGTCGTGGTCTGCTAGTCCTGCCAATGAGCCGGAATCGGCTAGTTTGTGTGATACTCTGATGGTGGTGGGCACGAGTTCTTGGAGAAGGAAATGGAAGCTGGCGGCGTTGACGTACGATTGGCTATCGAGCACGTCATTGGAAATGTCTGCTGTGGAGGAGGGGGTAGTGCCGGGGGCAATGGCGGCGCCCGATGAAGACATCGTCAATGGTCTTGGTGTAGATTAGGTGATAGTCTTGTACTGCACAGATAGAAGATCTGATGTAACGTACTGTATGGAACTATCTGGGAGCGGGCGTGCGAGCTACAAGAAAGAGTAGAACAAGAGTAGAATAGGAGAAGAACGGTTAGATAAAGGAAAATAGAATAAAAGGAATGAAGAAGTATCATGGTGTAAAAACGATTTCTAATTAATTACTGAAGATATCCTTTTTACAGTATTTCTGCCAATAGACTTTTGTTTAGTTCTGTCTCTTCACTGTTAATCTCTCACGTGACCCCTCTTCCGCCTTTGCCTTCGGCCCAATCTCCTACAGCAACCACTCTTATCCCCAGCTCCTGCGATGAGAGCCTCCAGGGACTCCAGGGACCGGCCCAGCAACCGGTCCTCCGCGCCGGGCCACAGCGAGGCGAAATCTTCATCTGACAATGTTGCGCCACCTTTGGCCTTGTTCTAGACATCAACTGTTCCATACATATTCGGCGTATTAGCGTGTGGCTAATGAGCACCAACGTCCAGCTAACTCCCGCGGGAGCAGTCGGGGCACCATATATGCCTAACAAATAATGCTCGCTAAGTGTACGCGTACAATCGGGTTAGTGTCTGCACGATTTAGGGCTCACTTTTTCGATTTTGCAACGGAGATGACAGATTGAAGGAACGAGACACCAGTCAACACCAGGCGCGGGTTGTCAACAGTAGTAGTGTGCTTCATCAATGCTAAGATCCGTTATGGCCAGCGGAGGTGCGCGCACATGACGAGGCGGGGGAGCGAAAAAAAGCACCCCCAAAAAGCGCGGTAAAGACACGACCTATGATATGCGCACGACTTCCGTTCTGTGCGCTTATTGGCCAGAATCCCGCCCCCGCCGCGGTTCTAGCCAGCCACCGCCTTTCCCCAGTGCGTCGGAAAAATTTGTGTAGGGGGCAATCGAGAAAAACAGGACAAACGACGTTTCCGGCCATTTTGAGGCCTCGGCCACGTGCAATTCTCGCTTGTTGCACCAGGCTGTCAAACCTGGGATAACATTTGGGAACTCGAAGGGTCTACAAACGACCAAAAAGAACCTCTTAAAATGACTTACAAATTTACCCACCGTCTTCCTCTTCATCTTTCTCCCTCTTTCCGCTTCTTTTCTCCCTTCTTTCCCCTTCTTTTCTCCCTCCTTCCCCCTTCTTTCCTTCTCTTTCTTCCTCTTTCTCGTCGTTTGCCACCGTGAACCCCTGCCACCAAAATCTCCCTACTATCTCAAACCTCCCTCTCCGTAGCCTACCGTCTCCAGTAGAAATCCTCCCTAGACACCGCCACATACCCCCCTCTCTGGCCCAGATTTTGCTGGCCCTCCAAATTCTTACTTTTCGGTCACTAGTGTGAGTTCGTACACGTCGTGACCGTTGAAACGGAGTGCTCAAAAAAAAATATTAAATTAAAAACACCACCAACTACCGTAAGTCTTTCATCCGGCTTGTACACCACCAAAGCATTCCTCTCCAGCCCCATAGGAGCCCCCATCGCCAACAGCCACCCTCCAAGTGCACACGGCTGTTAGTGAAACAAGCAATCCCAGCCGAATTCTCCCCGTTAGTGGCGCCAACAAAGCCAGTCATCCGCCGAGAGACCCCCCTCCCTTCCAGCGCTTGAGAACACCTCTCAGCCCACTCCAGCGAAGCGGCCCTCTCTCGTCCTCCAGATCAAGTCTGGCGTTGCCCATAGCCCCAGCACCAGTCCAGGCCCATTTCTACTGCCGTACCCCGGTATTCAGAAGCACTCCAAGATTAAGGAATTCTTTCCACCAGGAACAACAGAAACAACCAGCTTTAACAGCACCACTAAGGAATCCCATCGTCAAGGAGTCTACATCAAAGAATCTTTCATAAAGAGTCATACTTCAAAGAATCTTTCATCAAAGAAACATCAGAATCATTAAAGATTATATCGGAATCCTTCACCAGCAAGCCTTCCAACATTCATATGACTGCCATGACGTCCGAATCTAATATGGGACAGTTCCACAACATGCCTCCCAACGGCTCGCTCTTATCGAGCCAGCCCGGCCTCCAGCACCACCACATGCCAATCTCCCACTCGCACCCCCACCCCCACTCGGGCTCGTCTCAACCACCACTCTTGAGCTCCCTCATCACCTCGTTCCCCTCCGCATCCGCATCCTCCAACGCCTCCACCTTGCTCAAGTTGACGAACGTGCCCTCCGACATCTCCAAAAGAGAGGCCACCCTCATGTTCGCTTTGGTCATCGACGAGGTCGTCAACATCGAGATCATCGACTACGTCATCCATGCATACTTCAAGAACATCAACACCTGCTTGACCGCCGCCAAGTTGCTTGATGGCAAGTACATCTTTGGTAACGAGTACCCTCCCATCAAGGTCGACTACGACTCCTTGAGTTCTCCTCCCCAAAACGCTGCATTCAACTCGATGAGATTGTCCAACTCGAACATCTCGCCCCCTCATCTCAACCCGCAACTTCATCATCAGAGCTCATCGGCCTCCATCCCCACCACTTCCCAGGCATCGGCTTCCCAACCTCCACAACAGGGCCCATCTCAACCCCAACAACAGCAACAACAGCAACCTCAACAGGCATCCCAGGGTCCACAGGCTCAGCAGGCTTCCAACGGGCCTAGCAGTGCCACCAACGCCGCATTTGACAACTTCCAAAAGAGACAGTCGATAGGAAACCAAAGATCCAGGTTTGTATTCAGTGATCCTTTCTCGGGTCCTGGTGCCAATGCTGCTGGATCTAATGGCCTTGCTCCAGGTGCTTCAAACACTCCAGGTGCTGCGATCGACTTATCTGATTTGACCGGAAAATCCATTTTGTTGATGGAATCGCAAAATGATGCTAGAGAATACGATAACCTCGTTAGAGATCCATGGGGCTCAACTCCAACCTCAGCAAACCCTAACAATCAAAACTTGCCCTTGAACTCCGCTCCTCAGACTCCCGGTATTGGTAACAACCATGCTCCATTTGATTGGAGCTCTGCCAATCAAGCCAATGCATCGTCCACCAACCCTACAGAAAACAACAGCAACAACACCAACGCTGCCAGTGGCAACAACACCAACATCAACGGAACCCAACCAAACGATCGCAGAAGAACTTCATCAGCATTTTTCACCAACAATTCTGCCTTGCATTCTATGTCCAGTCAACCCACCACTGCATCTATCTTGGCCCAACTGCAACAACAGCAACAACAACAACAGCAGCAACAACAGCAACAGCAGCAACCACTGCAACAGGCACCTCAACAGCAACAACAACCACCACAGCAGCAGTCTCAAGCTCCTGCTTTGGGCAGTCATCCACCAGCCACTACCGTGGCCCAAGGCCCTACTGCAGCTGGCATACTAAGTGCCCAACAGCAACAACAATCCGGACAGCAGGCACAGTTACAGGGAACCACGGCAAGCTTGTCCAACTTGAATTTGTCTGGACAAACAGGAACCAAGCCTCCAGCTTCAGCAGCTGTCAGTACCGGTACAAAGCCACAGGGTACCACCAGTGCATCTGTGACATCGCAATCGAGTCCTTCGAGTGTGACTAGTGGTGCACCATCGGCCACAGCCCCCAGACTGAACTCAGCCACCAAGGATGTTCCAGATTTGTCGTTATTGGCCAGAGTTCCACCTCCAGCCAACCCAGCAGACCAAAATCCTCCATGTAACACCTTGTATGTGGGTAACTTGCCACCAGATGCTACCGAAGCCGAACTTAGAGCGCTCTTCTCTCCACAAAAGGGATTCCGTCGTTTGTCATTCCGGACCAAGAACCAATCACAATCCGGCGGACCAAGCAGTGGGTCTAGCAATCACAACCATGGACCTATGTGCTTTGTCGAATTCGAAGACGTGGCTCATGCCACCAGAGCATTGGCGGAACTCTATGGAAGAGCATTGCCTAGACCTAACGGTAGTAACGGCAAGGGAGGAATTCGTTTGTCCTTCTCTAAGAATCCATTGGGTGTTCGTGGTCCAGGAAATCCTAGAAGAACTTCTGCTAACCAATTGCCCGCTGCTGCATCTTCCACCACCAGTGTGCCAGGCAATCTTTCCAGCAACAACGGTGTGGGCAACTATGGCTACCTGAACTATCAAAAGTGAGCGTGCCTCTGCATAAATGCTTATCTACTTCTCTCTTCCAAATGTTATTACTACTTTACTTTATGAACATTTTCCTCATCCTTCTAGGCATCATGTTGCTGCGGTGTTGCCTTTGATCTTGTTATTATTTTTTTTCGATCTCCATTCTGAGAGACCCTTGGGAATCCAATGGAAATCCATTCCATTTTGAGAGACCTTTGGAATTTCATTCCTTTAGGATCTTATCCATCATTTTGAGTACCCTCTGGGACTCTATTATCTGTTAATTATTATCACTGTTTTCTATTGCTATATTATTACTACGTCGTTTCTGTCTAATGTACTAATCATGTTAAATTGTTTGTAACCATTAATTCAATAAGTAAAAGTTATACTCATTTCTGTAAATGAATCGTGTCCCTTAAAATTAGACTGTACTTATGTAACTGGTCTGTCATAATCCATTGAATTAAACTGTACTTCTTTCTTATAAACTATCATTAACCAATTGAGTTGAACAATGCTTCTTTTTGATTATCTGTCATAATCCATTGAGTTGAAATCCACACTATTTTTGCGACTTATCTGTCATCCTTCTTATCTTTTAATCGTATTTGTGTTTGTAACCGGTCGCACATTAATTACTTAATATGGGTCCCTGATCTGGTCGCTTATGCAAATGTGACAGGTGCGGCTGCCGCCACATTCCACAAATTTTCTACCACATCTTAAATGACACTAAATTTCAAATTGGCTGCCAATTTCCTACCACATTTGAAAGAATCCTTACCACATTTTAATTGGCAGCAAATTTCCCCACCACTTCTTTCTACATCTTCGCAATTTGCGCAATTTGCAGCATTTGCATTAAAACTATAAACGCCTTGAGGCCTTCAACTATAAATAGCCTTGAGGTCCTCCCAAATATTATTCTAACACCCTGGAATTTATTAACTTTTAAACAGTTCTTTTCTTATTTATTCCTTTTGGCTTCAGATTATCATGCTGCTGAAAGTTTCCAACCGCTCTAGAAAATCTACTAGTTCCACCAGTTCTGCCAGTTCTTCCAGTTCCGGGGCGTCAAGTTCATCCAATCTGAACCTTTCAAATGCTGCAAACGGCAAGATGTCCCAAGATGGCAGGCAGAGACTCAAACTGAGGCCGCCACTTCGAAACATCCCAACCAGTTCGCCATCCAGTGGCGTCACCGTTGAAAGCCATTTGGTGTCGTTGGCCAAATTGACAACTGACTCGGCGAGACAGCTCAGAAAGAAATCTCCCTTGAAGAAGTCAGTGGCCACCCAAACCGAGCAGCCGCGGTTTACTTTCGACAATCATAAGCTTAACCCTGTTGACTCTAGAGTCTTACCAAGGGTCGAGCTTCTCGTGTCTTCCCCGCGGGCTCCATTGGACATCATGGAAGAAATAAACCTTCTAGCTCTGATCCGTCTTTGAATTCCGAAAGAATGTGGGTTATGATATATGTAAGTGATGTGCTGGAGTAGCGTGTTTGTGGAAGGCTGTTACCTTTTCTACTGCACTAAGCAGCGTTTTGAGTTGTGGAAGTTACTTGAGGGACAAAAATAAATCCTTCGGGTTAGCATACACTTGCGTGAGCCAAGCCGAGTCCATCAAGATCGCAGTCGTGGATCTTTTGCTCGAGTCGGGATTCAACAACCCGATAATATGCTCTCTGGAATCATAGTGAATACTCTTAAACAATAGCATTACCCGATTATTGGAAAACGAACTATTCTTGTCATTTAACTCATTGATTAGTTTCTTGAGACTTGTAGGGTTCTTAGGATAATTATGAGAAAACCTGGAGAAAGCCGCGTTCTTGGTATCCGCTGGATCACAAACATTCCAAGGTGTTTTCATCAAGGATATATTCAAGTACATTATCCCCAATGCCCAATAATCCAAGGCCTTCATGAACTGGAACTTTTTACTGAAAAACTCCTCATAATCGAAAGTACTCGCCAATATTTGTGCCTCATATTCGAATAATTCAGGTGCTTTAAAGCTATTAGTCCCACAGAAAATATCGCTAGGGCTCTCCTCCATTTGTTTCCTCGAAGCTTTTAAATCGCTGATATCCAAGCTATAGCCAAAGTCACTGAGCTTTATCACACCATTATGATCAATTAAGCAATTTTCCGGTTTGAGGTCCCGATGCACAATGTTTTTGGAATGCAAGTAATGTACACCTTTGACAATTTGTTTGTATATGCTATCTTTCAAGCTATTAGTGAGGTCGACTTTGAATCTTCTTAATCGACACAAAAAGTCTAAAAGATCACCATGCACATAGTATGGCAGTATCAAAGAAAATTCATTCTCATCGCTATCTGACACGACTAAATCTAGAATCTGAACGATATTCTTCTGGTTGCAAGCTTTGATATTATTATACTCTCGATAGGTCATATCCTTATACTGTGACATCGTTTGATTTTTGTGTTTCTTGATGATTTTAATGACAACAGTTCCTGACTGAGTTGCATGACTTCCTTTTAAGACAATGCCATTTGCTCCTTCGTATATTGGCTTACTTGCCCTGAAGTATTTGTTTGGGACGAGGGCATCCTTCGAGGTGATGATTGACGTGAATGTGTTAGCGACAGTTGATGTGACTGGAAGAGTTGGCTTCGACGATGGAATCTTTTGCCCTACGTCAATTGAAGTAATAGTTTCGGATCTGCTCATCATGCTTGATGGGCTTATTTGTGGGGAAAGAGGAGAACTGAGTGCATCCAGAATTCCATTAACATCTATCAGCAATCAAAATCCTCTTTGGTACAGGCTGACTTGGGAGTCCTGCTGTGATCCTATCGCAAATACGGATGGTGACCAGTAGTTGTCAAATTAGTAAGATCTTTTCTAGTGAAGTTCCTCTGCGTGAGAATGGGACCGCACAGTTTTGATCACTGTCCCGTTCGCATTTCGGGATCGATGGAACTACGAGAGAGCGGTTGTGAGTTGCCCGTTACGGAATGTTATGCTATCAAGCGGCTGATGCTAGAAAATGCAGCACCGCCATCAAGACTTCAGTCAAGTCATCTGTCGTATCATTACCGAAATTGACCCCAGCCTCATCGGACTGCGCATGCTTTGGGAAAATTGGCTGGTTTTCCAGTACACCGGCGCCTCACATGCTATTTGTGAGACTTCAGTCATATCATTTAATTATATTGTTAGGGGGCTGACCACTGGTTGCCAGCCAACATGACAGGCTTGTCAATTCGAATAGGTTACCCCGCCTAGATCACACACGTGATGAAGAGAATTGAATCCTGCCAATGCCAAGGAGCAATCCTCCCAGCATAACTCATACAAAATTAGGTAGGGGCTGAAAAGAAACTGCGGTGTGCAGGATCTCTGGGACCACAAACATCCCACTACCGCAGCGAAAAGGTCAGGCACATTGCGATATGCCAAGGTGCGACTTCCGACTTAGGCCCGTTTTCTGTTTATTCTTGGAAACATCGTGACTTAAGCCTCCAACTTCCCCTGCGGTTGGATTGCCGGACGAGGGCCAGCCACTTGTATAAAGATAGCGCGAGTCCGGGGTATTTTGCGGCCATCTATCAAAATTATGTTAAGACGTTTGATAACTTTACTACCAATCCTTTTCCTTTTAGGCTCTGCCGTCTTGCTATTCTTCCTCAATTTATGTGGTGTTAATCAGTCCTCCGTGTTGGGTGAGTTCTACTGGTCCCAAACTGATACTTCTGGCATTGCAGTTGCGGGCCGCGACCAAACAAGATGGACCCTTTATGGTGAGTGTGGGGTAAAAAATGGCAAGAATAACGATTGCACCAGTAATTCTGCCGCCTACCCATACTCTCCCAAGGACAATTGGAACACCGAAGAGGGCCTTCCCAACAGTTTCATCAAGGACAGAAGTACTTACTACTACGGTACCAGAATCGCCTATGCGTTCTTGTTAGTTGGTATTGTGTTCACAGTCTTTTCCGTGGCAATGGTGCTCTTCTCGTGTTGTTGTTCAGGATTCATCACTGGTATTCTCAGCTCGATACTTGTGTTGATTGCATATGTTTTCACCATCGTTGCCGCTGCCTTATTGACAGCTAACCATGTGAGAGGAAGAAACGCCTTCAACAAGGCTGGGCACAAGTCTTCTCTCGGTGTCAAGATGTTTGCACTCTTGTGGACCACCGTTGCCTTGCAATTAATTTCTTTCTTCTGCTTGGTTTTCACCAGTAACTACTCCCGTAAAGAGAAGAAGAGGGGATACTACGAAGAGCATTACACTTCGGATAAGATAAGCTCCAACTATTCGAATTAATATTTATTGGGCGGAAAAGCCACACCCCCGCAATCTTGAGTTTGTTTTTCCAATTGGTTTCGCAGCCAGCGAGGTCGATCGGTTAAAGACAAAAGCAAAGGTTTGCAGCCACAACTTCGAAGGTCGCTTACAGTGTAAGTTTCACAAAGAAGATTTAGTTCTTCCCATTGCTTATCATTAATGATATGCTTTTTTGGCTACTTGTAGAGATTCGATAATTTTAGATGCGATTGTATAGTGAGATAACCAGAAATTAATTGATGAGAGATTATATTGAATGTTAATAACCAGAGATGATGTGTGAATCAAATTAGAACAAATGATGCTTTAATCGAATCAGAAGAAATGATGAGTAAATGAATTATATCTATCTTTATAATTTTTTACTATTGATCGGCTTTTTCATTTATTTCACCATAGAGAGCAATTTATCAACTATTTACTTACTTCTTGGCACCATACTTAGCCACGGTCTTACCGTCTGGAATGGTGAACAAAACAGCACCCTTGCCTTCTTCGTATGGCTTATCAACGACATAGTAACCCTTTCTTTCGAATTGGATAACTTCACCGGCCTTCAACTTACGGACGTTCAAGTCAGCAATGGCGTGGCTGTGGAACTCGGTTTGTGGGGTGATGAAGTCTTCGAAGTTGTCGCCTTCTTCCAACTTGTCCTTGGTGATCAAGTGGTCGAAATCAACCAATTCAACAGTGGTCTTGTCGGCAGTGTCAGCGACCCAGGTGATCTTCTTGGTGGTCTTTCTGAAGTCACCTTCCAAGTGCAAGTTGGCTTCGATGGACTTGACGACTTCGCCTTCCTTGACGACCTTGGTGATGATGACATTACCCCAGTCCATGAAGGTGATTTCTTCGTTTTCGGTCAATCCTTCAGCATCGGCTTGGTCGATCAAGACTTGGTTGGCGAAAATCACTGGCTTGTTACCAACGTCAGCGTTCTTCTTGTGCTTAGGCTTCTGTTCGGTAATGGCTTCCTTTGGACCGTTCAACAACTTGACAGGAACAGCGTCCTTGGCGTCCACAGCGACGAATCTTGGCGCAACAGGATCAATGACCTTCTTGTTCAAAGCCCAGATGACAGACCAGTCCAAGTTGATGATGTTCTTGGATGGACCTTGGGCCATGATGAAGTTTCTCAAACCTTCGATGGTCATACCTCTTCTTCTGACACCTCTGATGGTTGGGAATCTTGGATCGTCCCAGTTACCGACGTAGTTCTTGTCGACGAACCATTGGAGCTTTCTCTTGGACAACAAGGTTCTGACGAAGTTGATTCTACCGAAATCCCAGATGTTGACGTGACGCAACTTCAATTCCTTCAAGAACCATTCGTATTGTGGGTTACGGTCTCTGTACTCGTTGGTTCTCAACGAGTGGGTGACACCTTCGATGGAGTCCACAATAGGCACACAGAAGTCGTAGGTAGGGTACATCTTCCATTGGGTGCCGGTTCTGTGGTGAGGAGTCAAGTTGCATCTGTAGATGACAGGGTCTCTCAAGGCCTTGTTCAAGGCGGTGTAGTCGATCTTGGCTCTCAAACAGTTCTTCAAGCCTTCTTCGGTACCGTTCTTCATTTCTTCGGTGAAAACCTTCAAGTTTTCTTCGACGGTTCTGTCTCTTCTGGCAGACTTGTCACCGACCATTCTTTCTTCTCTCATCTTTTCCAATGGAGTGTCGTCACAGTAGGCCTTGCCTTCCTTGATCAATTGGATGGCCAAGTCGTACATCTGGTTGAAGTAGTCGGACGAGTAGGTGACCTTGTCACCCTTAACGCCCAAAAGGGCCAAATCTTCGATGATAGAGTCTTGGAACTCCTCCTTTTCCTTGGTAGGGTTGGTGTCGTCGAATCTGATGATCAACTTACCCTTGTAGGCGTGGGCGAAGTACTCGTTCAAAATGGCGGCCTTGGCGTGTCCGATGTGCAAGTATCCAGAAGGTTCAGGTGGGAAACGGGTGACGACCTCACCGATCTTGGCGCCTGGCAAGTCGATTTCGAAGGAGGCCTTGTGGGCCTCCTTCTTTCCACCGTTCTTGGTGTTCTTGGCGGACTTTCTCAATTCGTTGACGTTCTTGGACATTTGTTCAACAGCGGCTTCAAATCTCTTGTCTTCAGCCAACAAGTTGTACCATCTGGAGACATTGGCGTAGACACCGTTCTTGATGACGGAACCCATCAAGGCGTTGGCTCTCAACACACCCCAAACGGCAACGTCGGCCAAAGAGTAGTTGTAGCCAATGACGAAGGTTCTGAAGTTCAAGTGGGCATCCAACTTTTCCAAGTCGGTGGCCAACTCCTTGAAGTTCTTGACGTACAACTTGTCCAAAGCGAACTTGGTCCAGGTTTGCGACTTGGCACCGTCGGCCAAGATGGTTGGGAACTTTTCGGCCAAGTAGTTGAGAGCGTCCAACTGGTTCAAGTAGGTCTTTCCCTCTGGGGTGACCAATTTGATGGAGGCATTGGCGTCGGTGGAGTCGGCGGACTTGTCGTCCACGAACTCGATGGGGATGGAAATGTCGCTGTCGCTGGCGTTGACAAAGCCCACGGCGATGAGGGCGGGATAGGCCACGGCTGGCGCCTTGGCAGCAATGGTCAAAGTGAAAGACATCGTGAAGAAGTAATCAGTTTTGGAATCAATTTTCGATGTGAGTAATTTTTCAATGCGAAATCAACCAGAGAAAGAAAAGAAAGAGGGAATGAATACAGGAAAATAAAGAAAAAAGAAGGGAAAAAAGGGTGAAATAGATGTCTAGGCCCAATTGAGCCATTCAGTCTATTCTTTAACAATTTAGTCATTGACGAGTCCAATTTTCCCATCTCTTTCATATATTACTCCCCCATCTAATCTTGAGGCTTCCACGTGACGAGGTCTATACCCGTGCGCTTGCACACTCTTCTCTCCCCACTAATGACCACCCATCTGTCCCGAAGGTCCCTTTCGCCGCCAGTGGCAGACCTGCGGCCCACCGCCAAACGGTCGCCCTCAATTTTGGTGACCGATTCCAGAAGCCACACCGTCAAAGGAACCCGTGCTCCCTTTGCCGGCCACAACTACAAGAAACAACAACAGCAGCAACAACAGCTCCAAATCCAACAGCAACAACAGCAACAACAACAATCATCCAACCATCAATTCCAGCAACAGCAGCATCAAAGCGCCCTTCAAAAACGGTTTGCCTTCAGAAACAAATTCACCGATATCTCGGTGGATAAGTTGCTTAGCGGCTCCAGCGATATCCCTTCAGGCCAAAGCCGGTTGCCGCTGTTGATTTCCAGCACTTCCAGCCGATTGCCGATGTACGCCAACGGTCTCAGCCAAGGAGCCAGTCTGGGAATCGAACTGCCTACGCCCAGACAAGCCGATGGCCTTCGTAAGAATATCAGAAGTATACCGAAATTGACGCAATCCTTACCGTCCAGAACCTCCAAAACCTCGCAGAAACTCGTCTTGATTCCAGAACAACAAAAGTACAGCACCCTGCCTCCGCCAAACTACCCAGTGTCGCCACAAACAGTCGGCGGTGGTGATCTACAAGCACAAATACAGCGTTCTAGAGCCGAACTCATGCCCAAAGAAGCCAGAGCGCACGAGTTCAGCAGAATGACGGCCTACTTCATCTGTGAAGAATTCAACCTCAAAGCAGTCAGCAAATTCTTGCGGGAACATCACGAAGTAAAGCCCAGAACCTACGACGAAGCTTTGTACGTTCCTTATGCATTACCATTATTACCTGGAACTGACGGTTATAGAGTCAAGTCCAACAACTCGGCAAAACTGTTGCCCAACAAACGGTACATGGAAAAGTTGATCAACAGAACCGAACAACTTGACCATTTATACGAGTACTATTCCGGTGTGGAGACTCCTGAAGACGCCAATAACTACTCGATGGATCCAGAACTCGAAAATTTCGATAATAATACGCCTTTCGACCCTTCTGAACCCCAATTTTTTGCTCCACCTTTGGACACCACCAGGTTAAGTGATGACAGCAGTGTCGAAGAAAATGAGTCCAAAAAGAGTCAGAATAAAGCCAATATCAAGGAACAAGTGCCCGAGAGCGGTACCGCCCACGCCGATGTCTCCAAACATCACGCTGAGATGTTTATTTTAGCATACGGAATTGTGGTTTTCTGGAACTTTTCTGAAATTCACGAGAAGAACATTTTGGCCGATTTGGCATTCGCATCCCACGATCCTGAACCATTATTGATCAACCCTATTGATGAACAAGATATTGAAACCGAAGAGTTCCATTTCGAATACGATAGTCAAATCCACAGACCAAGAATCTACAACGATATGGTTACTTTACGTTCCGGTGACCATCTTATCAAGCTTACGATGTCGCACGCCATTGCTCAACTGACAAAGCTATGCTTGTTTGAAAGTCGAATGGTCAATGTCTTGGGCCTGATCTCCAAACTTCCTAAAAAATTGGCTTTAACAGGTCGTTTGGGATTGAAAAGAACTCAACTACTCAAGAAGTCAGGTAAATTATTCAAATTAAGAGTGGATGTCAATCTTTCCAGTTCGATTCTCGATACACCCGACTTTTTCTGGTCATTCGAGCCGGCATTGCATCCCTTATACAATGCTGTTCGTGAATACTTGGAGATCGATCAAAGAGTGCAAGTGTTGAACGATCGGTGTAAGGTGTTTTTGGAGTTTCTGGATATTGTCAGTGATAGTATGAACGAGAAAAACACCAACAGAATCACCTGGATGATCATTGTGATCATCTTCATGAGTTTGTTCGTCAGTTTGTTTGAGTTCTTCTTGGAAATTATTTAGCTACCCTCAATTCAATTCTAATAGTATTGAATCGAGACCATCCAGCCTCATATTCAATTTTAATAATTTGAATTATTGAGATCATCTAGCCTCATAATCAATTTGAGTTTTGATTTTTTGAGATCCAGCCTCATATTCAACTCTAGTTTCATTCTTCGGAGGTCATCTAGCTACTCCTCATATTCAATTCTAATAGTCTGCTGAGCCAGACATTGCATATATAGTGTACTGAATACGAAGTATTCAGTGACAGTGAAAAAATGAATAGACTCCAAAGAGTTTTTTAATATTGCAGAAGGGATAAAGTGTAGGAAAACTTGAATAAGATCAAGTGAAAGAATAAAGGGAAAGAATTAAGGAAAGGAAAAAAAGATATTAAGGGAAATTAAGAGAAAGTGGAGAAAGAGATAAAGGGAAAGTTTTTCAGCGATAAAGGAAAGTATTGGTTTATAAAAGTCAATTCCCCGTTCTATGAAGTTCTCTAATAAGCATCTCAAGTTTCTCAATTTCTCAATTGAATCCCCAATCACTTTTCTTCCCAATTACTTTCCAATCCTGTTACAATTTCCCTTTCTCTTAATTCTTCCTCTTTCGCAGTACTTCTCATTCTTTTCGCAATCGTTCTTTCCATTTCTCTTTTCAGTGTCTTTTCGCAGACAATTCAGTCTTACGCGTTCGCAGTGTTATCATCACCATGTCCCTTCCTTCGAAGTACGGGCCACTGGGACTATCTCAATCGGAACAGAAGAAGACGATAACCCTGGGCAAACCCCGTGAGAAAAAACCCATCAATTTTACCCTCCGAAATGTCGAAAACAGAATCGAAAAAGCAGCCTCTCAAGATGGTGACGACATCGAGATGATCGCCATGGATGACCCCAAAGAAGTGGATGCCGTTTCAAAGTATGTTGACTACACTCGTCAGAACAATGTGAACGTTTCAGATATGGATATGGACCATCAAATGTTTGTGGAGCCCGTTGCCGCCGAAGTGGACTCACTTCCCAATGGCAACGAATCGTACTTGATTGTGGATACAAACTTCTTCCTTTCCCATCTTAATATCTTGGACGGGATGATGGCCTTGGCGTCCAACTACGGCTTGAAAATCGTGATTCCAGTTGCGGTGATGAAAGAATTGGACGGTCTCAAAAGCTCCACCAAAGCTGCAAACGAGTCGGACGAGCGCTTATCCGGAAGGTCGATTGGCCATTTGGCACGCTGGGCCAACGATTGGATCTATGCCGGGTTAGCAGCTAGAAATCCGGCCATTGCCGGCCAGAAAATGAATCAGCGCTTGGACAGAACTGCTGTTCAGGATGAAGCCATTCTCGACTGTTGTTTATGGTACCACAAAAACCATCCCCATAATTTGGTAGTCCTTCTTTCAAACGATAAGAATTTGTGTCTTAAAGCATTGACCAACGATACCTTGACTGTTAGTTATAGGAAGAGCATGACGGCGGAGTTGATTGCCCAAGTGATCTATAATGAGAATGTCGAGAGGTATGGAATACAAAAACAAAAATTACAACAAGCTCATTACAATAACGAAAATTACCCTCATAATGTTCATATGATGGAGCAGTCAAATATTGAAAAACACACACCTTACCAAAGCTCTCCGCTGCCAATGTACAATACAGAATATCATTCACCAATACCGAATCCTAATATGTACAATAATCAACCAGTAATAATACCGAGTCCTAATATCAATACTGAATATCATTCACCAGTACCAAATTCGGCGGCCATGGAAACTCCATCATTCCCTTTTCCAGAGACATGCGCTACAATATATAATGAGGTCCAGAAGTTGGCACTTTCAGTGGTCCACAAGTGCATGGAATCATCCTACGGTGATGATTTAGATTTATTGCGAGATTATGATAAGGAGTCCATAACCACTCTCCGCGACTGTTCGATGGTGATAATCAGATTTTGGATGGTGGTCTTCCAACAATACTTGGGCCACGATAAGCCATTCCAGCAGGAGGGACTGCGCCGGATTCCGAAACATGTTGATTTACCACAAACGGCGCAAGAATTAACAGAATTTGTCACGTTCTGGAGTGATATTTTGCTGGCGTTGTACGCTGGAGAAATGGAAGATTCGCAAAACAAAGCATTGGCATTTTTAATCGAGAGGTGGCATAAACTAAGTGGCACCCAATTGTAATATAATAATATAATATAATAATACAAATTCATAGAATAAGCTATAGAAATCATAGATTGATAAAAGTCGTTCAATCTTTGGTATCTTGAGGTTTATCGCTTTCTCTTTAAATTACCAAATTTAGGACCCTTTCTGGTCCGAGGTGGTTCAGCTGAAGTTTCGGGTGATTTGACAACGACACTTTCTTCCTTATTTTTATTAACAGGTTTGGATCCTTTAATGACTCCAAGTCGCTTTCTCTTTTTTACTGGCGATCCTGTATCTGACTGAAGTTCCACTGGTTCATCCAGTTTCCTTTTGTTGGTGTTATCTTTGCCATTATCCTTATCCTTGGACTTAATAGGCGAAGTGTAAAATGGAGACGGACTGTTAGAAGGAGATAAAGATGTGTATTCCAACTTTTTACTGGTATCAATTTCGAAAATTTTTGATCTGTCATCAATCTCCAATTCCGACTCTTCTCTCTTATTTTTTGGAGCTTCTTCTGCCTTTGACGGGTTAGAATTCTCCCATGTCGAGATATCATTTATTGCCCTTGCCGTTGTAAAACTTGAGATCTCAGTCCTTTTCTGATACTTTGATTCCCATCGCTCTTTATCAAATGGTTCCATAAATTCAAGGTCTCGTCTATTATTCCTTTTATAGTCCAAAATCAACTCCAATCCATGACTAAGCTTGAAGTTCTCCGTCAAGAATCGAGAGTAGGTGTCTTTTACTTCAATGATATGTTTCAACTCTGCCATTTTATCAAGCAAGAGATTGTGGTTTCGGAATTGTTGTCGGTTCAATTCGCCAAGGAACTTGGCAGTATCGCCATCTGATTGCTTCTTGAGCTCAAACTTCCAAGAAATATCCCCTTCAATTTCCAAATGAATTTCATTTTCAATATCCTCAAAAACACCTTCGTTGCGCTGGATTGATTGGTCAAGTAATTGCACCAAATTGTGCAATCTGGTCGAATTCAAATTCTCAAAGCCAAAACTCTTGGCTTTCTCCATCAACGCAGACTTTCCAGTGCTTTCCATCCACAAATGATTCAAATCGGTCAAGTAAACGGTGTACAGAGATTTGGAGTGCAGAAAGCCATAAATGGCATCTGACTTCAAAAAGGGAAGATTTGCCTCATTCCAACGGTATGGCAACATCAATAATTTCTTGATGAAGGGTTCGGGTTTGCGAGCTATCGCCACCGTTTGGGCATATTCTGATAAGAAAGGAGTGAAGTGTTTAAATCATTTGGAGAATTAATTCTGTATTGTGTCAAGAGTCACATGACTTGCACCAACCAAGACGTCGAAGGATTTGGATGTTGATAATTATATTTTTCCAATAAGCGCGCTTATAAGAGGTGGTTGTTTGTTTGGAAAGAAGGAATGTATTTTCATGAACCTATTGGGTAGACCATTGTAACAAATTCCAGGAATAATTCATGAAAGAAATCATATTCTGGTTTTTATTCATAAGACACACAAATGGTAGCAAAAAAAATTAATGATAACATTTTAAAGCCCAAGAAGAGTATCGGAATAATTCAAATCCATATGAGTCATTAATCTGAGTTTAAAAAGTCTGGTACGCTTCAGACCATAAAATGAAGAAGGCCTCGTTTCTTCTGATTTAAATACTTAACGAGATACTTCTTAATAAAATTGCAGCCTTATTTTTCTGCTTTTATATAGAATGAATAATACTTAGTAACTACCCGAAGTTCAAGACCAACGGCCTTAATTCATTAACACATGAGAGGCAATTATCAGTCTGATTATATTTAATTATTGCAACGCAATTAAATTAACCATTTGAATATTTGCAAAAGCTCTAAGCAATTAATTTTGTTCTATTAATTTATTCCCATAAATTTAATTTCATTCCAATCATGATTCTCAGGACAAAGTTTGATCGTTATTTCCCTGTGTCAATCTCTTGCTGCTTCTCTATGTACGCGTACCCCACACTTTTCAATCAGTCGTGTTTGATCAAACATCACCTAATGTAAATCTCTACAAGAGCGATGTTCCACGTGACTTTCTCCGGGGAATCAAGATGACTGAACAAATCGACGGCAACGATATTGCAACCCTTGTCGATCGGGTCTTATCGCTCTATCATAAAACAGCGCCCAAACGTGTGATTGTGTCGTTAGCCGGAACTCCTGGCTCCGGAAAAACCACTTTATCTACTAAACTCGCCGCTAGACTCAATAATACCGTCAAGGCTTTGGTGGTGCTGCAGGACGGCTTTCACTTATACAGATCACAACTTTTGGAGCACGAGAACCCAGAAGAAGCTGTTCGTCGGAGAGGAGCTCCATTCACCTTCAATTCTGCCGGGTTTTTGGACTTGGTCAAAAGGCTTAAAAATGATGATTCTGTGCCCATTTTGGCCCCTACTTTCGATCACAGTTTGAAAGATCCCGTGGAAGATGATTTGACAATTGGACCAGATGTTCGCGTGGTGATCTTAGAGGGGAACTATGTTTCGTTGAAAGATGAAGTCTGGAACGAAATTGGCAATTACGTCGACGAAACTTGGTTATGTCGGGCTCCACTTGATTTGGTGCATGAACGTCTTGTTAGGAGACACTTGGAGTCGGGAATAGCAGCCAATCAGGAGGAAGCGGAGGCCAGAGCTGGAGGAAGCGACTTTGATAATGCCAAGTATATTTTGGCAAATTCGAAGCCAGTTGATTTGGAAATCTATACAGGGTAAAAAGAAGGAATCATATTGATCAATTCCATATTTAGAGATCAAGAGATCAAGTGAATTTTATAATTAGAGATCAAGTGATTAATTAATCTAGAGATCATAGACAAATCATATTTAGAGATCATAGAAATAATATTTGAATTATGTACGGTCATTAGAGAGCGAAATAGGTGCACGGTTTGGATCGCTGGTGTAAACCAAATGGAATACCCAATTTTGTATAACAAGGATTATTTTCTAGAAGGAAACCTACTCTTGATTATGTAGTACCTGAGTATATATCAATGATTCTGGTCGAATTAAATCCTATTAGGTTTTGAATTGGAATAAGCTCGAATTTGAAGATGCTATTGATGTAAAGAAATCACTCCTTGATCGTGTTGATTAACTGATTTTTAATTTGATTCAAGATCACTTTCAGAACCATACGAATAAATCAATTACTACCTTTTGCGATTTTGATGATTGAATTACTCGATCGACCTCTGAAAGCTTCCATACTTTTTCTTTCTCTACACTCTTCTTACTTATGCGTTTTTTAAACTAAATGACAACTATAGAACAATGACTTTGAGCTTACGCTCGGGTTTCAGCTTCAGATTATGGCTTCAAATTATAGCGCTTCATCCTTCACTTTTGGCGGCTTCCGCCTCGGCTTCGCCTTGGCGTTCAGCCTTTATCTCGACGCAACATTATATCTCATCTTGATACCCATGGCCGACAACTCGGAATCCAAGTACTTCAAGACAAATGGAATGGCCACGGTGGTGGTGTCTTCACCACCAATGAACTTTCTACCTTGACCATCTTCCCAGATTTCGGAATCGTCCACAGCACCGAATTTTTGCACGTATTGGTCCAACTTGATGGAACAGTTACGACATCTGACCGAAGCCATCGTACCGATTCTAGGCACCGAGGTCTGTGTGGTCAAGATCGAACCACACGATCTACAGATAGGACTTTGGGTGTAGTCGGAACAGTTCAACAATCTGTCTTGCAAGAGGAAGGCGGTACCGTGACCGATCAATGCATCTCTTTCCATCTCACCCACACGGATACCACCAGATCTCTTTCTACCCTTGACAGGTTGCATCGTCAACGAGTTGACGGGACCGGTGGATCTGACTTGGAACTTATCGTTGACCATATGTCTCAATCTTTGGTAGTAGACACATCCAATGTAGATATCGGCTCTTAATTCTTCACCAGTAGCACCAGAGTACATTGGCTCGTTACCGTGGTAGTTGTAACCGGCTTGTCTCAATTGTTCACCGAAGAAGTCGGCAGGGGTGTCGTCTTCGCTGAACTTCCATGGGGTGGAGTCTTGCGAAATACCATGCAATGCACCGGCCTTACCGGCGAGGGACTCCACGAACATTCCGATCGTCATTCTGGATGGGAAAGCGTGGGGGTTGATGATGACGTCCGGCTGGATTCCGGTTTCCGAGAAGGGCATATCGATCTGAGGCCATTTACGCGAACAAACACCCTTTTGACCGTGTCTGGACGAGAACTTGTCTCCGATGATAGGTTGTCTGGTGACTCTGAATTTGATAGTAAGTTGCTGACATTCCTGGTCAGCGGTGTCGTCTCCCAACAATTTGACTTCTTCAATGAAGGCAGGCTCGCTGGAGTGGTATGTCTTGACCTTGGTCTTACCCAAGGTCTCGTCGTAGTAGGCGGCGATAGGGTCGCCTTCTTCGACCTGGACACCGATCAATGGCAAGCCATCGGCGTCCAACTTCTCCTTCCAGCTTTCGGGCCATTCATCTTCACCAAAACCGAAGTGCTGGGTGATAGGATCACCTCTTCTTCTGGATTGTGACAAGTCCACCTTTTCCACCTTGTAGACGGTACCGTAACCGAACCCTCTCTCGTCGGCCGACTTGTTGATGATCATGGCATCGTCCATATCGTAACCGGTGTAGGAGATGACGGCAACAACGGCGTTCATACCGTTAGGGAAGTTATCGAAACCGTAGTCGTCGTACAACTTGGCCTTGACAATTGGAGTTTGACCGGTTTGAAGTCTGTACAACTTGTTGTCGGATCTGTGCACCAAGGCCACACCAGGGGTACCCATGGTCTGCTTACCCATTTGACATTGGTACATGTTTCTAGGCGACTGGTTGAAGTCGGAGAACGGAGTCAAGTTGGCCAAAATCGACAAGATGTTGGTAGGAGAGAACTCGACGTGAGAGTGGATGTTGTTTTCGATTTCGGCGGGAGTGACAGCAATGTTCATGTAAACTTGCTCGAAAGGACCCAAAATGTCTTGCTTGTTCAATGGCAAGTATTTCACTGGTCTCATCATTCTGGCGTGGCCACCGAAAAGGTACAAACCGGGATATTGACCCTTGGCCGATGGCGGTATGTAGCCGACTTCCAAGTCCAAAGGAAGGTCTGGAGTTCCCTCGACCTTCAAGTATCTCAAGGTGGTGGCCAAGATTTGGCCCTGTTCGTGCGAAGTCCATCCCACAATCTTACCGTCCAACATCACACAACACAAGTTGGGGCCGGCGGCAAAGGTGGAAGGAGGAGACATACCGAGAGAGGCCAAGACTGCAGGCACACGCGAGACGTCGGACTGTTCGGTCGAGATCTGACACTTATGAGCCAAATGGTTCAACAAACCACATGGCGAACCATCGGGAGTATGGACGGGACACAAGAAACCCCAAGACTCGGGCAACAACTTTCTGACGGTGGTGGTCTTCAACTCGGCGAAGAAAGAACCTCTGTGCACCATTCTGAAGTGGGAGATGAATCTGTGGAAATTAATCTTTTCTGCCACCACGGTATAACCAGAGACTTGTTGTAAATCCAAACCGGACTGGGAGACCAAGTTACCGGTGGACAAGAAGTATTGCAACTTCTGACCGATGTTTTCGTTGATTCTCATGAAAACTCTGGAAATGTACTTTCTATCGTTGAAGTTGACGGCAATACCTCTGTTCAAATCAGATTGCACCTGGAGCTTGAAGTTTTGCAAGTACTCTTCGATTTTCTCCTTGATAATCATACCGTACAAGAAACCTCCCAACAAGATTTCTTGGTTTTGCACCGAATCGGGATTGTCGGGACAACATTGGCCTTCGACAAGCGAGTACAACTTTCTGATCATGAAGGTCAACATTCTGAACTTGTCCAAGTTGGAGTCCAAGTGCACCAAGACAATTCTCTTCAAGACGAGCTTTCCGACTTCGACGTCGGAAACGTTGTTTTCGACTCCGAAAACCACTCTGAACTTGTCACCCAAGTATGCTAAGGTTTCTTGCTTGGAGTACAAGTTGTACAGCTTGTAGTTTCTCAAGAGCAATTCCAATCTATCGGTCAAGAAGGAGTTGGTGGTGTCGGCACCAATGATATGGTCGAAGATTTCACGATCGTTGGTCTCAATGAGTGCTTTCAAGATCATCACGACTGGCACCAAGTACTCGTTCTTTCTCCACGAGAATCTGAAGGTGACGTTACCATCGTTCAAGTAATGCAAGACGTTGGTTTGCGAGGACTGGTCGGGCCTCACACATCTGATTTGGATACCGTACTTGGAGTAGGCTCTTCCTCTGTTGACGAAACTACCTCTGATGATGGCCATTGGGAAGTTTCTTCTTTGCACAATCAACATTCTGATGATCTTCTCGATACCGTTGACGATGAAGTAACCACCCAACTCGTCGGATTCTTCCTTCTTGTTCACCAACTCCTCAGGCGACAACTTCTCCAAATGACATCTGTTGGTCTTCAACATCACCGGCAATTGACCGGCGTCTCTGATTTCACTGACCTCTTCGCCGTCGTTGACACTCCAGGTCACTTTCAACATCAATTTGGATCTGTATGTAGTCATTCTCTCTCTGCACTCAGAAGGCATCGTCTTTCTGTTGATGCTCAATTTGTCATTGGAAGGCACCAAAGGCTTGGACACCTCCACGGTCTCGACACGGATCTGCATCTTGTTACCGGCACGGGTGTCGTCCTTGGAGTCAAAGATAGTTTTGCTGCCAATATCCTTCACGGCAAGATTCAACAAGCCGCCGTTAGGGCCATCGGTCAAAGCGTTGAAGGAGCCGATGTGGGGCAAGACGGCATCGGCCAAAAGCGGGAATGCGGACTTATCCTTAGGAGGGTTCTGGAACCTCTTCTCCCTTTCAAGGGTGTTAAATTGCACTCCCATGTTGTAAGGATAAAGGGTAGGATGGAGATGGAAAGTTGAGAAGTTTTTTGTCATCTAGAAAAATTTGTGGTCACGTGCGAGATGAGCCCAAAGGGAGATGCCCATTATACTAGGTTGAAGTGATGGAAAACGGGGAAAATGGCTAATTTAAGAGGAAGGATAAGTCAGGAATTCCTATTCTTGGATGGGAGTTCTTCTGAAACGTAAGGGACTGGTTCTGTTGTTCCCGTTGCTTCCTTCGGTAATGCTTGATTATCAATTGGTCACGTGCGCGATGAGATCAATTATAGCGGCTCTCACAACAGTATCAAAACCATCTATGGATTGAATCTAGAAACCCACCCAATGGCTAAATCACGTTTCGAATACGTCAAGCAGTTTGAAAGAGAGAATTACCTCCTCCCAGATACCCACCTCGTGATCCGCGTCGACGGAAAAGGGTTCCACAAGTTCAGTCAGCACTACGCCTTCGATAAGCCCAATGACGAAAAGGCATTGAGGGTGATGAACAAGGCAGCCAGGGAGATTGTCGAACACTACGCCGACGTCTTGATGGCATACGGAGATTCTGACGAGTACTCTTTCCTCCTTCGTCGTGGGTGCGAAATGTACGAGCGCAGAGAGATGAAACTCATCACCACATTTGCATCGGCTATGACCGCCTACTATAGCCAATTCTGGAACGAGGCATTTCCCGAGAAGCCACTCGAAATATCGCGAATGCCCATGTTCGACGCGCGGGCGGTGGTATACCCAAACTTCAAGACAGTACGAGACTACTTCAGTTGGAGACAAGTAGACTGTCACATCAATAATTTATACAATACCACCTTTTGGACCTTGGTGTTGCGAGGGGGCCTCTCGCCCAAAGACGCCGAAAACAGACTTGCGGGTACAGTGTCTGCGGATAAGAACGAGCTCTTGTTCAAAGAGTTTGGAATTAATTATAATAACGAGCCAGAAATGTTCAAGAAGGGAACGATTATAGTGCGAGAGTATGAGGATTACAAGAGTGTGGATGAAACCGGTCTCACGTCGAGACAGAAGCAAAGGCTCGAGAAGGCGAGGAAAAAGGCCAGTATCAATGAGTACCATGTGGATATTATTAATGACGATAAATTCTGGGACTCCCGTCCCTGGCTCAGCGATTGAATGATAGAACCAAATGCATAATCGAAAGAAAGAAAGCGATGTAGAATGTATCGCAAAATGAAAGGAAATGAAGGAATTAGATAGTAAAATGAAATGAAATGAAATGAAATGAACGAATTCGTATCAATGAGCGAAATGATTCGATCGTGTTTTCATATCAATCAAAAAATCACCAATTACTGGATTATTAAACTTTTAGTAAAGATCCGTCGATCGAAAAATTACATACGGGTAGACGATTTATTACCAAAAGTAAATATATGAATAATAATCCTATTCACTCACCACTCAATTTTAGTAAGCAGACAGCCAATGCTGCAAGTTAAATCATTTGGAGAGTCACTTGTCCGAAATAATTTGTGCCCTTTTATTGCTAAGTAAACATCTGTTTGAAAACAGATCTACTTTACGAGTAGATTACTCTATTAAGCAACATTGCTAGGGCAATTCAACCTTTACGCAATCAAATCTTCACAATATGGCATTTACGTAAACCTATTATATCTATTTTCACAATAGGGCATTGTGAGGACAATCGAATCTATTTTTACAAAGGCGATACGTGAACTATTATATCTATTTTTACAAAGACATTATGTTAAAGACTATATCTATCCTTTACATGAAAGACTGGTTTATGTATCTTACAAAGGCAGTTAAGTGAAGTATTAATTACGCAATATATAACCCTTGTTAAATATAAGGCTGGTAGCCTCGAATGACTGAAAAAGTAAACTAAATGCAAGAATTGAAGTGTCGATGCTTGAACGATGGACTGGTCAATGGACCAATGATATTAGAAACAGGAATTCGACAAAAATAAATATTAGCTAGTGGCAAGTCTATATGTGAATAGAATCACTGAAGGAGTGGAATGTGGAGGCAGGAGAACAGGAATTGGCAAAACTCAATCCAAAGACATTTTCGTTTTTGGAGCCCACAGTGTGGTTGGGGCTCGATGGCACGCTGGCAGATACTTGTTCCTTGGCGGTAGTGGTACCTTCAGTAACACCACCGGAGAAACAGTAGTTGGCCAACAAGTCTGTGTATGAGAGTGAATTGAATTTGAGATTGTCCTTCTTCTCTGGCTGTGGTGGTGCTTGTTGTTGCTGTTTGGATCTGTAGGACTTAGAGTACTTTTGGGTGGGTCTAGCCAACACATCGGAAGCAGAAAATGAGTGCTTCATCAATGGTGGCCTCACAGGCTTTGAAGCAGCTGTGGTTTCTTGGTAAGATGCACTCACCTTTGGGGTGGCACCACCAGATCTAGGTGAATGGTCTAACTCATCGTTCATCAGGTTGTAACGCGAGTAGGCCGACTTCTTTGGCGACACGATTGGCTTGGCCAATACATAGTCATCTTCGAAACTCTTCTTTGAAGCAACGCTGTCAGCTTTCGAAGTTTCGCGGAATGTTCCAATTTCAGAAGAAGAATTTTGGAAGTGAATTAACTTGGTCACAAGCTCATCAAATTGTGGGAAGGCGTCATCTGCTTCGGTTTTCTTGGCAGGCTTGACATAGTTGTAAGTTCTGACGCTGTCAGCTGGTTTCAACAGGATTGTGTAGTTCTTGCCCTTGTTGTTATCCCAGTAAGTTTGATGGTTGGCGGTATACTTGATACACATTTTGATATCTATCAGGGACTTAGAAGCACCAGTGCTATTGGATTGATGGTTATGACTGATTAAATCGGATAATGGAATCTTGAACTGAAATTGGTCAATGTTGGAATGTGGAATAGATTTGAGGTATGAGATGATTTTGTGAGAAAAGCTTAAGTTGGTTTGCCAGTTATCCAAACTCAACTTGATCGAGATGTGTTTTTCGAATGCAAGGTTTTGAACATTGATAATACCATGGAGGTAAGAGCTTTTGTCTGTATCCATAAGTCTGACGGATTTGAGAACAACCGGTTGGTTAGAGACATTGTGGCTCTGTACATCGGTGAAATCAATCTTGTACTTTCTGTTTTTCGTAGAATGAGAAGGACCTGAAGCCGAATAGAAGTAGTTTAATTCATCGTCCGAAGAAGTGTCGGAGGTCAAGTCTGCATCAAAGGAGACTCCTGAAGAATTGAAATTGTTTTTCTGGGAAGCGAACTCGCCATTCCAGTTCCACTGGAAGTAGCCGTTCTTTTGGCTTGGCTTCTTCTTTCTCATCATCTTGATGGAATTTTTCTTGGAGAAATCGAAATCGAAATCATCGTCATCCTCCTCCTCATCTTCGCTGAAGCCCTCTGGTGCTGGTGGGGAGTGTAATGGTGTGGTTTGTGCTGATGAAACGGCACTAGGACTTTCCAAGCCATCGAAATGCTTGATGTTTGCTAATCTGCTGGCAAAACGAACTGACTTGCTGGATGGAAGGTTAGAGGTAGACATGGATTTTTGGAGGAGGGATGCGATCCTGAGGGAGCTCTTGACCAACTCACCGGATTTCTTGCGAAGTAAAGGTGGAGGCACTGGGAGGGTTTCTGGAACTGGCTCTGGCAGCACGTGTGGTTGGAAGTAGTTGGGCAAGGATGGGGAGGATGCGGTGGAGTTGAGTTTGATGGTGGATGCGGAGCTGGTGGTGGTTTCGAGCGAGTCTGTGGAGGATACTGAAAATTTGGCCAACAACGAAGAGTTGTACAACTTTTTGTTTTCTGGGTTCACAAACGCCGAGCCCTGGGGCGCTCTGATGGGGGCGTCGTTGGCGCCCATGGAAGGCGGCACGCTTGCGGGGCGGGCAGAGGAGGAGACCTCAAGGTTGTTCTTGGTGAGCGGCGGGTGCTCTTGGGTGATGGTGGACATTATTGGAAGGGAGGGGGAAGGGCGAAGTACGGAATGCAACCAGTGCTTTTATAATGAGGGTGTCGGTGAGTGTGGGTCCGGCAGTCAAAGTCCCTCTATAGTGTCCAGTACTCTGCCTTCGTCTATAACAGGCTTGGTGCTTAAGCTAGTGTGATAGGTCGTATGGGCGGCGCCAGAAACGGGAGGCGCTACTTATATATAAGCTGACTGAAAAAGATTACAAGAAAAAAAAATAACAATAGGGGGGATGACAATTATTTTCTGTAGGGGTAACTGCAGCAGTTAGAAGCTTTGGCACACCATTACCACTCAGGCGGTGGAAGCTTGCCGGTGATAGAGTTTATCGAGGCTGTTGCAAGTGGAGACGGCAACGGCGGTCCGAGGGGTCGTTGGTGTTGAGGCAAAATGTTGGCCATTCCAAGCGGTTGGTCGAATACGATGACCGATTACCGATGAGCGCTCTTGGAGGTGAGTGGCTGACTAAAGGCGGGACGCCCCGAAACGCGGCAGCGTTCTTTTTCGCGAGAGAAGGGATGGCTGCCTGAGCGGCTGGTCAGCAGCCGGGTGTACCGATGAGATCGAGCCAGAGAGGAGGAGGAAAGTGTATTCAAGCGTGTACCTGAGTGTAGTATGGAGCGCTGGTGCTGGCGTAATACAAGTAGGGGTGCAACTAATGGGGGTGCTCTGGTGGGGCGGGTGTGATGAGTCTCCGACGACCGGCGGAATGTTAGCTGGTTAACTGGTTTGTTACGTTCTACAATATTATCAGTGCTTCACTGTTGGGGTGTTACGCCGGTACCCTCCACCCAGAGGTTCAGTTCTACCATCATAGCCCAGAGAACGCCTTTGCGGCCCAACACTTGAGTCGCAGTTCGTCCGCTATTACACTCCGAAGACGGCACGCACAGAACAATCTCCCCGTCTCATCAGAACAATGTGGGCTTCAGTGACACAAAAGCACGCAATATCGGAGCGGGCAGTGGCGGGCCGCCGAAAAGGAAGGTTTAAGCCGGCTAAAAATATAGCTGGCCCAGCTAGGGCCCCTGGGCCTGTTTGGGATGTTGACTCCCGTATTTACTGACGTTATCTAAATGCAAGATGGACCAGTAATCGATTGCTGTGGATGCCCAGATTGCTACTGCGGCGTGCAAGTGATTTAGCTGCATTGAAAATACTTACAAGATAAGCATTGGGGTGCGCGGGCTCGCAACGAGGCTTCCCCCCGAACTGGTATTTTTCGGAGCTCACCTGATTCAGAAAAAGCGACCCGAGCGATGGATGACTGATCGGGCAGCTGGGGGACTTTTAGAGTATCGGTTCGCAAAATCACCCCATATTCTCCAGGTTTCGCTACTCCGATTACGGAATCGTGTACGAACTAACTAGCATGGGCACATCTTTTGGTGCCTTATCTCTCCCCTCCACCCCTTGCTCTCCGTTGCTTAAGCCTAGTTTTGTTACCCTTAGGTGACGTCGATCTTCATGTCAGATAATTAGCGGTATTGTTTTACCCCCATATGGCCCCGCCCTGGGCCCTTGCTGTGCTATTGTGTGGACAACATAGCACGGCCTGTGTGCAGGACAATAGACTCTCGCCACGGCCGCCATCCTTGCGGCAGGCTGGTGTTCTCGGAGTCTGATCAATAGAGAATGTGGTGCCATATTGTGGGGTTTGTGGGGGTGGGTGTGTAGTCAACGGTGCCCGTAGTCTCCGTGGAGCACTGGTTACCCGTACCAGCAGCCCTCACTGGCTCGAGGTGTCGATCCTATTCGCCTGATAGGCGGTATTCTCCGAGCCTTTTCTGCGGCTTGCGGCAGTACGACGTCAGGGCCCAACATTTCCGAAAGCGGCCTTCCTAATTATTTTTCTGTGGGTGGTGCGCTCGGTGTTGCGTCGACCCTTCGACAGCATGTCTCGGTCAAAATGTCCTAAAGGGCAAGCCCGGCGAGTGCAAATTAGAAACAAATCAGTTGATGATTTGCACCTACGGCCGAGTCTACTGTGGCGCCGTGAATCAAGACCCAACAAACGGTTTGTCTCGTACCAGATCAAAATAAGATTAGACTTCCCCAGGTTCCCCACAGCGCCCCCATTCGCCCCAAAGCTCAATGCGCCGGTTTGAAGCGTAGACAAAATTTTCACTTTTCGCTCACAAAAGTTTGGCGAGCCGCGCGCACTCCGCGCGCCTCTGATGTACCCCACTTCCGTCCCTCGACGCGCGCCCTCAAAATGCGACGCGTGTGGGCTGGAGAAACACGCACTCCACAAACTCGAAGCGACGACGCTTCCCCAGATTTGAACGCCGCAATAATATGTCTACGAACGCAGTGCTAGCTGCTCAGCCTTTTTCTTACAAATCAGCATCCAAAAGTGATGCTGAAATTCGACAAAATGTTGCGAACGCCGTCCAGTCTCAGTGTTCATAGATTAGTCCCCCTCCCTCGATCTGAAACTTTGATGGAGAAAGGAGATCTCTCCCCTCTCCCAAAATAGGATAAAGTCAAGTAGAAGGCGCTAGCACCCGGCTTCTATTCTAATCGTCTAAAGGAGGGGCAGAACATGGGCTATAATATTTAGTCTGCTTCTTCTCCGCTTGTTCCCCGCCACTTCTTCACAGGCATCAAAATAAATCGCCAATCGTGGAATCGAGTCACGTGAGGGTTTTTCGTAATCGATGCCACCACCACTTTTCACTCTCCACAGTTACAAGCTGAAGAAAAGACAGAAGAAGAAACGTTCGAAGAAAAAACATTCTGTTGCCTGATGATTTCCATTCGGGTAACAAGGTCGTATCTCTTTAAAGATACATTCGCTCGTAAAGAACAATTCATCTGCTCAGTCGCTTCTTCACATTGACGACGCGTGTATCGAGATCAGCGAAAATTTCAGCTCTTCTTAACTCACATGTTTCCGTCACTTTAGTGTGATTTTCGATCTTAAGAAGCAAATCCCGATAGTGCATTAATTTCAGTCGAGAAGACGCATCATGTAAATTTAATGTCGCACTTCCTGACAACCATCGCTCGAAAATGCATAGTGCGTGCATGAAGATGGGGAAGCACTTATTGTTAAGACAGTAGCATTTGAGTTGTTTTGTAACTCATCCTATTTTTCAATCTTGCACAAGAATAAAAGAAAGAACTATTGAAGATGGAATTATTATGGAAAATCTATCCAAGATGGTATTATAATAAAAGATCAATTCAAGATGAGATTATAATAAAAGATCTATTCAAGATGAATATACGAAGAAAGAACTAATTAAGTAACTTGTCAAACCTAGCGACGTAGCGGTTTTTTCTCTCATCAATCTTATTAAGGCGAAGAAGGATTAAGAGATTGCATCGTTGATTGCCTGATAGCCAATTGATTTTTCAAAGGCACAAATGGGGTTAAAATATTTCATCGCGCGTCATGACAGTTGGATATGAACGAATTTGCCAGAAATTACCCACTCTCACGTCAATTACCGTTTATCTGTCAGTTCTACGGGAACTAGCGACAAATAGCGAGTACTGATGTGGGACATATACGACATTATACACTATTCTCCAGCCAGATATGCGTAAATTCACCCAGATGAATGTCGTCCGAAGAGATTAGAAAGTAAAAATTTTGAAGTACCTTCAATTATGATCAAGTAAAACTTGAACCCCCGCTAAATAATGAGTTTACTGAATGTGGCATATTGACCAGAGTTCAGTTTAATGTGGTGAAATTAATTAAAATTGATCCAGGAAGAGTAAATTCAAAAGTTCAGAAATGAAGATGTAAATTGGGTAAGAGATCGAGTACAATTAATTAGAAGATGAGTTACTTTGACAATCATACCAAGCGCAATTCTCCCACGAGCACCATAACGATCACTTCTGTGCTAGTTTTACTCATGTTCCGATCCTTCTTGCGATCTTCAATCTATTAGCTGACTAAGCGCTTATCTGATTCCAACGCGTTTTCTTAGAAAGGCGCGCATCTACCGTACCTTGTGATCTAAATCGGAACATGATATCAACCACGTTCCGATCTTTCTCCAATTGTAATTAGGGTAAATTGTTCAACAGTAAGGTCAATTAAAATGAAGGCCAATTGATCTTCGGGCTTCCTCGAGATTGAAGTCTAGGTTTTATCTACACAATGCAACTTCCAAGTCAACTTTGCTTACGGCTGATTTAGCGAATTATAAGGTATTAATTAATTTCGGCGCCGGGCCTTCATATAAATAGCATACAGAAACTAAGCCTGGAAGTGACATCACTAAAACGACTTTCTGTATTCCAGCGTCGTCGCGTCGTGCGGGCAAACGATTTTTGCACCTATTTCGCGAACGACTGATCACTTGATCGTGGGCTCAGTCTCGTGGACCGGAACTGGCTCGTGGACCGGAACCGGCTCGTGGACGTGAATTGGCTCAGCTGTGGCTGGCTCAGCTAATGCTGGATCATCAGCGTGGGCCGGATAAGTCGGATGAACCGGAGCCGGATAAGCCGGATAAGCCGGATCTTGTGTGTGGAATTGGGCATTCTTTTCGTGTGCCCCTTCTGGGGTTGTGTCCTTCTCGTTGACGTCAGAATGGGCGGTATACACTTCGCCTGCAGGACCAGGGCCGGTTGCAAGCACTGGCTGATCGAATGTAGCCCCACTATGAACAGGAACGGTGGAGGGGAAGATAGCACCAGTGAGAGTGGGACCTTTGGCTGAGACGACGGCATTACCCACTGGAACCACCGCGAAGACGATAATCAAAATCATCGTAGCCAAGAAAAGTAACCACTCGAATAAGGTGAAGGCAATGAGCGCCTTACCAAGTCTGCATGGGATCCAGACATAGTACTCTACGGGCCCGAAGAAATAACGGCCTGGGAAATTGTCATTGGAGGTGCAACCACCGGCGCCCCAGAGATCGGTTGTGCGGCCAAATGATGCGAGCCAAAGGACAAAGAGGATGAATTCGGCAATCAAGGTGGCCAACAAAGGCACGAAGTTCAACACAACAGGGAAGAAGGTGAATGGAATGTACACGATCGTAATCACGGCGGTAGCCACACTCAATGAAAAGTTGTTGGCGACAAAATTGCCCGCTTTCGCAATACCACCGGCACCGAGACCAAGGGAGATGATTGCAAAGATCAATTGCAACACACGAAGGAAAATACTGATGAAATAACGTGAATACACGGGGCCACGGAAGTTTGCTCTCATCTTGAGGAATTGGATGTGAAGAATGAGCTTCCAACTACGGCGGCACCCCTCTATATATAGCTTAGTAACTGGCAACCAAACGGCTGAATTTGCTCAGCGACCTTGCGGTTGCGAGCGCGCGTGCGTCGGGTTTAACTAATGCAAGCACGTCCACGGGGCAACCGACAATAGGCTGTCCTGTATGTAGCGCACTGGTACGACCTTTGACTACAATAACACCTATCGTTTTGCAGCAGGGAACCGCCCAATTGGCCCATATTGGGAAGGAGCTAGGACATGGAGGAAAGGCATTTAGTCGAAGCTTGAGGATATTGACGGCACGTTCGGGCCAATTACGCGCTCCTACATTGCGATCTAAAGTGTGTGCCCGAATGAAATTGAACGGGAGTGGGGATAGCACACCTTTTGAGAGTGACAATTGAGTTCTGCTCGTAAAAGAGTATGGGCTCTGAGCCAAACCAGCATTGCTCGAACTCTTCCAGCTTGAATCACTTGGCTCAACGGTAATGACCTGAGATCCTAAACCAATTGTTTGACGCATTCCGCTCAAAACCTTTCGCCAGCTGCTTTCTCGGGTGCAAAAAGATACACATCCTCGTGGTGAAAAGTTGAAGAGAGGGAGAAAGCACTCACAAAGAAGCTTAGTTGTGCAGAATTGATTCTAAGGGTTGAGCTCCATGGAAGTCGTCACAAACCTAATCTAAGTTCCTGATTAAACTCAGATATCCTGCTTTCTTTGCGTGGTCATCGGACGGCTTGTACGTGTGGTTGCGAGCACGCGTCCCACCACTACGAAAATATCTGCATAAAAATAAGGGTCTGGAACGGCTAGCGGGTTCCGGCTAAAGATTTCCGTGACGACTACTCCTAGTGCCAAAGTCGACCGGTAATTGGACCCAATCGCCCTATACAGATATACTTCCTAGAGCCGAAAACACCCCGGATCGCCCCAACTCTAGGGAATGGCGACGAGGGGCTTCTTCACCCGGCGAAGCGGCAAATTCGTACTTTGATCCTCACTTTACGAAACTTTTATTTTTTCTTGGTATACTCGATTAGTCACAGTTGTGAGGGGTGGTGCAGCTTATCATCATTCCAAGTGGGCTTAGAACGTGCTTTTGACAATTTCCCGCGTGGGACCGTCATCAGCTTCTCCATTGCCCCAAGGAGTTTTTTTGCAGGCACAAATGGGGTTAATATACTCTACATCACATTCCAACTGGTAGGCTAACTAAAACCGTGCAATTAATTATAAAAGAGGGCTTTTTGGCAATCGTATCGAACGCCGAGTTCATTCACTAGCGCCGAAGAATTATAGCCTCACCGACATCATAGTGCATATTCCCATCCATATTATACTTACTAAGCGCTTATTCCTGTTCGAAAGCGACATCTACTTAGGAAGACGCGCATTTGGCCTGGATTTACAATCAAAGCACGAAGCGGCATAACTGGCATAATTGGAGTTTATAACTCAATGGATGTAGTAAACTGGCGGAAAAGTGCAATGTGGCAGAAAAGTACAAAACAGACAATCAATCCAGTGAATGCTGATGTTTCCCCATAATATCACAATTATTCGCTCCATCCTAGCATCAATACGACGTATTTCCATTTAAGTTCTATTATAGTTTAATTTGTGTGGATCTCAAAGTGCCGTATCGTTTTCTAATACTGCAGTTTGGGTTTATGATCTGAGTCAGCTATTTTCTCGTGAAAACTTACATTATAGCTATGATTATGATATTGACATGGCGATGTGACAGCACACCTTCTAATACTATACGGTGAAATGGCGATTGAACAGAATCCTTCAAATGAATTATCCAGAAAATCAAAATGAACAATCAAATTTCAGAAATCATCAAATCCGTCAAAAAGCATCGAAACGGACTCCTCCAAAGGGCTATCCAATCTTTGAACCCACCAATTGGAAACTTTTCAATGAATCCTTCTACTCTTCGGAGTTTAGTCCTTGGCGGAATCCTCCTTCAAAGTGACAATTCTGTTCAAGATCAATTCGTCCTCGGTGGCATCGATATCAACACAGAAGTAGCCAACTCTCAAGGCCTGGAATCTCACCGTTTGTGGGCCCTTGGACTCCTTGATGTTGAACTCGCTGTCTGGAATCTCGATGTTCAATGGCGACTTGGCCTTGATTTCCTTGAAAGCGCTTTCGATCAAAGCACCCTCGACAATCTCTTCGGAGTTGACGTTGACATCCTTCAAGTAGCCTTCGGGGTGCGCGGCTGGGTTTTCGCTGTGGAACAATTGGTTGTAGATTCTGACCTGTTTGACCTTGATGGCGTCGGATTTAGGAACCCATTGGATGAATGTCTTAGGCTTCTTGACCACGTCAGAGTCGTAGTTCACGTGCACTCTCACGATCTTGCCATCGGCGTCCTTTTCAACGGACTTGAAGCTGACGTTGTATGGCACCTTCATCAATCCAACAGCTTGGCCAGGGGCCAATCTGAAGTATTCCTTGGAGATTTCCTCACGGAAATCGCTGCGGTCAATGTAGATATGCTTGCCGAATTTGATGGTACGCGATCCGAAACTCTCGCCGCCTTTACCTGGCTTGTAAGGGATTTCGATCAATTCTTCGTAGTCTTCTGGAACGTTGTCGACCACAATTTCGAGTGGGTCCAACACCATCATCAATCTTGGCGTAGTTTGGTCCAAAAAGCCTCTGACAGCACTGTCGAATCTCACCACTTGGATGTTGGTGGTGGAGGTGGTGACACCCAAAGTGTTGATGAAGGACAAAATGGCGCCTGGTGGCACACCACGACGTCTGATGGCTTCCAAGGTGTACAAACGAGGATCGTTCCAGCCACGGACCCAGCCTTCGTTGACCAACTTGGCGATCTTTCTCTTGGAAAGAACAGTACCGGTGATGTTCAATCTACCGTATTCACGCTGGGCGGGTCTGTAGACGTGCAACATGTCACACAACCATTCGTAGGATTCACGCGACAATCTGAACTCGGTGGTACACAACGAGTGGGTGATGTTTTCGAAGGAATCGACCAAACAGTGGGTGAAGTCGTAGGTAGGGTAAATCTTCCATTTGTCGCCCGATCTGTGGTGAGGAGCGTTCAAAACACGGTAGGCAACCAAGTCCCACATTTGTGGCGATGGCGAAGTCAAATCTTGCTTCATTCTCAAAGTGGCCTTTCCGACTTCGTACTCGCCGTCTCTCATCATACGGAACTTCTTCAAGTTCTCTTCGACGGAAGTGTCACGCTCAGCACACGCTTTTCTCTCACCTCCCAAAGTACCGTCGGCCTTCATACCACGGTTGGCCTTGACTTGTTCGGGGGTACAGTGACAAACGTAGGCCTTGCCCACTTCAATCAACTTCTCGGCCAATTCGTATAACTTGTCGAAATGGTCGGAAGAGTAGGTGATTTTCCATGGTTCGAAACCCAACCAGTCGACCATATCCTTGATGGAGTTGAAGTAGACCTCTTCTTCGGCTTCTGGGTTGGTGTCGTCGAATCTCAAGTAACAGTGGCCGCCGTGGTACTTGGCATAACCAAAGTTGACCATAATGGCCTTGGAGTGTCCAATGTGCAAGAATCCATTTGGTTCTGGTGGGAAACGAGTGTAGACTTTACCCTTGATGAAATCGTTGTGCTCTTTGCCAAGCTCAGGGAACATTTGAGGCTCCTCTCCCGGCTTGTGTAATTCACCGAGGAAACCTTCGGAAAACATCGATCTTTCTGGCTCTGGAGCGGCCTTGACGTTCTTGGCGGCGTTGGCAGCTGGTTCCTTCTTCTTCTTTTCCTTCTTGACAACGTCACGCTCGTCCTTTGGACCACAGATTTCCAAAAAAAGACCGTCAATCACAGGCTTGAACATCGATGGAGCAGCCCACTTCAATGATGGCAACTTCTTGGCTTCACCCAAAACTTTAGGGACCATAGAGTATCTTTTGGTTTCGACTTCCTCCTTGTTGGCGTGCAACCACTTGGAAATCTCACTCTTAACATCTTCTTCGGATAATTCGATGCCAACACCGGAAGCGGCGTTCAAACCTTTAACGGTAGTCTTTCCTTCGTTTTCTTTGACATATTTGACAGCTTCGGTGACTTGCAAGTTGGTCTTCAATCTGCCGTCCAAAACAGCAGAAGTGACAAGAGAACGCTCAGGGATCTCAGCGCCCTTGCTTTCAACGGCAAGTTGGTGCAAAAGGGCCAACTTCTTCTCATCAAACTGGTGATCTTTTGGTGATTCCTTGGTTAAAATCTCGTACAAGGATTCAGAAACCTTCTTGTTCTTGACAATTTCCTTTGATTTCTTCTCAGCTAAGCCAACCTTTTCGAACAAGGCGACCAACTCTGATTCAGATACTGACATGGTGTGGTATTCAGGAATGTGTTTAGATTATTCACTTGACGTTGAGTCACTTGAGGATAAAAAAATAGGGCGATGGTCCTGCAGGAAGGTAAGCGTCACGTGACATAAAGGTGTCATAGATACGGCCAAATGTAATTGGAAGCCAGGGACGCAAGACGTCCATATGAAGTATTGGCGAAATTCAATCAAACAAAATAACACTTTCATCATTGTCTTTTCATCTCCTTGTAGAGTTGACTGATTCATTCATTTTAACTCAACAATAGATTATAATAATTTTACCCGCACGATCTTTCCAGATCGTTTCGTTTTTTTGCTGCAAAAAGATCCGCCACCACCAACACTGAAGCAAGCCATGGCAGAATATTTAAGTCAGACGAGAAATACGATTGTCGATATACTACTGGAAATCATTCAAAATAGCGGAAGGCACAGTCAACGTGATTTGAATGAATTGACAGAAGCTCTCAGGGCGTACAAGGCTGTGTATCCCAACACGATATCACGACACCTAGAGAGTATCGTGGAGACATTCGTGGTTTCGCTTGAAGATGACCTTCTTAATAGAAATGATAACGTTGATGATGTATTAGTCACCTTGTATATCTACAAAGTGGTACGCATGCAAAAGTATTGGAGACTATTAATAGTGAGTACACACGAAGACTTGAGAAAAATATCCATTTCTAACACACAGAACTTGTATCCAACAAATTTGAGCGAATTCAGTATTGAACATCTTGTCAATCATGCAAAACAAGATTTTTCCACAAGTTGGTTGAGTGTTCGGCTACTTCATAATATTGTGGAAAATAAGCATTATTTTGACAAAATTGGTAATTTGATGGATGATATGTACAACGAGAGCCAATCACAACAAAAACCTTCTTTATTAAAAACGTACACTTTGAATGAGCTATCAAAAATTCTACCAGTCCGTTCGAGGAGGACTTCCAGTCAAAATAATTTCTTTAATTTGGAACTCTTTCAACTGCTATGTCCCTTGCTACAATTCACAGAAATCGGTGTACCCAAAGTCTTAAAAGCGCCAATGTACTCTTACATAGAGTTTGTGGATTCCTTCCTTATGGTTCTTTGGATAGGCGAAGCTAATAATACTGTTTTGAAGCCATACTATATTGATTTAACTACACAAGTGTCCCAAGATAAAATGACCTCGAATGGGGTTATCCTTAGTTTCAAAGCAAGTAACCAAAGATATCCTGGGACCTACACTCCAAAATATGCGGTTATCTCTTCTGATGGAAGTTTACAGTCGGAGAGTTTTAAAATCCTTTTACATGTGAGCCAAAAAAATTCGGCTAGATTTTTCTGTTCATTAGTGTTGGTCAATCAAAGATTCGCTATCAAAATTTCACAATCCAAGCAATGGATAAAGATCAATCCAAGCGTTAGAGATTCGGAAGATGAAATAGAAGAGTCAACAGACATGTATCAATACCAAAGAACAACTTCGACCCCTTCAAACCTAATAGAGGACAGACCATTTTGTTCAAACAATTCAGAAAGGAGAGAATACTCTGTTGAATCTTCCAATAGCTTGAGTTCAGAGCTAGCCTTACTCTCGTCGGAGGTTGCACCACCCTCCAATCAGATGCAAATTTTGGATTCACAACTGAGCCCTATTTTTACTAAGCGAAACAATGAATTTGAGCAGCCAAAGCGGAGTTCTAATCTCAAGAAGAATTTCTCCGAAGCTACGCAATCAAGCGAAGATGAATACGAGACGTTTTTGGAAAAGATCATATCCCCGCGTATTCGAAATGAATCTAATAATACACAAGATAGCTCATTTTCTATACCTGGAAAACCTCCCAATGATGGTTTTGATCTTGTTATCAAAGGGCTTACCAAATTTCACGAAAATATGACAACCAGATTGAAAGATTTAGAAACGAATTTAGCAAAACAAGATCTTACAATTGCCAATCTTACAAATGAGTTGCAAGGAATAAAGGAACATAATAAATATATTTAATGACTTTGTTTTGCGCCAATGAAACTGAAGAATCTTTCCGAGAATATGGTTGGGTTATCAAGATAAAGATGGTGACCGGCCTTGGGTATAAGTTCATAAGATGCAAGGTCTTTACTCAATTGTTTTTGGGATATATCGTTGATTTCCTTCTGCATTTGCAAACCGGCTTTCTCGTCCATCCAATCTTCGTCACCATACATGAGCTGAACTGGTAATTTCATCTTCACGAACTCTTCAGGACAACGATCCAAGAGGGGTAGTCTGGCAAGTGCAACAAATGCGTAAACTCTAGTGATTGCATATTCTCCAGAGCCCTTCCCATTGAAGACTCTATATATGTAATCGTGCAAGTATTGGAAATGTTCCGGGTTTCTGTGATAGATATGTGCGAATCGCCTGATGGTCCAGTTTGAAATCCATTTGGATTTGAGTACGCCTGCATTCCTGATGAAAGTGAAGACCGAGAAATGTCTCTCCCATAATGCCCGCATTAATTTCCCACTCCGGTTCTTCATCACATTTTCCACTTTCATTTCCATGGGAGTAAGTTCATGGTCAACTTCATGAACTATTTCTTCTTGAGTCGCCAAGAATTCATTCATTTGCTTATCATTGACGGTTTCTGTATCCGAATGCTCATTTTGTTCGTCCCTATCTTTCTTGGATATAGCCAGTGCCACTTTGTCGCTGTCTTTGAGAAGCGAATGTTTATTTCTTTCAAATCCACATGGACTCAATAGAACAAGCTTGGCTATGGGGTTTTGTGACTTTCCGCTCGCATTCGTGAAAGGTTTGTTGTATTTCAAAGTGTATGCTGATACCAAATAACCACCGAAGGAGTGGCCAACTAAAATGAATCTTTCGATACCACGCTTCAATCTCCATTCTTCAATGGCATCGATAAACCAATCTTCTGCTTTGAGAACATCTTCTTTTGTGGTTCCCAAATGGGGAAAGTTTGTTCTTGATGAGAATCCAAATCCAGGGAGATCAATAGCATGGATCCTGATACCTGGAATTGAGGAAAGGGTATCGTAATTTTCAAGAAACAAGCCTAAGGATGCAGCATATCCATGAATAAGGATAATATCCAATGTCTCAGGAGAGTCTGCATTAGGAGTCTGGGTATTCTCGATATAAAACTCGTGAATGAATTTGTTGTTACTCACATCAGTATTGATGACTTGGGCCCTTCTTGTGGCATCTTGTTCAGGAAAGAATGGAAGAAGGGATAACAATCTACTTTCAACTTTTGCATCGGAGTAACCTCCAGACCATGTTTGACTAAACCAGTCAGCAAAAGAGTTTTTCCAGCCGTAGATGGGTTTGTTTTTAGCAGCAATTTTGGAGCCAGTTAGCGTGGTGGTTTCTTTCGAAGCTGTTTCGGACATGGATGAATCAATTGATCAGAAGCGGATGATGTTGATGATTCCGGAACTCTCTAATTATATGTGGATATCGTGGCTTTGCAGGTCAGTTCAATTCAGTTTCACGAGCCTGGCTTTGACCTGGTGGCAATTAATGTTGCGCGGTCATATCGGAGATGCGGAGTTAACAGTACCCGATGGCATCGAACATCCGAGCCGTGAAATAAATCAATTGCAAGAACCAACAGTGGCAAATTGAACTTAAGATGTGTATATGCCATGAAAACACGCTTCGTATCCTCCTCACGATTCTTCAGTTTGTTTCACGTTTTGTTTCGTATATTTACTTGCAGAAACTGATCAACAATATCACGATCTTACATCATCGCGTCCATGCCGCGAATTATATTTTATTATCCGCTATGGCTATTCCGCATTCAGAGTTATAATTGGCAAGTAACTCCGCGGTAACTCAAACCCCTAGCAAGCATTTCCACGGCAAGATTTCCAGACAGGGCTTGCTTGTCAAGGGTCTATGCAGTCGCACCCATCGCGTCTACTAAGAGATGACTGCATGCACTTTCCCTATGCGGACGAAGCGCTCGGAGAACGCCGAGAGGTTGAAGCCGGGATGACATTTCCGGCGTTGCTGGAGCCCGATCTGCACTAGTTAAGTGCTGGACTATTGCGCTAAGCGATTATCTCTTTGTTCGCAAGTCTCAGGGTTTGTAATCGTCTCGGTTACTAGTTCCGCAACCGGTCCGAGTGTTAGTTCATACGAACCTATACACCAAATAAATGAGGTCAAATGAACACTTTTGGAGCACTGAAAGGACCAAACACCGTCTTCAAACCCCATAGCTCACTAATCACACTTTTCTGGCTCAACTTACCGCGAAAACCCTATACTTTGTTCTTGTGGAAAGCTGGCTCTCTTTATGTGCGAGCTTCCGCTCACTTATTTTTTATTTTTTGCATTAATTGACGGCTTTAACCTCATTTACTCCCGTTTTGAGTCCATGACTAAAAGCTTATATCAGTGGCTTATATGTCAGCGGTATTGATTCCAGAAACCATTCTATGCTAAGGTCATTGGCATTCTTGGCCATATTGTGAAACCTACCTTTTGTTAAATCATTCATCTACCACCACAATCATGACTGCTTCCCCCATGAGCACCAATAGCGATGAGAGATACTCCAAAGAGCGTGAACAGAGCTCGGACTTAGAGGCTGCACCCTACAGTCTTGATCAGAACGATCCCAACCAGAAGAATACCGAAGAAGGGGAGGAAGTGCCTCCTCTTTCCAGGAAATCATCTAGACTTCTGCGAGTGCAGACCAAAGTCGGTCTTTTCAGCAGCAAGCTTTCAGGAAGACGATTCAGCATTTTCAAGAAACACTTATTGATCTATTTGGTCTTCGGGGTCTTCATCATGAGCGCCTTCTCGATCTACTGGGGCTCCGCTTACCAAAGACTCAGTCGTCTCAAAAACTTACGGATGCTTGTGGTCATTGAAGATGACCAAGAAATAGGCTCCATTCCGCCAATTATCGGAAACAGCTTCGCTGATATCATAAAGAGTGACGAAGCCGGTTTCTATGGCCATTGGGATATTCATTACGGCTCCGAGTTCCGGGAAACCGCTCGCCGTCACAATAACAGAACTGTCGAACAAGAAATCGAGAGACAAGTGCATCAGCAACTCTACTGGGGTTCTTTTTACGTCAAACCAAATGCAACATACAATTTCCACCAGGCCATTGTCAACGAAGATACCAGTTACAACGTCAGCAACTCGTCAATTATCAGTATCTACGAGACTGGGCGTGATATCAATGGTATGCAATTATACATCATTCCGTCCCTCCAAGCGGTAGCCCAGCTTTGGTTGGGCTCATTAGGGAATGTCACCTCGCAAATCACTGATTTGGTCGAGGGTGACTTCTCTCATAAACAATTAGAAGTGAGCAACTCTCCCTTATACATCAACTATTTCGACAGAATCCCGCTTGTCGACGAGGTGCTCATGGCACCTGCGCAAATCGGGTTGATCTACATGATCATTGTCACTTTTTTCCAGGTCGGTTTCTTTGCTGAAATCCATAAAGAAGTCAAGAGCTTCAATTTGAAGCCTGTGCATTTCAGTATCTACCGTTTGGGATCGTCGGTGATGACTTTCTTCGTGGTTTCGTTGTTCTTCTCGCTTGTGAACTTGGCGATGCAAGTAGATTATACGGTGTGCTTTGGCCGTTCAGGCTTTTTAGTATACTGGATGTTGGCTTTCATAACGATGTGGGCCGTCGGTTTGGCCAACGAAGTGATGGCGATGCTCATCATGCTTGTGCACCCTCCATTGCTTGGTCTTTGGTTATTATTCTGGGTCATCATCAACATTTCTGCCACCTTTACTCCTTTGGCCTTGTGTCCTGAATTCTATAGATATGGATATGCACTTCCGATCCATAACTCTTTCGAAGCATCCAAAGTGGTTTTCTACAATACCTATAAGGGCCAATTGGGCAGAAACATCGGAGTTATTCTTGTTTGGGTCGTTTGCTTGTCAGTTGCCCTTCCCTTTGTTTCGCAATTCTTCCACAAAACATTAGCCAAGAGAGCCAAGGCTGCGCAAGCAAAGAAGGAACAAGAAAAGTAGGAATCCTGAAGGCTGAACATTCAATACTATCGACCAGCTTAATCATTAAAAGGTTGGAAGATCTAATACTATTGGACGAGCCATTCTTACACCCATGCATGAAGAGTCGACACTCTCAAACGTTATAAATTACAAAACTTATGAGCTTAAGTGAAAGTTTATGAATTATACCACTATCTTACTCAGAAGAATATAAATATCACCTAAATATCACCCTCTTACCTCGAAGTTAAGTCTATTCAACGAATTAAATTAATATAAATGAGATCTGAATAATCACTTTTAGTCAATTGTTATGCATTTTTAGCCTCTAATATGAAAATCCAATGATTATTACCGCTTATTTTTTGAATCCCAAGAGAATAAATGTAAAGTTAGGCCCAAAACTTTGATTCTACAATTATTGCCCTCTTTTTCAAAGGACTACAATTTTACTGGCTAGAAAAGACAGAGAATGTAGTTATATGGATGTGAATAAAGCAATTCTGCAGCAGCGCCACCAACTTTAACTGAAATAATTATGATGAGATCAACATACAGTAACTGGCTTATCCATAGGCTAAGCCTTACAGTAGTGATGGCATACTGCAGGTTAGCGAAGTTGCAAATCGTGATGGTAAAAGGTCGTGCACAGTCCATCCCATAAACTGCAAATCTATCGAAAGTTTGCAGTTTGAGAATAGTAGCAAAAATTTTCAATTTTTTTTTCGCTCTATACCAGAAGCTTTTGAGAAAATCTTTCTTTCCACTTATACTTCATATAACTATACAAAATGGTATGTCAAATTTAGTCCACAAGATGGACCATATATGGAATATTATCAGTCTGAATCAATGCTAACATACTTAGGATACTAAAACTCCTGTCACTTTAGCTAAAGTCATCAAGGTCTTGGGTAGAACCGGTTCCAGAGGTGGTGTCACCCAAGTCAGAGTCGAATTCTTGGAAGACTCTTCTAGAACCATCGTCAGAAACGTCAAGGGCCCAGTCAGAGAAAACGACATCTTGTGCTTGATGGAATCCGAACGTGAAGCCAGAAGATTGCGTTAAACAACCCCAGATCCAGCTCATCATCCTCACTACCATATGATAACCTGTATTCTAAAAAGATTCATCAATGTTGATCTGAATGACATACTTATTAGGGCTTTATTATTGAGATAGCAGGGAAATCGCTCCCTTTGGTTACCTGGTGAAATCTTGATTTGTTTGTTGTATTGAGTTCACGTTTCATGTTTTAATACATATAATTATAAAACCATCCATCTGTGGTCTACTATGATATGTGATTTCACTACATGTTCAATCGTGTCAAAATCCGTTCATTAGAAGAGAGCAGGAAGTAGCTTCGTAGAATAAGTGTAGATCACGTGAAATTTCAGCGAGCCCTAACCCTAACCGTTTTAGGAAGGTGTGCGCACAGCTTTGGGTGCAAGGTCACGTGCAATAACCACCATATTTTTTGCAACTATTCTCCATAATATGAACACCTTCGTAATCATTACTCTATCATAGCCAACAGCTTCGTAATCATTTCTCTCATAGCCTAACAGCTTCATAATTCATTACTCTATATATGATGACACTAATGTTAATAATACTACATGACAGCTACTATTTTCAGCTAGTCTTTGAAGAACTTTTCGAAAGCTTCCTTGGTGGATCTTTCTTTTTGGAGAATCCTCTGTTTGGACCAGAAACTCTGCACTTTACTGAAATGAATCAAGTGCTTGATATCTGCAAATTCGGGATTATTGATGATTTCCTTATGCAAATCGACCGCTTTCATATGAAGTCTGTCGAGAATGTATGGCTTCAACTGCTCAGGTAATCGCTTATATGGCAGATGCGGAGTGTGTCTATAAGACACGATAATAGTCAGAGTAGACCAGACGTATTTGATGGAGTAGAGCGAGTTGCAGTCGTATTGTTTAAGCGGATTACTGAAGTTTCTCGAGCGATCAGCAGGTGCAATTGGACCAACTGGACTATTGCTTTGTTGAGAGCAAGTATACTTGATGGAGAATATCTTGACACCTTTACCTTTGCTCGGCAACTCTTTTCTAATCCATTTGAAACCCGTCCTATCAAGAAGAGGCTCCACGTACTTGCGATGTAATTTTGTGAGTAAGATATTTCTATCGGTGGTTCTTAACAGATCGTCTGTGAATTGGACACCTTCAAGTTGGATAGGCTTTGAGTTGAAGGTTGTGATATATTCGAGAAGCGATTCACAAGAGTCGATGGCGGCGGCTCCACTCTGTTCATCGTCTGAAGTCACGGTAGTGACGGTAGACCTTCTGCTGTTTGATGCTGAAAAATCGGAGTTATCGTCCGATGGACTTGTGTACTCCGAACTTTCTAGGTTTTTATCCGTTTCGGTTGAGACTGTGGATGGGTTGTGATTTTCTTCATTTTTGGATGCTGCCAAACTGTGTGGACTGTCAGTGCTATTCAAATGTGCCCGTTTTTTAATGAGTGGTTCCTCGGTATCGCTATGTGTTCTCTTTGTCTGCCCCAGTTCGAGACTTGGCAGAGACACCGAGTGGTCATCTGTGTTTATGAGCTTGCGGATGTCCATTCACGTGAAACATTAACCACAACAACAGCTTTTTCCGACAAAATAGAACGAACCCACTTATCGACAATATGACAACACTTTGCTGCTAAGCTTTCCAACGTAACCACCGTCAACCGCGGTCTCTGCGAGATTTCATTGGATATAGTTAGGTATGATAATTACAGTCTCAACAGGAATATTAGAGAACACCGGACCCTGTCGCGACTACTTGCAAGATATTAAGATGGAGATACAAGTTGCAAGACATTATAGAAGATGTAGCTTTTGAGAGGAGAATGGTGGGAGAAGAATGGGTTGGAAAGGTAATGAGGATAATTCTGGGATTCCTCACTTGCTTTTGAAATGGGGATTATTTTGGATTGCCAAGCAGGTCTTTTGAACTAAAAATGGGTTCGAAAGATAAAAGAAATTTCGAACTTAAAGAGCTTCCAGCCTCTTTTAATTGCTCTATTGTGCAACGTATCTACTTAGTAGTCTTTTTGGAAGTTTTCCATCATTTTTGACAGGATTGTTGGTGTCTTGATAAGTCTGATAATCATAAAGTGCGACATCGCCGACATCGCGCGGAGCGCGACATTCTTTCAACATCAAATGAAAAGTCACCAGCCCTCCATAACAATCCAACTAAGGAACTAAACATTACACACCAGAATGTCTGATTTGGATGACGACTTGTTAGCATTAGCCGGAGGAGCTGATGATTTAGCAGAGGAATCTGATGACTATGAACCAACCTTGGCTAAAAGGTCCAGAGGAGACAGCCAAGAAGGTGAAGAAGACGCCGACGATGATGATGACGATGACGAGGCGCTATCCAGCAAAAAGAGAAGAATTGATACATCGGATTTGGAATTCGATGAGGATGACGAAGATGAAGAAGATGAAGAATTAGTCAATCCATATCCATTGGAAGGCAAATATAAGGACGAAAGTGATCGTGATAAGTTGGAATTCATGGATGAAATGCAAAGAGAACAGATCTTATTCGACAGAACACAAGAGATGGAAAGATACAATGAGAAGATGTATTTGCGGCAAAGAATGAAGCAACAGAAGAAGTTACAGAAGCAACAAAGTGAGGGTTCTGGAAAAGCCACTCGTTCTTCCAACCGTAATAAAGACAGCAATACCAAAACTTCCAAACTTGACAAATTGAGTGAATTGAGAAAGCAAAGAGAACAGAAATCCAGGAAAAAGTTCGACGATTACGAAGATGAAGACGATGAGGATGAGGATGATGATGACTTGAGAGACGAAGAGGACGAAGAGGAAGACTATGACGAGGATATCGTCACCTGGGGTGGCGCTAGTAAGTCCAAGTCTACCAGGACCAATGTCAGAGCCACTTTGGACGATATAAATAAGATCAGAGTGGGAAGATCCTTATTGAGCAAGTACTGTTTCTATGCCTTTTTCAGTGATTTGGTGATAGATTGCTTCGCTCGTATCAACTTGGGTATGGACAAGAGAACCAGAAGACCAATGTACAGAATGGTCAAGATCGTGGACGTTCGTTCAATTCCTGAAAAGTCATACCGTTTGAACAATTCCAAATCTGATTTGTTCTTGAAAGTGAGTCAGAACAGAAAGCAAACTAAGGAATTCCCCATCAATATATTCTCTGATTCCCCAATATCTGCTGAAGAGTTCAAAACCTACGAGAATGAATTGAACAAAACTGGTGAATCCATTGAATACCAAGGTGATACCACCGAAAAGTACAACCAAATCCAATACTACCTCAACAAGGGAGTCAGTGATAAAGATGTCAATGAAATGCTCGAGCGTAAGCGCAAAATGCTCGATTCTAAGAAGAGCGATGGTGCTTTGACAGGTGTGGATGCTGTGTTCAGAAAGTCTAAGTTGATGGACGAGTTGAAGATTGCCAGACAACAAGGTGATTCTCAAAAGAGCAAGTTGATTATCGAGAAATTGAAAGCCATCGAAGACTCCATGACCAAAAACGCCAGATCAAGCAACACTTCTGAATCATTAAACACAATGTCCAAGGTTAATGAAAGAAATCGTAAGCTCAACTCCACTAATATCAGAAAGGCAGAAATCAAAACTAAGAATACTGTTTCGCAATTTGACGGGGGTGATCCTTTCTCCAGATTGAAGACGGTTACGAGAATGTTCTACCAGAACCTTACTGCCGAGGAAAATGAGAAAGCCTTGAACGATGCGAAAATGAATTTACAAGAAAAATTGGCAGAGAAATCCAAACAAGAAGAGATCATCGCCACTTCTACTTACAGACTTCTTGGTGAAATGGACAAGTTAATCAAAACCATAGATATTGATATCCAGCTTGACATCTAATCCGCTCACTTCAAAACCTTTAAAACATGTAATATATAACAATTTTTACGCCGAGAAATTTTTGTAGATCTATTTTTTCTTGACTGTCTATTTTAGATGAGAAAACGGTGATTAAAATTCCGAAATATGCAAGGGATATATCGGATATTCGGATGTAAAACACACACGATACTTATTAGTCAGAAAGCTATATTGCCAGTATTATCAAGAAAAATCCATATTGCTCGGCGTTAGTTACATTGCTCGGTATTAGTAAGAAAAAGCACATTACAGTTATGAACTCAAAAAACTTCTAGCTACTGAAAATAAAGAAGTAAGATCCGAAGTCAAATAACTTTTAGCATCCTGGAAATAAACCAAGATTTCAAATGACTTGTTACTTTATTGAAAGCATAGCTAGTAATTTTGCCTACAACAATTAAACCCTAAAAATGCATTTAATATATACAAGAAGTAAACCAATAAATATCGTTTGAACTAACAGTCCAATTCCCTCATAATTTGCATACGAAGCTCTAATCTCTCTGATTCTTTATCTGATACCGAGTCGTCCATTTCCGACTGCTCGTCATAGTAGTAGTGATAATCGTTGTACAAGTATTCGTGGCTGTCTTTGTGGCCAAGGTTACGAACATGGGCGTAGTTGTCCTCGCTGAACGAGGCGACCGACTCTTCTTCCGAGGACATCGAGTCGATGCTGTATGCGTCTTCGCCATCCATCGAATGCACTGGGGTTCTGATCAGGGTTCCAGCGAAGTTTCTGAAGTCTTTGACGTTGTTGATCAAGTATTCATCGTCCAAACTGCCTAAAGTTTGCGATGGGGAGAACGGATGCAAATTTTCCATGGGCTCGGCCGAGTCCAAGGTCGATGACGAAACCGATGAGGATAACATCGGGAACTGAGACTCCAGCGAGTTCGGTTTAGCCACGAATGCGGTGCTGATCCGCGATAGCACATTAGGTCTGGTCTTATATTTATGTGATGAGGAGGAGGATGTGCTGCTGTTGTCTGTGGATTTAGTGGAGGAAATGTGGCATCCGGTGGTGCTTCTTCTTAATAACAGCATAATTTTTTGTCTTGGGTTCAGGTTCAAGGACAGTTTGGAAGCCTGGCGCTTGACCTCACAGGGAGAGTCGAAGGACACTTCGTCCTCGGACTCGTTGTAGAAGTAGTGTTGGTTCAACGAGGCGTCGTATTTGACTGTCCAGCCGTTGATGGTCGTCATCGTGGAAACTTGATAGTTCAGTGTAGGAGTAAGGGGCTTAAATTCAGCGGCTGCATCTCGATATATATATGGGATTTGCCCCAAAATAAAATTCGGCTGCATTTGTCAGGACCCATCGGACGCGGACAGAACATTTGTAATGCGTGGATTATCTCCGCGAGCGAAGAAGTTCCCAGTTCGGTTAGAAATTTGGGGCCCTGACTCGTAACCGCGCACCGCTCGCTGAATTACTAATTGGGTGCGATGTGGCAAACCAGAACTGGTCGCAAGACATTCGTAAATTTCCGAGGCGGCTACGGGTCGGACCCCATAACAGCCGTTCCGTCCGCCTAGCGCCGCCGCTATTAATAAGGACCCGCTCAGCTTCCCTGTTTCTAATCAGGAACACGGATGACTGACAAACCGATGTCTTATCAAGCTACGGCTTTATCAGCTGTACATCCCGCCGATCCGCCGTGTTTGCAAATCGACGTTTGATCAGCGTGAGGGTTACGCGTAGGTCTGCGACTCACCACTGACGACAATACAAAGCAGTACCCGTGGAAACAATCGGTGTCTCCATCGCTTCCGGCGTCATGCCAAGCTGTAGTTCTAACCATAATAATCAATATAAACTTATAGTTCGAAACCCATCAAATATGTGGGCTTTGTTAAGATTCTATTGGGGTATTTCTGCTGGGTACATTTACTAACTACTTTGGAGTCAGCAGAAACATCTAGCAATATCTTCCAGTGGTGCCTAACTGGGCAAAATAGCAAAGCTGCACTCAGATCCCTGCTAGGTGATTCAGCGTATGCTGTGCGCACCTTAGCGAGCTTCACCTCCTGAATCTCCCCAAAATTAGGACGTGACCTCAGCGTGCGCAGCGACCTTTCTGGATGGGGTGCCAGCGAGCGTCCCGGCCAGCCCGTCTTCTCCACTTCTATGTTGGTGGTTATGTGTGAGGATCATCGGCCTATTTGGGAAGGCGTCCATCCTAAAGCAAGTCTAGCTTTGTTACCATCTTCGCTTCAGCTCTAAACTCAACAAAAGGGTTCCCTTTGTTCCTGCTCTAGTTTTTTCCCCAGATACCAGTCACTCGCGGGGTGCAACAATTACAACAATTGTTGGCGGCGTGTCGCACGCAAATGTTGAGCGTCCCAAAATTGACAGCTCAAAACTGACAGTTGTTCTCTAACTATTACTCCTACCACTGCTACAATCATGGTTTCCGCAGAATTCAACGAAAAGGTATGGCATTGACTTGCCCAATTGGCCCAATTGGCTCCGCAATCGCACCATTATACTAACCGCCAAGGCTGAGGCCGTCAAGAACTTGACCAAGCGTCCTTCCGACGACGAATTGTTGAAGTTGTACGGTTTGTTCAAGCAAGCCACCACCGGTGACAACGACACCGCCCAACCAGGTATGTTCAACCTCAAGGCCAAGTACAAGTGGCAATCCTGGAAGGAGCTCGAAGGCACTTCTCAAGAAGACGCCGAAAAGCAATACATCGCTTTGGCCGATGAATTGTTGGCCAAGTACCAATAAATGGTCCTTTAGAAGTGATTGTCCTGATCAGCTGATAATCCACGGCTGGATCAGGTGATTCGCTACGTCTATATCTTACGTCTAAATAAATGTGTATTGGTCTATTCTCGCTTATGTTTGGTGAGTTCCTGACCAATGCGCCCCACATAATCCACCATGATCCCCAATGGGATCAAAAGGTACGGCACGTAGATTGCGACCAAGTTCCACGTCTCGCCTGTGCTTAAGCCGAAATCCTTACCCACAACTGAGACGTGCAACAAGCACACTAAGGTGGTAAACGACGCGTTGAAACCGTAAAGTGCCATCCAGATCCAGTGCTTTTTGGTGTGGTTCCACATTTGAATCACACAGTAGAAAAAGAGAGGCAATTGGAAAAGCAACTCCACGGCTCCGAAAACCATGAACCATACTGGTCTTGGACCCATAAACAACACGTCCTTGTTCATTTCCACGTGGAAGTCCAAGATTCGCTTGGACACTTCGTATTGGTACTCCCGAGGAACCACAATATTGGAGTCAATTAAAATGGTGATGGGAATATGGATCACAAAGTAGACGAAGTAGAACTTGTCTCTTTTATTTAAGGAAGCGAAACCGGCCATATTATCTGTTCTGTCTATAATCTTCTTCAAACTCTGCTGGGTCTCTCTAAATCACTTTAAATAATCGCGAAATTTGTCTCTTCGGTGCACGCGATTTCATATCGATAAGATTATTTGTGCAACCAAATTAGATGATCTTTCGTTTGGCAAGAAACTATCCGCTCACACGCACCACCCTTCTCAAACCCCGTTCGTTCCCCCGTATAAATCCCAGCGTCGTCTTCAAAATGTCCGAAGCCGCCAAATCCACGATCCAAACCCCACCAAACGACGAGGGCCCATCGCTTAAGAAGGTTAAGACTGAATTACCTTCAGTAGACAAGATGAGAGAGCTTTTGAAGCTGTCGGTCAAAAACGTCGAAAAGCCCATCGTTTGGATCGACTGTGAGATGACCGGCTTGGACGTGTTCAATGACCATATCATCGAGATTTGTTGTATCATCACCGATGGTAATTTGAACATTATCGATGAGGCAGGCTACGAGTCCACGGTGTACCAACCCAAAGAGGTCTTAGATGCTATGAACGAGTGGTGTATCAACCAGCACACCAAGTCGGGCTTGGTGGCCAAAATTTTGGCTACCCCAGAACAAGTCTTGGCCAAAGTTGAAACAGAACTTATTGCCTATATCAAGAAGTATATTCCAAATCAGCGCACCGCTATCATGGCAGGAAACTCGATCCACATGGACAAATTTTTCATGATGAAGGAGTTCCCAAAAGTGATAGAGCACTTGCACTACAGATTGATTGACGTGTCCACGATCATGGAATTTGGTAATAGACATAACCCCCAATTGATGAAGCTCTGCCCCAAGAAAACCAGTCAACACACCGCAAAAGCCGATATCATGGAAAGTATAGAACAGCTCAAATGGTACAGAGACCACTATTTGAAGAGCTTCAACGATACTAAGGATTTCATCAAGCAACAAGAAGAAAGCTCGTTGCAACAAATAATGGAAGATGCGGCTAAAATCGGCGAACAAAGAGTATTGGCATCTACAGAGTCAAAAAGAAAAGCATAATTCATGAAATATATTTATCCTATTCAATTTATTTTCCTTCGTTAATCCTTCTGTCGTTTTGTTGAGCGATGGATTTATTTTCTTCGTTATCACCCTGTCATTTTGTGATGCGATGAATTTATTTTCTTCGATATCACCCCAGACGTATTGTGAGCGATGAATTTATTTTCCTTCGTTATCAGATTCGATGGCCTCGTCATTGTTGGTGAATTTCTTGATGGAACGATAAACGTGGTCCAATTCCACGGGTTTCTCAATAACGTCATCAAATATCTGGTAGCCATGGGCCTCGTGTCCAAACCCAGTAATAGCAATAATAGGAGTGTTCGAGTTGACACTAGTGGTGAATTTGATCAATTTCACTGCATCTATAGCATCGATTTTCAGTAATCTCAAAGCAGTGAAGATCAAATCAAATTTAACTTGACTTGTAGCCCTTCTCACAAGCTCATCTCCATCGGATATGGCCACCACAATACATCCACATTTCTCCAACATTTTTGTCACCGTGTGACGAACAATCGGTATAGATTCACAGTAAAGAACGTCCAACTCATTGAAGTTTGTAAGAGGTTCATCTGCTGAAAAGGAACCGCTCGTCATACTGGAGGTAGCAACTCTGCGTGAGCTTTCCCGTCTTTTCTTAACCCTTAATAAAGCCGAGCTCTTGGTGTCTTCTGTATCAGAGCTCGAAGGTGAATCTCTCAAGATCAGTTTGGTCAAAGAATGAACCGATGAGCGATGTCTTTCAGTAGAATATAATTCAGAACCGGGAGACAGTTTGCCAATCTCAAATGGAAATTCATCTCCACTTGAATAATTACTTACCGCAGAACCAGAGCCCTCTAACTTGAATGACACACTCTGTGGTGATGAGGAAGCTTCCGTAATCTTATGCGGAGAAGATGATCTACCACCAGGGCCATATCCCGATGCCGTGGCAATTGGCGAGACCGGTCTTTTGAATGGACTTGGTTGATTGGCCAGGTTTCCAGCATTGAATGAGAACCCTCTGGATCTTGAAAGTGGAGTAGATTCTGAAGACGAAGACGAAAAACTGTTGCGATGCTCCAAATGTTCATTTTTCAAACGGTTGATAACATCCTTGTTTTGCTTTTCCAATACAGCTAAATTTCTAAAATGGAAAGAACCAAATTCACTTGGATCAGCCAATCTACTCGATCTTCTTTCTCTCTTGTTCGTGCCGCTTCCTGAGTTTCCCACACCAGGGACAATTAGAGAGGAAGAAGACGAAGATGAATTGTTTCCAAGTGAAGGAGACCCCAACTCGGTTGTGAAAGTGGAGGTTTTGACATCCATCAAATTCGGAGTTGCCTTTTGCTCCTCATCCGAATCTTCCTTGGGGAATTGTGCTATGTCTGCACCCCTCAAATCGAAGTAGTCTGTAGATTCGGGGTCATCGATAGCTGGCACGAAACTGGCTTCTTCTTCAAAAAGGCTAGCCCATTCGATTCCCTTGAAGTATGGGTGCTCCTTGATTTCATCTGCTCCTGAACATCCCAATCTTTTCTTCGGGTCCAAAGTCAATAATCTCTTGATCAAGTCTTTAGCCTCAGGCGAGCAATACTCCTTCTCTTCCTCGGGAGTTAAAGGTGGCCAATCTATGGCCCCTTTCAAAATGTTGGTGAAAACCTTTTCTGGGGTATCTGCGTGGAATGGAGGGTATCCAAACAAAAACTCGAACAAGATACAACCAAGTGACCACCAATCAGATGCCTCATCTTGACCCACACCTTCAATAGTTTCGGGTGCTAAGTAATCTGGTGTGCCCACAAACTTCTTCACCTCGTTGCTATTTTCATTCGAAGGATCAAACAACGCATAGTTTGTAATTGCTCCTGCTTGATTGTGTGAAGGGCTCACTTGGAAGTCGTCTTCCACCAATGCAAAAGAAGACTCCGAGAAGGTTCTGGGAAGAATAGGTTTCAACAAAGGTGATTCGAGGGCGCTAGAACCTGAGCCTGTCCTGAATTTTGCAGATGCTCGATGAGTAAGCGATGGCGGAGGTTGTGGTGCCAGGTTGAGTTGTGCATGTGAAGTAGTAGGCGTGTGCATGGGAGTTATTTGCTGGTTGAAAGATTCCAAATATGATAAGGTGGGGGATGTTAACGAGCCGATCGCAGGTGGTTGAGCAGCAGCACTGAAACTAGCCTTGTTGTACTCTAAGGTAGGAGACAACGAGAACGGAGTGACAGAGCTTGTTCTCTTATGTGAAGTCTCGGTTAAAGGAGAGTCAACCCCAAAGCCCAAACCGGATACGTTTGACAAAGGACTCTGGTGAGTGTTTTGAGAAATGCTCTTTCTGAATAACTCGATCGGGTGTTCGTTATTACTACTCTTCCGGCGTGACTGGTTTTGTCTTCCAACAACACCCATTCTCGATAAACCAAAATCTGTCAATTTGAGATGTCCTTTGCTGTCGATCAACAAGTTGTCAGGCTTTAAATCTCTATGAATAATTCCTCTCTTATGCAAGTCATCGACACCAACCACAACCTCGGCGATATATCTCTTCGCCCAACTGTCACCAAGTGTTCCCAATGTTTTCACCAAATTTGCACAATCACCTCCGTGCAAATATTCCATGACTAAATACAAGTAATCCTTGGATTGGAAACTGCTGTAAAGCTGGGCAACGTATGGCGAGTCTGATTGCTTCATCATCACTGCACGCTCAGATTTGACATTTAAGATTTGATTCTTGGCGATCATATCTCTTTTCTTCAAACACTTGATTGCAACGTAATCTCCTGTAAGCTTTCTCTTCGCAAGAAAGACCGAGCCAAATGCACCTTTACTGATTGGTTTAATGACTTCATAATCTCTGATACCACCACCATTAGGTTTACTTGATGGTGTGGTTGAGACCAAAAGAGGTGATAATGGCGGTTTGTTAATTGAGTTTCTGCGCCCTTGAGGAAGAAGACTAGGAGGTAAGGCACTGCCTCCAGAACTGGTGCGTTTCTCATGGATTATATTGTCGTTGTTGTGCGTATCTGGATTCAGAACAGAAGGCGAGGTATGCGGTGTGTTAGAGTCAAATCTAGGATTGATATTTCTTTGGAATGAAGAAAGTCCCTGCTTTTCAACATAAGGAGCTGGTGATAAATGTCTTCTTGGCAAAGAGAATGAAGAACTATGGGATAAGGAAGGTGGTGGGTTAGCGAAGATATTTTCCTTACTGGAAGACTTTCGGGATAGATCGAGATCTTGGATTGAATCCACCAACTCGTTTGAAGCGAATCTAGAGTTTGCTGTCGACAAAGAGGATTTGGAACTGGTTGCACTTATACGACCACCTCTATCCGAGCTCCGGCCTCTTAGAAGAATATCCTTTGGAGTGATCGATTTGATCTCTTCATCCTTGAAGAATGGCTCTTGTAGTAAGTTTGGACTCCTTGACCTGGATGGTCGTGGTGAGAGAATTGCAGAAGCTTGTCGATCCACTAGAAGGTCCTCTGAAAGAGCATTTTCGTGCTGATTCAAGGTTATCATTTCGTCATTGCTTGCTAGATCAGATGTACTATTTCTGGGTGTGCTGTTAGAATTGAATTCTTGGAGCATAGTTTGCTCCTTAATTTTATGAATTGTTTGCTTCACTGTTTCCAACACCAAGTCATCAACCTCTTTCTTGATCTTGTTGGAGTATTGTAGAACGGAGACCAATCTGGACAATATCTCGACTTTGTCGTTCACCAACTGTTTGGTATCATCGACCAAGGTCTTTATAGCAATATCAGAAGTTTCCAAAAACTTCCAGTTGATCACTGCATTCACGGCTTTTTCGGTATTTGGGGAGAATTCTAAATCACCATTACTATTAGTTTCCACAGGGTTGATCATCAAAGCCTCACTGCATAGATCCATCAACTTTTGAAGAATTCCGAAGGGGAATCTTCTGTTAGGAATCATCGGATTATTGGCCTGGAAGTTCTTGGTCAAGACCTGGTTCGCAAGTCTCGGAGAAGCGTCACTTCCCATGCTTGGGAGTGGAATACCCTTATAATCAAGCAATAAATTGGACGACAGGGATAATTGTTCTTCCGAGATACTTGAAGAAACCAGACCCGAAGATAAGGGGGATGGTGATAAGACCGGGCTAGTATGGTAGTTGGATTGTGTTGCTAGAGTTGGTGATGGTGGTTGATTTGGTAATGAGGTTTGCGGAGATAAAACAGGCGATTGCAGTGAGGGTGATGAATGCTGATGATAGTAAAGTAAACTGTCGTAAATACGCCGTATCAAATCAGAGTGTTCATTGATCGCATCATGTGTAGCTTGTAATTCCTCACTGACCCGATGTTCGACAATGCATAGCTCTGAATGCTTCTCGATGAACCAAGCTGGTACATGAGTCTCGCAAATTCTGCACAAAATCATCTTTGGTTGTGGAGCTGATTCCTCGTCCATGATTCCTTGTTCCTTTAAACTGACAAGATATCCCTCGAATATTTCTGAACCAAAACCGAGCAAATTTATCAAATTCACCGGTAACGTTAAGTCCAAGTCAATATGCACGAATGGTTTTATTGTCCACATGGAATGAGTGGGTAAACCGGTTTTCGGGTCATGGATCAATATTCCCTGTGCCTCCAACTCAATAACATCACCATTGTTTGATAATTTCGAAGACACGGTACTATCATCGGAATCATAAGTTACAAGCGATTCCTCGATTTGGTTGTCCAAAAGAAATTGCTCATTGGCAAGATCTTCTATCAAAGCTTGGTCTTGATTCTGTAATTGGGTCAAATCTGCCGCTGAATGCTGAGGAGTGATCTTGCCACTCGAACGAACCTCTATCTGATTGTTTGATCTATCATTGGTCGCAGTAATGAATTTGACTTTATACGAGTAATCATCCTTAGTCATTTGTTCAATGGCATTATTGAATACTTGGTGGTCACCAGGGGTGTTTCCCAAAATAATGTTGGCTATTGGTTTGTTCAAAAGCTTCTTAATTTTGGTTCCAACAATAAACTCCCAGTTCTTACTGAGATAGCTGATATTACCATCAAGATCTAATTCCATTACCGCTGTGGGGTTATCTGACGATGCAAGTCTGAGGTCAATTTGCTCCTCGACGGGGCCCAATAAGTCTGGGTCTGCTGTCGATCCGATTGGGGGTAATACTAAGGAGTCAATGCTTTTGGAATTGTTGAGGGTTTTATCTCTCTGAGACGAAGGCAGTGACGTATTCGTTATTTCACATGGCGAGACCGATCTTTCGATATAGTTATGGAATGATGTTGACTGTTGGAAGTGGGGCCGATGGAACATCCCCACACTGGGGCTAGCGCCTTTGGACCCAGATTCGTCGCTGTCGCTCACGATCTTTGGGGTAGAGCTCAAACCCCGGTCGATTGAAATAGGGAGCTGTTGGCCCGGATTATTATAGCTCTTAGCGCCGGGTTCATTCAGTTGATGCTTGGCTTCTTCTGTAGGCTTTGGACTAGCGGGCGGGTCGTTGTCTCGTACTATCGGATGGCTCATGTCTCATTAATTGTTGTATTGTAGCGGCTAACGCCAATTGAGGTCTATAAGGAAGCGGATCTATGGATCACTATTGCAGACACGGAGCGGTTCTTGGACCCAGCTGAGTGATTTCAAGGATACGATTGGCGGTGGTCCTCGCTGATGGGATGGAGCTGCTTGTAATGATACCAAGGCGAAAGGTCACTACGAAGTGTGGGGACGCGCACGACTGCTGATGATAAGCCGCGATCAAACGTGCAAGTTTAGCCATGTCTATTGACAACTTTATGCAAGTTCCGGAAAGTAGAGCTACAATACGGGCCAGATCGGTCCCCGTTTAATTGTGATCGGCCCGGCTTAAATGCGAGTAATTCAAAAACTAGCTGCTAGTTCAAGATTACTTGTGGTAGCAGGTATATACGTAGAATAATTCTATTACACAGCAACTTAGAGAGTAATTGCGTCTAGCTCAAAGGTGTAGCTAGCGTTGGATTTTTGCATTAAACTATGGGAGAATAATAAGGACTCTTGGTGCCTGCAAGCGAGGCAAACACCAAGTGGATGATATTGTTGGAAAATCATCCAGTCTTTCTTGTTGAAGAATTGAAAGAGGTTTTTTTATAAATATTCCAAGGGACAATTCACAGAGTTGGATCTGGAATAAAGGACATAAGCGTCGTAATCTATGTTCATACGGGTCATTAAAAGTTGGATTTTAAGATCCTTGCGAAATCAGGGCGTACCCTTATTTCATAAGTTCACTTTGAGCGAACAACATACAAATCAGTGAAGAGTTGCATGCTGAGATCTTTATGCAGGGTTAAATGCGAGATCTGGTTGTTTTGTCAGAATAAACTGACTAGTTGGTGTATTGGAATACTGGTTTAGAGTCCAAGATTGATCTTCTCTTGATGGTTTCTAACAAGTCGGTGTTCTTTTGCTCGTTTTGTTCCAAAATCAAGTTTTTCAAACACTTGTTTTCCATCTCCAAAGTCTTCAATTTCTTCTCCAAACTAGCAAGTCTTTCTTGCAAATCTTTTGACTTCCTTTCCATCTCCTGCTCCTTCATCTTCTTCTTGATTCTGAAACGGGCAGAGGCGGCGGTGTTCCTCTTTCTCTTGTCTTGAGCGGCAGAGGAACTGATGGGAGAAGTGGCATCTTGAACAGGGCTTTCAGCGGCAGCTGATGGCAAGTTCAAAAAGTCAAGCGAGAGGTCCGGTTCGGACTTCACCGAAGCAACGTTTTGTTGTTGTTGTTGCTGCTGAGCGGGCGCTTGACCACCGACTTGAGTCACAGACTTCATCTTGGAGAATACATCCAAATCGAAGAACTCGGCTTGTGAGAACAAGTCCAAGTCGTTGTGACTCATTCCATCACTAAGTGCTGGTGATTGATCAAAATCAAGATTTAAGTCGTTGAGAAACTCACTGGCCTGGAAGTTCATCTTCTAAAGATTCTGCGGTTTGGTAGTCTAAAACCTGTGCAAGTTATTAGATGTATTTATCTGGTGAACCAAAAGTTATTTGTGTGGCGATTCGCACGTTACCTGCACTTCTTTATATATCCTGGACCTAATTTAAAAATTTTTCGTTGAGTCAAAAATTAAGCAACGATTATTAAGCGCGCAACCGGCGTGGGAGCGGAACAATATGAATCAGGAAACGGCTACCTGCACATAATCACAAGGAAGTAACGGCGCTTCGGGTTCCGGTGGCACTACAAAGTAAAGTGGTATAGACACTGCAAGCAACCGTTACGCTGCTAGTGTAAGTTTGCCACCAACGTGTGCGCAAACATACTAAAAGCCATTTGAATTGGTTGTACATTGAATATTACGTGATCAATTGAAACGACTGATTCGAATTTCGCTTACTCTATTGCCCTATTCGGTGCTCTGTCTAAAGTTTATTTAGTCATAGTCGCAGGGACACTCCAAGCGTGGGCAGTGCAATTCCTGCGATTTTGCGCATGTGCGTACAGCGGGCCGACGGACGGGGTTACTGTATGCGGGAAAAGGCGTGGGTTCATATCTAGGCCAATAGGATTTTAGTATGGGGGGCGTTGGTCCCTGCAACTTTACTACCGGATCAACAATATCCCCTGTCTCCGTTTATGGCCGTATGTGGGGGTTCTCAACGGTCTCTTCTCCTTTTAATGTCTATTGTCTTCAATTTGGAAGGGTGAGCTGTCACAATAGGGTCTCAGATTTGTTGAGACACACACACGTTCTTCCCTTAGCTTAAGGACACACCTGATTTCTTCTAAGTATTGCAGTAGTGTTCTCCCTCCAACATTTAGTGTAGATTTGTCTGTAATCAGATTGAACCAATTTCTTATTTCCAAATGGAATGATAATTCTGTATTTTTGCAATAATATGGTATTTCTTGGCCAAGGTGACTAATTAATTTCGAGGCTTTGTAGAATGAATTCAATATGGAGGGTGTTCCAATTGCTTATTAATTCTGTCTGGATAAGGTGATTATAATGAGACCATTCGTGTCAATCTTATTGTCGTTGGAACTTTGAACTACACTGTTCATAGGTCAATCGTTCACACCATCCGAACGCTAAGTCTAAAAGAATCACGTAGAAGTCAAATATCTTGGGATTCAAATCAATGACGTAGGAAATTTGTTGAGTTCTAATCAATGACGTAGAAGTGACGATTCTTGGTACTTAATTTAGATCTCATAATTATCGGTACTTACATTCAGAACTCATGATTCTTGGTACTTACATTTAGAGCTCTCATTGATAGCCGCATTTATCAGGTGGAGTTTGAATCCATCACGCAGAACTCACGATGATACCTTATTCGCAAACTCAGTGTCTGAAGTCTTATTGGTCTATATTACAAGATTGGTATATACAAGTTACTTATTGTGCCTTTTGATGAAACCATCAGTGCCATCTCTTCTTCTCAAAACTTGCGCTTCGAGCTTACGAGAAGACTCCTTGGTTCTGCTGTGGACTTGGTCGTCGAAACTGTCCTTCTGTTGACGGAACCATTCACCAATGGTCTCTGGTTGCTTCTTTCCGGGAGCTGGAGCGCTCACAGTGGTAGGAGGCATCTTGAACATTTTACGGAAAGTCGCGTTACGCAAAACAAAGGTTTGCAACATTGAACATAAGGAGTTAGTGGCAACGTAAATCATGACGGAAGCATAGAAATCTTTGGTAATGATAATCGACAAGAATGGCAAAAGCATGAGCACCTTCTTCATAGGAGCAGTCATGGCTTGTTGTTGACCAGTTTCACCACCAGCTCTAACAATAGCCAAAATGAGGGCAGCGGAGATACCATGCAAACCCAAGTATGGATCGACCTGGGTCAAATTTTCAAACCAGGCGTAACCTTGGTCGGCAAAGCCTTCCACAGGGTAGGCCGACATCTTTCTCAAGGCTTGGAAGAAACCATAGGCAATTGGTAATTGCATCATTGGGTAGATTTGTTTGTAGAACTTGATATCGTTATCCTTCATCAAACGCTTTCTATCGTTGACCAACAAATATTTCTCCTGGTTGGATTCGGCCTTCTTCAAGTTGCTCAAGATCTCATCCATTTCTGGCTTGACCTTGGCCAATTTGGCACCATTAGCTGATGCTGACATGTATAATGGGAACAAGAAGACTCTGGCAACAACCGTGGCAACGGCAATTGTACCCCACCATGGTAATCCACTGAATATATGCATAGCTTCAAGGTAACGTTCCACCAATGCAGTAGGGCCCCATCCTTGAGCTAAGCCGATGGAGTCCAAGTATCCCCACTCGTTGGAGCTCAAATCCGAAACAATCTTCAGGACTTCGGGAGCGTCGTCGAAAGACACCAACTTGTTCAGGATTTCAACCTTTTCATCACTGGAAGTGGAGTTGAAACGAACAGCTGCGGCTTGGAATGGGCTTGAGAGTCTTCCAGAAGATCTCAAAGTCTTCAAGGAGTTGACTGCAATAGTCTTCAGCACACGAGGGTACACGTGAGCAGCCTTCAAAGAGCTGCTGATCCCGATCCTCAACATTGTTCCTTGGCAATACTATCGAACCGTATCTTCCAGCCTCGCGATCTAGAAATTTTTCAGTCTACTCTGGAGATCGATATTGAACAGTACACGAAAAAGATTTCAGACAATGAAGAGAGGAGATTAACGGTAATTCAATTGAATAAGTGATCGAATATCGTTTGCCCTTAGTTAAGATGGCCATGAAGGACTTGTCGGAGATAATTTAAGACTTTTTTCTTCATCTGTTCTTGATATTTTGATGAATAGTTTTTCAAAACACTTTATATTGAGCAATTTGGTGCATCAATTTCAAATCAACCGTTCCTTTAATAAGCCCACGATTGGAAGCAGATTAATCCTGAAATATTAAACTTTCATTTATTAAATCATCTTGAAAAGAAAAAGCTGAATTTTATTTTAATTAACAAAATATTTTTAAAAACAAAAATTTCCAAAAAAAAAGAGGCCCTTTTACTTTTCTTGAAACAATCCTGATGTGAAGTTTCCTCAGAAGGTAACTCAAGACTTCTTATTTCCATCTTTCGATCCTTTTCATAATACTCCACTCCAATTCTTCCTATACTCTTGCCATCGTCAAAATATCACGTGATCCATTTTTTCAGTCTCAATTTATTCAGATCATGGTTACGTAATTCCCGTAGTCTTATTGAATGGTCTGATGCAAAACACTCGAAGTAACGATGATACGACAGCTGAATTGGCCCTATATTAGAAGAACACTCTTGCATGATTGCAAATTGCATAGTCTCACTAAAATACCGAATTCTTGCTCAAGCCAGTCACGACTTTTCACATCCAACTTCCATGATGAGGTAACAGCTAGACCCACCAACAAATTCCATTCCATTGATAAAAAGTCATATTCCTCAACAAAACAAGATCATTTAAATAAAACGGGTACTTCTAATAACTTCGGTATCAATTTGCATCACCTACTTTCCGAGCCTACTCTCAATTATGAAGATATTTATACAACCATTGCAAGTGACATCAAGCTCGCTGGACACAACCAAGAACTTCTAGAAGTGGCCCTCTACAATTTCCTACAATCAGATAATGTTCCTGCCGCCACAACTTTGCTCCACATAATTTTTGACTCCGACCATCACTTTAAGCTTTCAAATCAACTTTGGGCAGTATTCATCCAAAAGACTTGCGAGACAGGAAATCATCACGGAGCTATCATTGTGTATCATTACTTCATCGACCATTTAAATACCCATTCGTATGAAAATCTGAGTGTTCTCACTCCAGAAAGTACTGATATGCCCTTCTTGGTGTCACCTGCTGTGCTTGAACGACTTGCCATCGTCTTTCAAGATTCCAAAGATTTTGCTCGCATTGAAGGTATATTGAAATATTTCAAGAGGTTTTATTCATATATTGGCCACAAAAGAACTTACAAAACATTGAAAATGGCATTGATCGAGGCCTACAGTGCATCGGGGGATTTGACCAATTCAATCCAGGCATTTAAAGATTTGGCATATTCCCATAGAGGTCACTTCAGTCACAAGAATCTGGCCACCCTCAATCAAATGCAACGCATGTCTGTTTTTACCAACCACGTATGGCGGAGAAATAATATCAAAACCAACTCGAACAAATTTTCTAACGAGGTCCCAGCAGAGTTACAAACACCAATCGACAAGGTTCAAATGGAGTCCAATTTGGAGCTTTACACCCCCATAATAGACAGAAACGTTTACACCTCGCCTAATTCCGTTTCTATGCCGATTCTCAACGGTAGTATATTTACTTCAGATCTTCCGCAATTTCAAGCTTTGATTACTGGGAACATGAAGGATATCATGAATTCTGACCAAGGTTTCCCATCTATCATCCCCACTCTCAAGTCCACACATTTCATGCTACATATATTTGTCATCAAGGCTTTATGTGAAGCATTGCATTTCAAAGAGGCATTGTCTCTATTATTAAAATTACCAAATCTTTTTCCTTACACTGACGAAAAGTGGTTATTCAGGGAAGAAGACTATATTAATTTTTTGCATTTTATTGAAAAGGGAATTCCGAAAGACCCAGAAGGTGAACTTCGTATGAAGCTGATTATCGCTGATCTTATGAAACACTATCATGAAGTTACAATCCGGATCAAACATCCAGTTTCGGAAAAGGTCTACCACCAGTTACTTTGTACTCTACTCAGCTTCCCATCCGTCACTTGTGAAGATATTGAAACACACGCTGGCAAATTTCTCACAGAAAAGCCCACCGCTGGCACGCACATCTTACTAGACGAATCCAAATTCGACAAGTATATTAAGCTTATCGCTGAAATTCCAGAACTGGCAGAGAAGTTCTCCACCATCATCCGTCGACTTTGATTCGTCATCCTTGTACATAGATTAATCATTACCCTGTATATTACGTTAATCATCCAACTAATTATTTTAGCCATGCATGTACAACTGATAGGGTTTTCCCACCAATTATTTTAGACCGTTATTTACGTTTATAAATTGGGTCTTTCACCAACCATCTTACACTATCTATAGAGTCTAAAAAGCAATTGTTACGATCTTTTTTTCTCTGGATCTATACTTTAATTGATGGTCATTATGTTATGTTATTACTTTTATTTATATGCTATAACCTTCTTACTATTTTTATGTGTTATAGTCTTCTCAGAATATTTCATGTCTCCTTTCTTGCGTCTGGCATTTTGTGAATCTTTACATCGTCATTATCTAAATCACCAACCACGGCAATATCTTGAGGGGTAATGAAGATACTTTGAGATTTGGGATATTGTCGAAGTTCATGTAAAAGTAATTTGATACTAATGGATCTGTTCACAGAATCCATGAAAACATCAAATTCGTCAAGTCCACGTACCCTTGAGTTCATCACTTTCCAAATTGAAAGTAACAAAGCGATCTGTGCAAAACTCTTTTCACCTCCTGATAAAGAGTCCATGGTTCTGGGCTTGTCATCGTTTCTCGTTTTAGCCAACATGATCAATTTCTTGTTCTCGTAGTCAAAAGTTAAACTTCCTTTGAATCCTCTCAACTCAAGAGCATTTTCAAAAAGTCGACAGGCGTCTTGAACATTGTGCAAGAATGTAGTGTGAAATGTATTAAATCTGACGTTCAATGCAGAGTTTGTATCACCTGATGCTCTTGTAAGCTCTTCGATTGTTCTATTCGTGGTGTCACGTTTCTCCTTGGCCTGGGCCAACTCTAGTTGAACCTCTGCTAACGGTCTTCCGACCAGTTCCTCCGCCTGTCTCACTTGTCGTTGTATATCCTCGTACTCCTTTTGGATAGAATGCTGAGTATCATTTTCGGAGATACTTACTTCACTTTTATTACACTTAGACTCGGCGATGTCAACAACTTCTCTGAGCTTGGCATTGGCCAATTGGAGTTTTTGTTCACATTCTTCGATGACTCCACCTTTACTTTCGAGTTCTGACTTATCGGTTTCAACGTTAGAATTGATCTCTGAAATATCAAACTCTAAATTCATGACTCTATTCTGTACTTCGTCATTTCTAGCTTGAACTTCTTTCAATTCGGACTCTGCTGTGTTTGCTTCAGATTTGAGCGATTCCATCTTTTCAATTTTCTGTTTATAATCTTGGATTAAGGAGGTCTTCACACCATCTAGAGTCTTGATCTGTGTACCCAAATCTTCTATTTCGGTTTTAAGAGATTCAATTTTTGCGAAATCACCGTTTTCACTAAGTTTGATTTCAATCTTACGGATCTCCTTGGTTGTGGCGTCAAAGGTTTGCAGAATACTGGTAAGTTTAGCCTTACAGGTTTCCAACAAAGAGTTCCTAGAACTCATAATGCTTCTTCTTGATCTTGCGAGGTTTTCGAGATTTCCACGTTCTTCCTGTAATTGCTGGTTTAGTTCTTCTAATTCTTGAGCATTCGAAACAGACCCCACTGAGAATTTCGCAAGATCATTAGAGTAGTAGACTGGATCAATTCTTAACGTTCCATTGGTTATGCTTGTCCTTTGACCAGAATTTCTCTGATGTAAAGAGAAGACACCAAGGAGGTTTGGGATATTTTGCCTCACCAAATCCTCCGCTTGAATGTAATTTTTGGCAATCACGAACTTTTCGACCGTGTTTGCATCAACTAAAGTGTATAAAACGTTTTCATTTGAAGTTTTGATCATATCCAAAAAAGTCGTTTGATTTCTGACCTTACCTCTGTCGAAATCGAATGTTTCAAATTTTCTAACAATAACATTCTTATTTATGCGATACTTCTTAAAAATATTGGATAATAACTTTCTGTCGTGCTCATCACACACAAGAAAGGAATCCAATGTTTTACCAAGAACCGTGTTCATTAATGGTTTCCAGGGCGCGTACTCCTGTTTAACTTCCACAAATGAACCAATGGGCCCTATAGGAGTTTTATGCCAGTCTTTGAACATTTTTATTTCATTCAAAACTGAATTCATCTCTCGGCCCCAAGCGGCATACTTATCTTTTTGTGAGACTAGGAGGGCCTGTTTTCTTTTCTCAAGTGAGTTTATACTCTGGTTCGTTTGTGAAATTTCTCCATCCACTTCGACGAGTCTCGGTACTTTTGAGTTTTCTAGCTCTGTCAACTCCTCCTTGGCCTTTTGTTTATCGCTTTTCAATGTCTCTTCGTTGGATTGAAGCTCTTCGAGAGCCTCTCTTAAAGCGTCTTTAGATTGACCATTAAGTTCATCTATTCTTTTGAGTTCGGTCTCAATCTCCCTTTCAGCAGCTTTGATCCGTTCTTTATGCGATTTTACTTCCTCTGTACGACTTCTGATCTCATTAGCTGTCGTACTCATGCGGGTTTTTATATCTGTATGTGCTGCCACTAACTCATTATAGTGGTCTTTGCACTTCACGAGTTCAATCTGTATTTCATTAAACTCCTCTTTGAGCGCTTCTTTTTCAGCTTCTGATCGAGTGCTTCTTTCCATCAGATCCTTGATTCTTTGCTTGATAAGCTTGATATCATTTTGTGCATCTGCCAACTTTTGTTCATAATTCTTGACCTTCTGTTCAATTGTGTATACATTGAACCAGTAAATCTTCCCATGTATAACCTGTAGTTTTCTTCTCAAGTAATCGGATTCACGATATCGGTCATAAACAATTTTTGCTTCTTCATATTTGCGACGAAAGGCGATGGCTTGCTTCTTGATCTGCTTCAATTTATTTTCAACCGTTTGCACGTTTGATACGGTTTTCTGGAAGTTTCTGAAAATTTCCGCTATGTATGCTCCCTCCATAAAATATTCATATTTTGTTTGATCGGAGCTAGATGTAATGAACTCTCTTGCTTTATCTTGAGACAAAAATGCAAGAGGATTGTCGATGGTGATGTTGAATTTATGCAAAATTTCGTCCAAAATACTCTTCTTGGTTGATATCACTTTACCTGAAGATGATTTAAGAGCATAGGAGTTGGTACCGTGTCTTTGTAGTTTCCGCTCCACTATAATACGATTCCCATAATCTTCCGGTTTATATGCTTGTGATCCTTCATTAAGAAATACTATGGTGGTTCTGGCTGTTGTTTTCCCATCCTTGATCATCTCTTTGATGGAAGAACCTCTATTTGTGTCCGTAGCTTTTGCACCAAGTCCAACCGAAATACCGGTCAAAATTGCACTCTTTCCCGAACCATTGCTTCCTATGATGAAATTGATCTGAGGGCCTAGTTCGAGCTCAAAGAAATCGTGGCACATGAAATTCTTGAGCGTGATCTTCTCGATGACTCCAGCTTTTGCCAGTTCTGTATTGATCGCGTCTTCCTCGTCAGATGAAGATTCCTCTTCCGATTCAGAATCGCTTTCGGGAGTTGACTGTTGTTGTAGCCGCTGTGACATGAATGACTCTATTGAGACTTGCCCCTGTTGTGTTAGTATACATCGTTGTTGATGGCGATAAGAAAAATGGGCATGATCTTGTGCTTTCGAATTCCTTCAATGTACGTACGTGTATGTTGAATCTATCGGGCTCATCTAGGGCGCTAGCGGGACGCTTAGTGCCCCTGGACACTTCCAACATCCTGGTGCTTCCTGTGATTTACGAGATCAAGTTGGTTGTACAAATAAATAATAGAAGACGCGAAAAACGTGAAGCTAAGTCTGATGAGAGGCTTAGTATATTTTATGACAAAAAAGTCCGCTCTGAGCGTTCAATTCAATCTGAAGCGAACATTTCTAAATAATTCGTATCTGTCGAATAGCGCTTTACTTTACTTTGGAATCGATCTCAGAGAAGATCTAGTGTATTTGTACCCATTCACGTCTACGGTTATGACTACAGATTTCCAGTGGCCTGCACGACCACCCATGTAGCCGATCTTCAATACAAAGCTAACGAAGGATCCAGTAGTTTTCTTTCCTGATAAACCCAAAGATGATCAAGTTCCTCTTCCTTGTCTTGAGTCTTCTCCTCGAAGTATACTCACAGGATGTGCTAATGCTCCCCAAGTATCTGCCCAAGGTGTTCATCGTGTCCATGTTCAAATCTGAGGCTGAAGCATGGACCCGCCAAATCCCATTCGGGAACCAAATCGAGGTGCCAGGCTTATCTCCTATCTATCCCCACGTACATTGCGTCGAAGATTATTCCATTTGTCAATTCACTACCGGAGAAGGCGAGATTAATGCAGCTGCTTCAGTTGCGTTCTTGCTCTCGTCTCCTAAATTTAACTTCAGCAAGACATATTGGCTTTTGGCGGGAATTGGCGGAGGAGATCCATCGATGGTCTCTACTGGGCTGGTAACCTTCGCTCAGTACGCTATACAAGTGGGCCAGCAGCACCAGGTCGATTCCAGCGAAATCACCGAAGAATACCGGGACTGGCCTGCAGGATACTTTAGCTTTGGAACCCGGTCCCCATTAGAATATCCGGATGTGGTATACGGCACCGAGGTTTTTGAATTAAACGGTCGACTTCGCGATAGAGCCGTTGAGGTGGTATCTGCAAAAGCGAAGCTACTGTCGGGCAGCGTCGATAACCAGAAATTGCGCTCTCTTTATACAGGGCCCGGACGGGAAGAACCCTTCGTTAAAGGATGCGATGTTATCACTAGTGATAACTTTTTCACTGGGCCCGTATTGAGTGAGTACTTTTTGAACTTTGCAGATCTCATCACCAATTCTTCAGCAAGCTACTGCTCGTCGGCTCAAGAGGACAATGCAAGTCTTGAGGCTTTTATTCGGATGGCTCCATACGGAATCATCGATTTTGAACGCATAATTATCATGCGCACAATCTCGAATTTTGTGCGACCACCGCCATCGCTCGAGGGCAACCCAATAGATTTCTTCCTAAACTATCCAAAAGGAGGCTTTGAATTGGCGTTCGACAACCTTTACAATGGCGGCTGGCCATTGGTCGAAGATATCATTGATAACTGGTCTGAAATGTACGAGCCGGGTATCTTCAAAAGCGAAAACTACGTGGGTGATATCATCAGGTCGCTTGGGGGGACGCCCAATTTCGGCAAGGACTCTTACAAACTCTATTAGACAATGCCGCACGCAGGGCCTTGCTGCATAAATTGTAAGCCCGGTGGAAAAAAGACGTTGCGCGCATACTAAACTTTCGCTTTTGCATAATAGGTTCATCAGAGTGAACGCATAAAATTACAGGAAGCATTAAAGGAGTCAATTAATGTAGATAAGGCATTCTTGTCGTACATATTTAATGAGATTGAATTTCTCGATTCCTGTCCCGTCAATCAACCGAAACATGAAATTTTCTGCTCTCATTCTTGGCTTCCTTATTGCCAATGTTCATTCCCAACCTTTGAAGCGCGAGGTCAATGAGACTCAGCTCCAGGATGATATTATTCCTAGTTCTAATAATAACATCCAGGTTTCTTATGGTAAACCCTATGCAATTTATCAGCCAAAGGCGTTTATTGTCTCAATGTTCGAACTCGAGAGGGACCCTTGGTTGCAAGAGTTAGACATGGTGCATAACATCACCATTCCAGGCTTATCACCACAATATCCAACACTCCACTGTTCTACTAACTACACTATCTGTCAAATCACCACAGGAGAAGGAGAAATCAATGCTGCATCTACTATCACTGCCTTGACTTTGAGTCCTCTCTTCGACTTATCCAAGACTTACTTCTTGATCGCGGGCATCGCTGGCGGGGTTCCGGATTACACAACACTCGGTGGTGTTACATTTGCAAAATATGCTGTCCAAGTTGGATTAGAGTATGAAGTTGACTATACCGAATACCATAACACTAATTCTAATTGGACCAGTGGTTACTACGCATACGGTACTCAATCTCAAGGTGAATATCCAGCGAATGTTTACGGAACTGAAGTTTTCGAAGTGAATGAGCAATTGAGAGACCGTGCCGTAGAATTGGCTCTGAAAGCTGACTTAAGCAACGGAACTGCTCAAAATGCGGAGTTTAGGGCTAAATACAACCAAACCGCAGCCAGATCTTTGCCCGCAGTTGCAAAATGTGACGTCTTAACCTCCGATGTGTATTTCTATGGTGATGCTTTGAACGATTACTTTTCATCCTATGCCTCTATGATGAGTAACGGCAGTGCGGTGTATTGTTCGACTGCTCAAGAAGATAACGCATCCTTGGAGGCTTTCGTGAGAGCTCAGAAGTTCGGTCTCGTTGATTATGACAGAATCGTCGTTATGCGTACCATTTCAGATTTCGCTAGCCCTCCTCCACTGATGGCCAATAACACCGTCGGGTTCTTCAATAATAATGAACAAGGGGGAATTCAGGCATCTTTAGATAATTTGGTTATCGCTGGTCTTCCTTTGATTCAAGACATTTTGGCAAACTGGGACAACGTTTACAATGCCGGTCTCAAGTATAAATCCGACAACTATGTTGGAGATATCTTAGCCACCTTAGGTGGCACACCTGATTTTGGTAAGCCAGACTTCGGAATTGCTTGATCGCTGAGATATTGGTTTCGACCTCCTAATTTAAATTTCATACCACACGTATACCTATTGTTTTCGTCATAACTACAGCATTAAAATGATTTCGTTATAAATAAAATTTATAGATTCTTAATTTAATGAATTGAAAAGTACAAAAAATGGTATCAAAATATAAAATTAATTGCGTAAAAGTCTTCACTCTCTTGTCACCTCCTCTCCTGTTTCCTCTATTTCTTCATTAACGTCTTCATCATAAGCTGGGTCTTTGAGGACGATATCTGGATCTGGCAATTGTTCCTGAACCACAGATTCATTTTCAAAGACATATTCATAATTGTTGATCAACTTTTCTAAAATCGAGTTCATGAAGCCAAAGTTATTGATCAATGAGTCCAAGCTACTTGCCTCTGTAAATGCTGGGCCAATCACAGTTGCAAGGTTAGATGGTGTCATTTTGTTGACATCGCTATATTGACTAATTTTCTTCAAGTGCTTCAATAACAAGCGCAAGGTATGGAAATTCACTAAAGGCAATAACTTGAGAATTTCCTTATAGTGATCAACAAGTTTAGTCTCATCCGTCTTTTCCTCAACCTTTTGCTGTTTCAACGCAAAGAATGCGCCAATTACTCTATCTGTGAACAAGGCATCTGGCAATTCTCTGAAGAATGATTTCACCACACTGGTGAGAGTATGCACATCGTAAGTTCTTTCCATTAAGTTCAAGGTTCCCGTCTTATCAATGATAGCCTTCACATTGTTGAGTTCACTAATGGATGAACTGATTCTATAGATACCAACATCCTTCAATCCCTCCTTCTCGATTTCGTCGAACATGATTGTCAAAATTCTTGGTGCAATTGACTGTTCACGGTTACAGACCACACTTAAAGGAATACCAAAAGTGGTGTATAAATGAGGAGATTTAAGGTTGAGAGCTCTGGAATAGAACCAGTGTCTGTTAGCATAATTAAGTTTCACTAACCAGTCGTTCCATTCAGCTTCATTGGTTGCTTGGAAAAAGTAATCGACACTAGTATTTTCTGAGTCAATAATAAAACATAATGGTAACAAGTAGGCTGGGAATAGCTTAATATTGCGTAAAGGAATAACCATAGTAGGCTTTTGCTTTGGATCAATCTGGGTCTCGATAGGAGGCAATTCCTTGACGGAAACAATCCTCTCGGCCACTGAGTTCGATAAACCAGACACATTGAGCGAAAATGGTCTCGACTTACTGAAGAATCCACTGATTTTGAATCTGGAAGATGAACTAGATTTGTATGACAATGATTGTCTTCTCAATGAAGATGTTGATGGTTTTTTATTCAAAGCTTGGTTTGAGCCTGCGCTGGTCAGATTCAAGGAAGCATTAGAAGTACTTGCTTGATTAGATGTATGACTGGTCGTAAGAGTCAGATTAGCAGTGTTGACCTGCGGAATCATCTTTGGCTCTCTCAACATTTTCTTCTTGTTTTCAACAATTAACAACTTGTGCTGATCATGGATTACAGCCCTGAACAATTTTGTCTTGTCCTTCTCGAGGAAGGTGAACTCTTTGAGATTCTGGTTGTTGACCAATGTCTCGTCCAATTTGAGCAAGAAATCAAATTCCCTGGTTTCGTGGTAGTTGTTCTCATTAGCTTCAGCAGACGAGTCATCCTCAATACTCAATTCCTTGATCAATTTGAAAATCAAGTATCTCTTATTGAAGTTGATGGTTTGCTTGTAGAATGTTGGACATTTGTTAATTTCAAGTAAATTTTCTATGATCCAGCAGAAACAAGGGAGCAATGGCTCGGTGCTTTGCAAATCGCTGAGTCTCAAATTTACAGGCAACAACAGGTTCAAATCATCATAGACGGTGCTTGAGGTATTATCATCATTGTTCAAGAAATTAGATGCCTTAATCCATAAGTTGGTGAAGAGTCTACTCTCGGGTGAGTAGATCACGTTGGTCACTGCTGTCTCGATACAAGAAGGAATGCTATCTTTACCACCTTCGAAAACGAACTGGTTGTCGCCCATTTTGAGTTTCGAAATCTTAACCATAATTAACAAAGTCTTCATACGGTCTAGACGTTCATCGACTGTAATATTCAAGTCTGTGAGTTGGATCAAAAGATAGCTTCTGAACTTAAAGTATAACTTGAATAACTTTCTGAACACAAGTGGGAATTTTTTCAACACCAATTGCTTCTCTTGAACGTCAATCAAAGATTCGAAATAATTGAAAATATTGGAGATTACCAAGTTTTCGTCATTAACGCTATTCTTCTGTAAATTGAATTCATAGAGTGCGTTGTTTTCGAATGTGTTCTCCAAGATCTTGAAGATTTTGTCCCAGTCCTCGGCTCTGATACCTCTGTAAAACACTGCCAATAATTTGTTGAATTTTAAAAGAAACTTTTCAATTTTAATCACGTTCTTGTGACCTGGTAAGTTTCTATTCATTGGAACTTCGTGTAAAGAGTTGCTGAATCTGAATTCACTGATCAAATACTCGTCAAATTTCAGAATTTCGATTGGTCTGTAAGTCTTCTTCACGAATAATTTCTTCAACTTCTTGTAGTAGTTGACTAAGCTCTCGAATGACTTCTCGAGACTTGGTATGATCTTGTTCGAGTTGTACCATTGCAAAATCTCGTTGCTGAATAATTTCAATAATTTGATCAAAATCTTTTTATTTACCAAGTCCAAAGAAAAGTTGGAATAAAAGTTATTGATCAAAACAATTAACACTTTCAAAATGTTAATCTGGATTTTGAGAAGTAATTCATAATCAACGTCACCCAATTCATTCAAATCAACTTCCGTATCTAATGACCAATTAGGGAAGTCCATGGTGATTTTTGGTTGGGTGTAAGTTCCCAGTTCGTTATTCTGCTCCATCGTTCTAAGGATGTACAACTTCTTCATAACTGAAATCACCGCATTTCCTGAGTTGATAAATCTGTGAGCCAATTTGTCCAATAACTCTTTGGTGGAGATGAAAGAATTGTAGTTAAGTAAAAATACAAATCTGTACTCTGTTAAATCCATAGAGACATGCTCGTCAAAGTATTTCGATTCAATCAACAATAAGTCGATCAACTTATCAATACTTGCATATTTGGGAATGTATCTATGAGTTTGTGGAACTCCACTAATACCATTAGAATCCGATGAGATGACGCTAAAGTTGTTCGATTTCTTCGCATTAACGCTATTTGGAACAGTTGCAGCAGAGCCGGTTCTTTCACCTTCTGATGGATTTGAGTTGGGATTAGGTGAGATACTAAAATTGTTGAACTTGTCAGAATTCAAAATATCATCAACATCGATGCCCAATCCAGGAACATCATCCTCGTCATCATCGTGATCCACATCGTCTAACGCGTTCATAGTTGTTGAGCTTGCCATATCGATTCCACTCACGAAATCATCCACGCGGAATGTGAGATCATCACTTATCACCAAGTTCTGTTTGTTCAATGAAGGATCAAGGATTTGTTGAGCCTTTGCTTCTTTGACTGTGGTACTAGAGGTATTGACATTCACGAGCTCATCGTATTTTGACAAGTTAATTTTGAAATAATTATTGTTGAAAGTTGGAATCCTTAAGGAGGGGTTCTCAGCAATATTACCTTCCGACATATTCAAGTTCGAAACCGACTGAGTACTAAGAGAAGTCGAAGAATCGTTTGAGTGGATGGAAATATTCGAAGAGCTGTGGTTTCTATGCTTAAGAAATGCATTTTCCGAAGTCTCCTCGGAAGGAATCTTCAAATAAGCTTCCGGTAATTCAGGCTCCAAAATTAAAGACAACCTCATGATACTTTCCAAATTGATGGAGTCACAATTCACCTCTATCAATCTGATCAATTTATTCTTCAATTCACCATTGGTCTTCACATCTTGGTTAGAATTATCACCATCTTTCGAATCGTCTTCATACGTCGATGGCAATGATTTTGCATCATCGCTATTGACGCCCAAGTATAAAACTTGATTCAAGCTCTCATTTGAGAAGATAAACCCCATGCTATCATATCTTCTTAGCACATCATCGTTATACTTGATTATGTCCTTGTAATTGACCAAGTTTGAAAGATAGTCATTCCATCTATTAAATGAGTAGTTGATTCTTTTCCATATCGACTCCAATTCTAAAATGTTGCTGTTCGAACCCACAGAATTGTTGATAACAAGATCCCCAAAATAAGGAATAACTTTCTCTTTTGGATAAATCTTTCCAAGTCCTCTTGGGGCCATTATGTGGTACGAATCTTTTGGACTGGAATTGTCATCGTCGTTATTCGATGTTGAATTAGGAGTGTTTGGTGAAGTGGCGGAGATCAGCTTATCAGAAGTGAGTGATCCATTTGCCAAGTATCTTCTGTCCAATTCAAAAAGTACAGGGGACCAATCATTCTTCAACAATTTGATGTAATCTGGTGATACTAATGACCAAATTTTGGTCAACCTCAAGACTGGTTGGGATAAGATAATTGAGGAAATACCTAACCATGAAGACATGTTTCCCGATTTGTCAAGCAAACAACCTAAATCAATCCATTTTTCCAAAAGGCGTGCTTTCCGCTCTAAAAGGGAAGAGCTCAAGCTCGTGGCGTTATTGTTCTGATTATTTTGGATTGCAGAATTCTCGATAAACAAATGGTTAATCAAGAGTCTGGATAAGTAGTGAATATGGTGATCGTTATTGAAAATCAAAGGATTCTTCTTGTAAAAGAAGTCAAATGATACAGATGAAGTTGGATTCGTTGAGTCAATTCCGCTGTTCAAAGATGAATATAATAATAAAGACTTGTCAATATTAGAATTCCATTTCTTGAAAAACTTCAAGTCAATTGAACTTACGGTTGAAGCAAAGTCAATCAAATTGACTTCGTTCATAAAAACAGAAGAGTTCAAATCTTGAAGTGGATTGATGTCAGATAACAATATGTTGTCGTTTGAAACGAGATTGATTAAACTTTGTTGTTTCTTGAGCATTAACCTTTTGAAGTCCAGAATCTTAGAAGCTTCACTCTCATAGCGGTATGACTTAGTCTCCTCTCGGTTTTCGCCCTCATTGAGTCCTTTCCCAATATTATCAATTTCGGTCTCATAAGCATTTTTGGTCTCTTCAGTTGACTCTTCGCTCTTCGACTTGGATTCTAAATGTTCTGAAATTGTTTCCAAAATCCGTAAGATATAGGGAGCAACGTCTGATTTCAAAAGAAAGCCGTTAAAGTTGTCTTCGATGTTGTGAAGAAGTTCCAAAATTGTGTTCACGATATGGGTCAAGCTATACTTACCTTTGAATTTGTTTTCGAATAGATTAGTCAAGAATGTGCTAATCAATTTCAATACTTTCCCGAAGGTTGGCATGATTGGCATCGTGTTGACGATTGACTTGATCGCATCCTTATCCGAATCATTTGTGTTAAACAACATGAAATGAACTAGAGCCTCGATAGAGTTGGTCTTGACAGATGGTTCAAATGCTAGTTGTATTGATGCAGTAGATGAAGTAAATTGATGTGCCTCAAAATCAAAGTTGAGATCAGGATGAGGCACCTTGGTTTCAAAATAGGTTATCGAATAGTCGCTAACAGCCACGGGATCAGTTGGAACAAAGTTAGGGTTGGATGAAGTGGAGCCATTGCGAATTGCCGTGGTGGCAGCCTGATTGTTGATGTCCTGGATCGTGAGATTTGAGCCATTGCCATTTTTGAAGAATTCTGTGGTTGGGGTATTTGTGAGAGAAGGTGTCAGATTCGAAGCTTGTTGCGCACCTGGCAAGAATGGTGGATTCAATTCTGAGTTACTTGAAGTTGCCACGTTTCCACCATGAATGCTAGCAGCACTAGATGCGTTGTTCGCACTGGCTAACGGAGTCAAAGGATTCTGGTCCTGATTCTCTGTAAGCCTAAAGCTTCTGATATTCAAGCTCTGGTGCTGTTTGAATAAATACAAATGAGAACCTTTTAACTCTGCTCTGTAAAGCTTCAACGTACGTTCGCTGATTTCGTCAGCGGAAGCGGCATTGACCATCACATTCAACCAAGAATGCTTGATAGACTTTGAGTCATAATCAGGTCTGGCCAATGCTGACACAGTTCTAGCACTATGAGACTTTTGAGTTGGGGCAACTGAAGAGTTCAAAGTGGAATTCACAGATGGCGTATGGCTATGTCCGTGTCCATGGCCATGGCCATGGACATGTTTTGCTGCTGTAGGCAGATAGTTCAGGACAGAGCTGTCTTCATGGATTGAAGCCGCGGTTGAGTTGGCCAAAGTCGAATAATCGTCATTGAAGTCGTCTGTTACCGTTTGAATGGAAACATCATATTCAGGGGTTTGATGAGATTGTTGTTGAGTGGACAGCTGATTTGGGATTTGTTGGTTTGCAGATTGGCTGGATTGATAAGACGCTCCGTTTGGGGTATAAAGCTGTTGAGTACTGGACAAGCTTTTCCTCTTGTCCCTTTCTTTCCTCAGAGACCAAATCTTTCTCATATTCGATCAAGATCGGTGTTCGATACACTTGTTATCGATAGGCGTGGGCTTTGATTATCTTGACCCTATATTAAAGGTCGACTTGATTGATTCAAATATCAATTGAATTTCGGTTGATTTGATTCTAAGAATATTTTTGAGCCCGTTCCAGAAGTGTAGTGTAGATATCTAATTCGGCTGAAAAACTATCTGTTGTAAGATCAGTACCCAATGTAGATGAATCTTGTGAGTAAGATGCTCTCTCTACTTTGACGTGCCTTTGCCGTCTTCAAGTTCAGAATGGATACTGGTGCTTTGGCTGAATTTCTTAGAAACAAGATCAGTAGTCTATACTTTTCTCCAAGTCCTCGTCTAAGAATCAACGGATCACAATTGGGCGTTTGTGTTTTTTCTCTTTTGGGCTAATGAGACGGACTCCTCCCCGTACAAAAGGTGCCACGTACAGGAATTTGTTACCAGCGTAGTGCAGGGCCGCCTAGAGTAAGCTATGATGCACGCGTACAATAACGCGCATACTGCGGTGAAGAAATATGCCCCGTGAACACGTAAGCTATTTTGAGGATAGGGCCAGTGCTCTGGACCTCAACGATGAATAATTCACTGTAGAAATCCGCCCTGCACAAAGTGTACCTTGCGGCTACTAGCGACGTTTACGGCATCTTGCAGCGGTAACAGGCAATATAACGCGTGCTGCCGTTGACGAGCTTGCCGGGGATCATAGATGTCTATGTATCCAAAGAGAATGTTTTATTGCCAAGCAGATTATTTTTCTCTAACGCTGCTTGAATCCTTCTCCCACTTCTAATTATGGAAAAAATTTGTAAGCCTATTCCCACGGTGCGAGTAATTCTTGACGTTTCAGGATCCGAATTAAGCTTCACGGGTGAGATCTCAGCATATGCTACATTCTATTTTTGACGAAAGCTAATCGCTTGGTTTTAAAGTTTCGATAACAGATATTCAGCTCCACTCAAATGTGGGATTGATGGATTGGAACACGAAAAATCAACTGTCCTATGTTACTTTGTAAATCTATTATCCGGTGACGGTAGCACTTGATTACCAGACATTTCGAAAATATTTTTCTAATCTTTCGTTGTGCATGGAATGTACCAAATAGCCAGATACGCAGATAATCGGGCCCAACATACCCGTTCAAAAATGTACAATCTATGCATTCCCTTGTGCGATTACGAAACTTTCTTTTTGGTGTGCTCGCTTATTAAGCGTTTTCGGGGTTGTGTGGTTTGTTCTCCGTTATGCTTATTACTATATACATTGCAAAATAAAAATGAGACTATTATTTAATTTACTGCTTCTTTACGTCACGAACATTCCCAAATGGTAATACGGAGTCAATTCTATCGACTCCGCTGAATAGCATTGCCATCCGATCAATGCCACATCCCCATCCCCCCGTGGGTGGGAGCCCTGCCTCCATTGCCTTTATATACTCCCAGTCTGGTATCAACATTTCAGAGTCGTTGTACTTTGATTTGGCCTCTTGCTGAAGCTTAAATTTTTTTAGCTGTTCGAATGGTGAATTTTCCTCTTCGTATGAGTTCACATATTCTTTTCCATTGATGAACATTTCGAATCTTAGGGAGATATCATACCATCTGGCTGCAGCACCTTCGCCGTACTGTATTTTCGCAGATTTGGCCAATGGTGATAAGACCGAAGGTTGGTTGTAAATTATTACGGGAGTGTTTTGCATTGAATCTGATATTGATTCAAGGAACACGCTTGAAAGATTGTCTAAAAGACTAGGTGGGGATAAATTTTCAGGTAGTTCCAACCCAATTTTGGAGTAATATTTTACAAGTTCCGCGGAATTAAGCTCCTCGGGGAGCTGATGACCGGTCTTAGCCTCTAATGTAGGCACAAACTCAAACTTGGGAAAGTCGCCAGAGAAATCGAAGCCTGGTAACGTTCGCTTCAAGTTCAGTACGTCTTTTGAGCGAAGATCAGCGTGTATGTATCGGAACAATTGTTCAGTGATTTCCATTAATTCTTGTAGCCCGATGTATGATTTGTAAAATTCACAGGTGGTAAATTCAGGATTGTGGGTTGCATCTATCCCTTCGTTTCTGAAACTATTCCCGATCTCGAAAACACGGTCGAAACCTGATATTATAAATCTTTTGAGCCAAAGCTCGGGAGCTACGCGAAGCTGTAACTCACTTTCTTCATTTCCTGAGATGGCGTTGGAATTGGTTTTGAATGGTTGAGCATTGGCACCAGTTCCTGCACCACCCAAAATTGGAGTCTGAACTTCAAGAAAGTCTTTCTGCAAGAAAAAATTCCTAATGGCTTGGATAATCCAAGATTTGATCAAGATCGGATTTTTTGACTCTTCGTTGGCAAGGTAGTTGAGTACCCTATTTGAGTTGATTAGACCCTTATCCACCATCTTGTTAGGAACCATTCTCAATCGTGGACTGAGAAGACTTACTGGCTTTTCCAATTTAAGGGTGAGTTCACCAACGTTTGTAGTTGATGCAGCACCTTTGCATATGATATAATCGCCAGGTTTGAGAAACTGATGAATTTCATCAAACAGATCCGCAGACAAGCCCATTAGTTTGTTATTCGCCATTATTTGAAGCTTGATATCATCCTGAATGATATCAATGAAGTACATTGCCTTACCAGACTTCCTTATGGTCTTGACTCTTCCCTCAACTATGATAGACTCGGGATATCTTTTATTGGGATATTGTGAGAAGTCAAAGCCGTCAAATTTTCGGCGAAAGTCTTCGATCCTGACCGTCTTTCCTAATGAATTCGAATCGCTTATGGTTCTTCTTGCTGAATAAATAGGTGGGTAGAACTTCTCGGGATCTTCACTGATAAAAGACTTTCTTGTTGCATAATCCAAAGACTGTTCTTCCTCTGTCTTTGATGAGTATTGTCGATTTATTCTGATTCTGGTGCTTCTCAGAGGTAATCTCGGTATGAATCCATTGCTTAAGGATCTTGGGACCTTCAATCGGTGAATTGGTCTCATATTCAACATTGGCATTATCGCGTTACCATCTTCATGAAAACCTTAAATGAGTCGGGGACTGTACACAAACCAAGGGGATCAAAGAACTCTACAGGTATACTAGTTTTCATGTGAAGCGTACGTTATGTTGTAAGTTATCGAGATCCGCCTGCAAGACTTTGCCAGTCTTTATCAGATCATAATTCTTTCGTAGATCCGTGACTTTTCGTACTATGTATTCATTTTGTGTCAGTGTCATGAGATCGATCTCATGGATCGTTGACAAATTTTTGAACGAGCGTTGATTTGAGTCCCTGACTTGGTTGTTATTAAGGCATTGAGTGCATCAAGATAGAACTATATCTAATCTCTCAACAAAAACAGATGCCCAACTAGCATATTAATTGAGCTTGCATACCTCCAACACACAATTAATGGCATACAATATGGACTTTGACACTAAAGAGATTCAGAACGGTATCAGACTTTCCTGGAATAACTTACCTAGATCCAAGCTTCAGCATCACCGTAATGTCGTACCTTTTGGAAGTCTTTACACCCCTTTGAACAACAAATCTACAATTCCAGTTCTCGGCAATGAAGAGCTCTTCATGTGCCGTCAATGTCGAGGCGTCTTGAATCCATATGTCCAAATCAATAACGAACTTTGGACTTGTCCATTTTGTGCATTTTCGAATAGATTGGGTAATAGGATCGATGCAAATGGGCTTCCTGTATTGCCCTCGAGCTTGAATCAGAATTATTCAACTGTCGAATATCTCAGTGGTCGTAATAGCACGTTGCCGCCAATTTTCCTTTTTGTCGTGGATACTTGCTTCGAAAATGAAGACATTGAAGATGCATATCAAGCTTTGAAAGAGTCGCTTGTTCTTTCATTGAGTCTTTTGCCGGAGAATGCTTTGGTGGGATTGATAACTTACGGTAAACATGTACAAATTTATGATTTGCATTCACAGGATAAAACTTCCCATACTTTCAATGGTAATAAAACTCACACCTTAGAAGACATTCAAAAAGCTTTGGGCTTCATGAGCCATGGTTTGAAACAATACAACAATCAAGATTCGACTCTCGACAAGATTATTGGATCTGCGGGGAAACGATTCCTTCAACCAGTCAATTTAGTCGAGTATCAACTCACCAATATTCTCGAAACCCTTGTTACCAATACTTTCCCAAGAAATAAATTTTATGAGAGACCTGAGAGATCCACTGGTTGTGCCTTGAATGTTGCGTCACTTTTATTACAAGCAGTATTTGGTGATCGTGTCGCAACTACTGGGGGCCATATCCTCTGTTTTATCGGTGGTGCTTGTACCTATGGACCTGGAAAAATCGTGCACAAAGAGTTGAAAGAGCCACTCAGATCCCATCATGACATCGACAAAGCTATACATTCTTCTTTACCTCAAGCTCCAAGTACATCGACAAAGACTAAAGTTGATATGACCCTATTCAAAGAAGCTAGAAAGTTTTACTCAGAGGTCACTAAAAATGTTGTTAAAATGGGGCTAAGCTGTAATTACTTCATAGGAAGTTATGATCAAGTTGGTTTGTTCGAAATGGACGAAGTTTGTTACAAAAGTGGGGGAGTTATTGTTATGAGTGATTCCTTCAGCACAGCGATTTTTAAACAAAGTTTTGTTAAATTTTTCAATAAGCAAGACGAGGACGTTGCAGAATTTTTGGACATGGGCTTCAACTCAACTCTTGAGTGTAAAGTCTCTTCGGATTTGAAAATTCAGGGTTTAATTGGTAATGCTACGGCATTGCCAGTAAAGAAAGATAATCAATTCATTGAAAAGTCGATCTCAAATTTCATCATTGGTGAAGGCAGTACCAATTCATGGAAACTTTGTAACGTGAACCCACAGTCGACCTATGCAATTTACTTCGAGAAAGCTGACTCTGCGTCTCAACATTCATTCTTACAATACCTTTTCCATTATCAGCATCCAAGCGGAGAAATGAGATTACGAGTTACAACGATACCAGTAGCTATTATTGCCGACTCGGACACAGTAAACCTCGAAATGGGATTCGATCAAGAAGCTGCTTTGGTTTTGATCGCGAGAGAAGCTATCAACAAGTTGCAAGTCAATAAGTCCAACAATTCAAATGCAGCAACTTTAACTCAGGGAGCAATCATCAAGCATTTAGACAAACAATTGATTGAATACTGTGCAAGGTTTGCGGTATATAATCCTGGTGATCTTGAATCCTTCAGATTATCTTCGACTTACGCAATGTTGCCACAATTCATGTATCATTTAAGACGGTCTCCATTCATCAATGTTTTCAATAACTCTCCAGATGAGACTAGTTTTGTCAGACATATATTCATGCATGAAGACGTGACTAACTCACTTATCATGGTTCAGCCGACCTTACTTTCTTACGATGTTGACACATTTGGTGCTGTGGACGAACAAACAGGCGAGGCTAATTCCGATCCAGAACCAGTCTTACTCGACTCAATGTCTTTGGGTCCAAACAAGGTTTTACTTCTCGACACTTTTTTCCATATATTGATTTATCATGGATCAAAGGTCGCCGAATGGCGGAAAGCTGGTTATCACAATCAAGAAGAGTATAGCCATTTCAAAACATTTTTAGAGGCACCCAAGAAGGAAGCCATAGAAATTTTGATGGATAGATTTCCTTTACCAAGATTCATTGATTGTGATGAAGGTGGATCCCAGGCCAGATTTCTCATGGCTAAATTGAACCCCTCAACAAGTTACACTACAAATCCTAACCATTTGTTTGCCGGTGGGCTGGATATTTTGACTGACGATACTAACTTACAACTGTTCATGAGTCATGTCCAAAGAATAGTGATCGCAAAAAAGTAAGTTTTCCGCTAAGTCGTAATTAATTTTTGGTTATTATACAGTTAGTAGCATTTCAATTTCATTTATGTCATTATAGTTAATTTACAATTAGTTTACATTGTTCCTTTCTTCCTCGCCAATTTTAAAGCTTTTTTGAGGAATTGGGTTTGAGGTTCGTACGGAGTCTTCTGATCCTCGTCCACATCTTCGGCATTATCTTCTTCGTCCTCGTCTTTAGATTTCAGCAGCTCTCGTGGTACAATCTTTACGCTCTCGTCCGACTGTAAGTGCTCGTGGACAGTACCAATCAATGCACCATAGTCATCGAATATCATATCGGTTCCGACAAGTTTTTTCCAATTAGTCTGATAGATTTTACCATCTATTACACTCAAATTACTCAAACTGTCACTGGCACTAGCAATATTTCCATTTCCTGAAAAATTAGAATTGTTTGACAACTTTATAAGGGGGCTCTCGTGGTCTAGTTCGGTAAGCTGGAAATGAGCTGAGGGCTTGATTAAGTTGTTTTTGGACCTTGGTGTTTCCAATGTATGCTCTTCTTCGAATTCTTGATTTTTCCCTATCATTGGTATATCTATAGTGACGTAGAAATCCTAATCCGTTAGTACTATAAATTTGACACATTCCATTATATCTATAAACATACCTTGTATTCTTCGTCTGGAATGTCTATATCACCACCAGCAAGTTCAGTCACTGGTGTTGTTTCTCTAACACCCTCATTACTAGCTTTGTCGGCCAATGCTTGTTCTTTCATTTTCTTCTTCTTCTCTTCTTCTTTTCTAGCTTTGATGTCTTCATCTGAACCAGCTTCAAATCCAGAATGAAAATTCCAATTCATCTCCTCTCCTTTGGTCAAGAAGTCACAATTACCATTCATCTTTAAGTCCCAATTGGACCCGTTTCTAGCAAACAAATCTAACGAGCACGCACCTGCTCTCAATGTGCTTCTATTCTCATCAATGTAATCACGGACACCCTTCAATTTCAAGAGTGACAGACCCAAGGCAATTTTTGTAGCGGCATGAGTTATAATTAAGACATTTTCATAATTAGGGAATTTGCTTTCAAAAACTGGAATGAACTTGGCCCAGAAATCCTCCGCCCTTTGAAAAATTTCTTCCTCCGACTCACCAGAGAGGTTGGGAATGACCCCGACGGTTTCATCTCTAGGCCATTCTTGTTCTTTAACCAAGATATTCGGAAAGAATGCGGTCAACCTATCGTAATCTGCTGGTTCTGGTATCACACTTCTATTTTTCTTGTACCATTCGCCCACACCTCTCTCTAAAGCAATTGAAAGCGAAAGCATCTCAGCAATTGGACGGCCTGTTTCCACACATCTGTAAAATGGTGATGACAAAATGAAGTTAGGCTTCTCGCTATCCGGTAAACTAGTCAAATATGCAGCGAGTTGCTTAGCCTGATCAACGCCATGAGGGGCTAGCGGAGGGTCGCTATCAATACCCGTTGGGTTTGGTGGGTGCGGTTTAGGTAACCAATTGGCACGATAGCCGTGTCTCGATATGTATATTCTCTTCAAAGTCATTGTAATGAGATTAGATTCTAATAGATTTTATTTATTTATCGGGCAAAACGTTTTCGCGCGGAGGCTGATGCAAATGGGTTAATCCGAAAATCACTTTACAAAAAAACCTTGTGAATAAATTTTATATTTAGGAATGTTGAAAACACCTACATTCATTCGCTCTCTGTATAAGTTGAGACGACCCTATGTACTTAAATTAACATCTCCAATGGGTTTTCGATAATCTTCTTCAATTCTCTGATGTATTCACCACCAACAGCACCATCGACAGTTCTGTGATCGAAAGTACCAGTGATAGTGATAATGTCCTCAAAGACGAAGCCTTGTTCGTTGACGCTTGATGGAACGGCCTTCTTGTCAACAGTACCAATGGCAAGGATTGCGGATTGAGGTGGGTTGATAATGGAGGTGAAGCTGTTGACAGCATGGTTCATACCCAAGTTAGAGATACAAATGGTACCACCTTGGTATTCTTCTGGGTTCAATTTGCCGATCTTAGCTCTCTTACCCAAGTCCTTCACTTCCTTAGAAATAGAAGATAAGCCCTTGGTGTGAGCATCTCTGACGATTGGAGTGATCAAACCAGTTGGGGTGGCAACAGCAACCGAAACATCGACGTTCTTGTAGGTTCTTATGATACCTTCTTCACCTAACCATGCAGAGTTGACTTCTGGGACTCTCAAAGCAGCTAAAGCAATAGCCTTGATCAACAAGTCATTCACAGACAACTTGTATCTGTCTTCAGCAGAAGCATTCAAAGATTGACGTAACTTCAACAACTTGGAGACGGTGATTTGAGATTGGACGAGGTAAGATGGAGATTGTTGAGTAGATTGAAGTAATCTGGAAGCAATGGTCTTTCTCATGCCCGAGATTGGGATATCCTCGTAAGTGGAGCCAGCAGCTGGAGCAGCAGCTGGAGCAGCGGATGCAGCAGCGGTAGGCTTGAGGTTTTCAACGTCCTTAGCGAGAATACGACCATTTGGACCAGAACCCTTCACATTCTTCAAAGAGAGACCCTTCTCCAAAGCAATTGTCTTTGCCAAAGGAGAAGCAAAAATGCGGCTTGATGGAGCGCTTGAAGAAGTGGACTTTGGTTCAGAAGCCTTCTTTGGCTCTTGTGCCTTTTCTTGAGGTTGTTCGCTCTTCTCAGGCTCGGATTCTTGAGCCTTTGGAGCTTCACCAGAGCCAGCATCAGCGGCAGTGAAACTTTCGAAAGCAGCGACGTCACTTGCCTCTTCGACGTAAACCGCAATAGGCTTACCAACTGGCACGTCCTTAGCACCTTCTTCGACTAAAATTTTGGCCAAGTAACCTTCTTCTTGGAATTCGAAATCCATTGAAGCCTTGTCGGTCTCAATTTCAGCGATAGGTTCACCTGGTTGCAATTCGTCTCCGACTTTCTTCGACCACAGTCCGAGACCACCTTGTGTCATAGTTGGTGACAAAGCAGGCATGTTAATCACGGTATGAGGAGGAAATTTAGAGTAGAAACGGACCATACGTGGCACCGTACGGGCACATCTAAGCAAGGCAGACATATTTGGTGATGAATTTGCTGGTTTTTCGAAACTTTGAGTCAAAAATTAAAAAAGAAGCGGCCCAAACTTTGCTATAATTCATCGATCGCATCAGTGTCTCCCGGCGCGGAGCTAAACTTCCGGCCGGGACGAGATATTGGGAAGCGCGCATCGACTCCTACATCAGAATAATACTGCATCTTCTTGTAATAAATACGACAACATGTCTCGTTGATTCATCGCTTTACAAGTTCACTTCTACGGAGTAGAAAGAACTTCTATATGCTCGCAATTTTGACCTTTTCCGCAAGGTTGCATTGGTCGTAACTAACTTTTCTTTTGTATTCTCATTGGCCACAGACGATCGCGACCCAAAATACGAACTGACATCCGTTTGTGAGTCTGCCATCTCCTCTTCAGAAATTATCTCTGCGCCATCATGTTTTATCAAAGAGTCTTTTGCCGTCTGCCACAGAAAACGAACTAAGGGAAGCCACCCAAAAACAGGATCTACATTAGCGTGCAACCATTTGGAAGTGTTGGGATCTGATGGGTATCCAGAGCCAATGGCCTGGCCATTCAAGTATCGCGATTGGTAGAGCTCAAGATTCAAATCCCTCGTAACTTTTGCAACCACAGAAGCTGCACTCACGATGGGGTACAAGCTATCGGCTTTCTTTGCAACTGTGATTTCTATGTTTGGAAAATGCAGTTTGAGTTTAGCCTGGTAAGTGATGGGGGGCCCCACGGTGTCCACGAAAATCTCTTTCACATTGATACCGAAATCCAAAACCTCTCTGATGAGCTGAATTGTGGTGTCATGGGCTTGGGCATTTAAGTTGTATGCACCATTCCCTAAGGATGATCGAAGCATTCCTGACAGAATATCTCTAGCGGTCATTGTGCGTGTTGCCCATCCTAAATTGTAGGAATCGATATCCTGTAATAATTCTTTTCTTTTCAGATCTTTGAGAACCTTGGAATCATCGAATCCAGCAAGTGCTTGACTCTTCAAAGCGTATGCAAGCCCGTAAACCATTGGTCCTAATACTGGACCACGCCCAGCCTCGTCAATTCCAAGAACAACAGGGCTGGTAGGGTGCTCTAATATCAGGTCGGGAATTTTTGAGTGGTAAGTTGTAGATGCAAGAAGGGTAGATTCGGATACTGATGGAGGTAGCCATACAGAATTGGGCGTAGTTGTCGCTGATTGCCCATCGGATGAGACTTTAGATACTTCAGATTTCATATCGCCTTGCATTGGGACATTTTCTTTCAAAAGTTCGGTTGGTTCAATACCTGAGACATTCAGTCCAGTAGATTGAGTATTGAGCTCCGTATCGGCAGCAGAATGGGATCTCTTTCTTCCTATCATATCATTAAGTGTTTCCCAAGTTATCAATAAAGGCTGTCGCGTCCGACTTAAATTCTAGCGACGCATACACGTCAGATGATGAACGCGACCTTGGCCAAGAACTAAAAAAGTACGATTGTAGCCATCATGAAGGTAATATGCTCTGAAACTTAATCATAGGAGTTTTATTAGGTCTATAAATTGTTTCTATAAGGTCTCAAAAAGTGTTCAGAAAGCTACATTTGAAGTTGAGCTTTCACCGTTTCGTATACCACAAATGTAATGCAAGTCGCAGGAACCACACGTAGCGCATTTGCACTAAGTCCCTTGTAAAATGCTTTGAATTTGCCTTCATTTTTCCAAAGTTGGATAATGGTTGATTTAATACTTGTTTCTGAATTTCGCTCAAATTGAAATTGAAGTCGGGATCTCACTATTTGAGAAGGATAAATAATAATCATACTGATTATTTTTGATAAGGATGAAGCATACAAGTAGTCTTGCGTTGTAAGCTGCTTTTGTCCATTTAAAGTGGATTTTCTTTCTGTGAGGTAATCTTTGAAGTGGTCATAGAATGTAAATTGAAGACTTCCCTGTAGTACCAGAAAAAGACTGGGAATTGTTCCTATCCAAAAAGTACTTATCCCCTCAGTTCGAAGAATTTTTTTCACTCCATCTACCATAGACTTGTAGGCAAATCCTTCCGATTCAGAGGTGCCCAAGATTCTCGTCTTCAAAACCCATATTGGATTGGTTAAAAGACTTGTTGAAATTCCAGCCAACAAGGAAGATCCAAAATAATTAGTGGAGTCCTCTGAAAACCTCAAATTTGCTTTGAACTCAGCATACAAAGAGAAGTATAGCCCCCATGCAGTAATATTCCCAATTAAATTGGGAGTGATTCCCCTGTAAAATTGTTTGATGGTGTGATACAGTTTGTAGTTTGTGAGTCTTAGCGCTTCAAAGGGTCGATTTTGCGCTTTATGCTCAAAGCTGTTGATGCTATCTTGTCTTATTTTACTGAGCACATGATAAACGGCTTGAAAAGGTCTCGGTGACTGACCAGTTGATAATTGAAGTCTCACTTTAATTAGGTCCAACGGATGAGTGACAACAGTAGTTGCAAAACCAGCGGATAAACCTGAGATCAACTCGATTTGTCTGCTACTTAAAGCATATCTCAGTACCAGGGCATCATTTTCGTCCATACTTGGCTTGCGTAGCAGGCAGTAGCCGATTCAGATTCATAAGATTTGATTATTCTTCTCGCTCAGGAAAAACGAAAAGTGATTTGATAAGATTTTAGGGTAGAAATACAAGTTTACGACTTTCGGTTGCACATCTAGTAAGATACAAAACTGTGCATGTATTCCCTAAATTTGCAATATTTGAAGGCCTGACATATAGCTTTTAGCTCTACTGAATGGCTGTTAATTCATTTGTCTATTTCTCGATAATAATATATACATTAGGTTCACTACCGATGAAATCAGCTTTACTTAAAGCAATCTTATTGAAGTATCTACCACTTGACAGTAAGGGGTCTCTGTAGATAATTTTTGCAAATGGTGGTACCAAGTCTCGTCGAAAAGTAAACACTTTCCAAGTTTTACCAAAAATTTTCAACTATGATGTTTTTCGAAACCAACAACTGTGCTTTTTCATCAGTCAAGCATAATTATGGGAAGATTCATTCAAGCGGTTGGGAAAGGGCTTAACAATCCGAACAAAGATGGCTTTGTTGGGCTAGTGGACCAACCCAAGTATAAAACGAAAGGAATGAAGCCATAGTGCGCGATGGTCTTTGAGTAATCCAAAACTTTGGTAATCCTTTCCTTGGATTCGTCGGATAAACTGAATTGAATGCTTTTAGGTGTAGAAGTGGAGGCTGGCATTGTATTAGCTTGGTCTGAAATAGGTCAAGTTCACCTGTACCGCAATCAATTTATTGAAAATTTTCCGCTTGTGAGGTAGGGTGCAGTCTTACGTAATAGTGAAGTATTACCTCCACACATAATAGTCTTTATATCAATTGCTACGAGAAATGAAATGGGTGAAAGTAGCCTACACTGATAAAAGTCAAATGATTTGTTCATATATGGTAGCTTACGAGGTTGCATTTGAAGCAAAGAAATTGACTTCGGCTTAAAGTTCTTTTTCGAACTTGCGAACAATTTCAGCAGTGTTTAAACTGGAATCAATATTTTTAAAACCATCACCAGCTAAAAATGGCCCCATTTCTTCTTCGTGGGATAGAGTTTTGAGGCATTTATAAGCATTGTACATTCTTCCGTAAGGTGGTAATTCAACTTTCTGTTGAGCATAGAACTTTGAAATGCCTTCGATCAACTTTGTCTCAACTGTTCTAGCACGCTTACCAGATATTAATGGAGTCATCACAGTGCGGTTATAGGAATTTAATCTTGTGGAATCCTTGAAAAACTTTGCCGAGCCCGACTCGGGTGTAGCTAGGAATATTGTTCCTAGTTGAACAGCTGATGCTCCTAATCTCATATACTTTTTGGCCAGACCGACATCCATAATCCCGCCAGCCGGGATTAGAAAAACATTACCTAGATTCTCTTTATCAACTTCCTTTTTCACTATATTGAACAAATCTTCTGTACTAAGATTTTCGTCAAAAGAGTCCAGCTCGCACAAAAAGTTTCCTCTGTGTCCTCCCGCTTCGAAGCCTTGACAAACTAGACCATCAACACCGGCATTGATGACAAATTTAGCCTCTTGAACGGATGTAATGCAGGCGAAAACGATTATTCCCAGCTTTTGTAATCTCTCTATTGTGCTTTTATGGGGAATCCCAAAATGGAAACTGACAACTTTGGGTTTTATGTCTTCAAGGTAATTCATCAAATCATTGAAAATTTTAGGATAGGATTCTTCTATCTCTTTAAACGAGCAAATGTTGTTCTCAAAGGATATATCTTGATTGTCCATGTAATTATGAGCTGAAGGGAGAGAGGAGTTCATCATTTGCCACCAATTCCGTTTTTGCTCTACCGAAACTTCTCCAACTATTTTATGGCAGAAGAAATTAAGATTAAAGAGAGATTTGTCCACGCTCAATCTTTGGAACGCATTGATCTGTTCTTTCATCTGGTTCAAGCCTTGCCTTAAATCGACACTTCCAAGGGGAATTGAGCCCAATGCTCCAGACTTCGATACCTCTGCAGCCATCTTGGACGTGGAGACTCCAGCCATTGGTGACTGTACTAGAGGTACCCTGAGGCCCAATAGACGGCAAAATTTCGAGGATGCTTCAAACTTGGACATAACCTTAACTAAGTTTAATTTCCCCACGCACTGGAAACGCTGCTTCCGGTTATACCCCGGAAAATCAAAATTATCAAATGCGGTTATACATAAGTCTTTCTTCAGGCCAATCAATAATAAGCTCTTCTTTAAGGTGTGTTCCTAATTTGTGAGAAAGTCAATCAATAAGAAATGATAGATTTGAACTACCAATTACAAAGTCATGAGCATTGCATGTTACCATTACATTATACTGCTTACCTATTTTATGCATGGGGTTGTAATCGAATTAAAATCTACCTTGAGTCCAGTTTCACATATTTCGCTTCCGTTAGTCAAAAACGAAAAAGTTTGAGATTTTACGTAGAAGCTTTGGATGCTCCACTGTGATTTAATGGCTAATGATTTGTTCAAAACCAAAGATGGTATATCTAATATTGGTTTGACTCTATATATATTTGCGTAAAAATATTTTTGATGAAAAATTCTAGAATTTTAAAGTTTTGATTAGATTCTGTTCTTTCTTCACAATTGGAATAAATTGCGCAGTATTAGCAAAAGCATCCAAGTTTTCTAAGCTAAGTTCTAGATTCGAACTTAGACTACAAACGGGTTATATTCGTTTGATCCAAGATGACTGAGAATTCTGCTAGTGACAACCAGTCACTTCAGGGGCAATTTTTGAATATAGTCCGTGGTCAATCGAGGGTCGTGCGATTTCAAAGATAGATCGGCTCGTATACAATCACACCAATAGAATCTCGTTCAAACTTGATTACCAGATGGTAATCTTACATTAGGGGTGAATCCGGTTTTTATTAGTATCTGTGTTATCTTTGAAGTCTAAAAACGGTCGATAATCCATTTGTAGCTGATGTCAGTTTTGCACATACACTTCACCTTGCATTTTCGGTGAAGAGAGGTTTGCATTGAGGTAAATTAAAGGTATATTATCACATCTATTTACTATCTTTAATACGTAAGCATCCAATGAATGTGAACGGCTCTACTTATGCTTGATTTTGGAAATAAAAATAAGCACCAAGAGCCAATAAAAGTACGATCACCGCGATAAGAGATGTCGAAACACCACCTTCCTGAGTAGCTGCAGCGCTTTTAGTCTCTTTGATGACACCGCCTTCAACTTTTCCTATCAATAAACCTGCTAAGACTTCATGAGCTTCATCAGAATGTCCAATATCATCGAACGCTTCAGTCGCATCAGTTCCAGCCACATCGACAACAACTTCTTCCCCACCTGGGTGTTCATCCAAGTATTTCGTGACATCGTATACCTTTCCATTGTACACCACCCATAAGTCGTCGGCGGTGTTATGCTTGGCTACTTCATCAGCAGTGAAAACTTTCAAGTCAGACATTTCAAGAGTTCTGCGTTTAGAAAAGATCGTGTGTTCGTTCTTGATTTTCTTTTGATACGAAAAAGTCGTACCGAGAAATCGCGTGAAGATATGAAGGTGATTTTCGCAGCACACTCGACCGTAATTTATTGAATATTAAAAGTCGTGTGTAAAGATTTCACATGTCTGCTTCTCAAGAACACAGGAAAAATAATATCTTCGCTTTCACATGTGGTGTTTCACAATCTTCAAAAACAAGTTATTTGACATGATAGTTGCCGCATCGAGTAGGTGGGGCTTTTGTGCTTGAATGATATCAGATCTACCGCGCGGATAAACTACCCAAATTAAGGCACAAAATGTACGAGCTTACATGGCAATTTAATAATATTGTGAAAGATTAAATGGATATACCATCTATATGCTACCTAAATCAAAGTCGATTCCTTTCTCTTTCAAGCTGGCATTTTTTAAAGACTTCTTGCTCTCGTGTTTATTTATCAATTCTTCCCACTGTTCTTTTGTTTTAGGTTTATCGTTTCTTTCTTTACTAACCTTATGACCAGGAGCAGGAGTGAACTTTCTGTTCGCATTCTTGAATAAATCTTCGTGGAAATTCTCCACAACCTCGCATTTCAACAAATGACCGAAGAGTAAGTAATTATTCATTGTCTCCGCAGCTATCTTTGCCGTTGCCAAATCTTCGAACTCAAGAAATCCGTAATGCTTAGACTTACCAGTCTTTTTGTTTCTTGATATTCTCAAATTTATGATGTTACCAAACTGATTGAAGTATTTTCTCATCTCATTTTCATAAAACCCATGAGGGATCCGACCGATATAAATTACTCCTCTCTGTTCGGCCCGACTCAGTGTCTCTCCACTAGACTTAATCAGGTTCTTATTAACAACATGTCCCTCTTTTGTTGTTCTCCCCGTGCCTGAATTTTGCTCCATGTCCGAAAGACCTTCTATCTCATCGGAACTTGCCTCCGACAAATTCTCATCTGAGTCGCTAGAATCATCACTCAAGTCGGAGTTTGACTTAAGTTCAATCTTATCAGCTGTCTCATCATTAGACACTTTGCGATTAGACTTTTCAGTCGATAAGCGCTTCCCGTTAGTAGGCTTGCTCATTATATTCCTTCTTAGTTCAGGCGTGCTAATTGAAGTTTTTCTTCGATGGGATGAGTATTCGCATTGAAATCAGAGTAATATATATGCAGGACTACACAGTACTAACTACTCTACGCATTTACGAATTAGAGCCCATGTCTTAAATACCGGAAGGCCAACAATGTTGAAGTAATCACCCTGAATTTCCAGAAACAATAGACAACCATGCTTCTGGAACTTGAACCCCCCTGCAACATTTAAACCCTCCTCGGACTCGATATACAGGTGAATTGTATCATCGTCCAATTCGCCGAAAATCAATTTTGTAGTGCATATGTCATTGAACTCTTCAATTTTGTGATCTTGCACCCTAATGATGTTCACCGCAGTGATTGCCTTGAGCTCGGAATTCTGCTTGTATTTGAGAAACATCTCCAATTGTTTTTCCTTTGACTGTGGTTTCTCGAAAACTTCGCCTCCACAACTGATAATAGTATCTGATGTAAGTATTATGAGTTGATCATCCATATTTACTTTCTTTAAGATATGTTCACCCTTCTTGCGACAAGTTTGAAGAACGTAATCTTCATTTGATCTGCCAGACTTACTCAAGTCTTCAGGAAAGTCAGATGGAATAACGATTGCGTTTTTTATACCCAAGTTGTTTTGCACGATTTCTAACCTTCTTGGTGAGGTTGAACCTAAGATAAACTTGTAATGCTTTAGTATAGAGAGCGTTTTGTTATCAAAAGGCATGTGGATGATTGTAATATGGTGATTTGATTTTGAATGAGGAACCGTTTCGAATCCTTCCGAAGTTTGTAGTTTAAGTTTGCTTAATGTTTATCTTATGATCTCGCAAACTGTAACGCACTATTCTTACAGGTTTCTGTTTAACCTGGAGAAAATGCTCACCAACTTTGAACGACTTCGTCTACGTGGGATTGTTACTCTGGCTTTATCAATCAACAGGTTAAAGTGGATATGAGAGTGTTGTATAAGCCAAGTCCACGGACAATTGTGATATACTCTGATTCTCACTCCTTGGTATTACAACAGTTGAAAGATCAAAAAAATTCACTTGCTGTCGAATTGACATCAAATCAACTGATCACCAGAGAAAAAGGATTCAGAACGCTTTTGTCCAAGGAGATTCATGGCTGTCTAGGTTTGATCAATGTTGAAAACCAAGTTTTCCTATCTGTTATTACCAGAGCAGTAACCGATGTGGCAAGGCCTATTGATTACGAATCGGTCGATCGTATTTACTCAGTTGATTTCATATCCTTGACAAATGATGAATGGGATTTCGTGAATCTCGACTCCAACGGCTATCCGATTATTGCAGCAGCGAGTGACTCAACCGAAGAGGTTCCTGATTATGCTCGAGCAGTTCATCCTTGTCAAGAATTAAAGAAATTGTTGTCAAACAATTCATTCTACTACTCGAATAATTTCGACTTAACATCACTATTGCAAAATAGGGGTATAAACTCTGATATGTTAGGGAATAATCAAGAGCACGTACGTCAAATGGCTGCTGAACATTATCAGCAAGACTACATGTGGAACTCGTTCATGATGGAGCAACTTATAGTCTTCAGATCCAATTTAGATTCATATCTTCGAACCATTTTAGATGAAAACCGATTTTTGACCACAGTGATACGTGGATTTGCTACAACTACGCGCATTGGTTCAGGCGACTCGATATCTGTCATCTCCAAGCAATCTTGGAGAAGGGCTGGTACAAGATTTAATGCCAGAGGTATAGATGATAATGGATACGTGGCTAATTTTGTTGAAACAGAATTCATTTTCAATTGTCCTTCTCAAAATTCTATCTTTGCTTTTGTTCAAATTCGAGGTTCCGTTCCAACTTTCTGGGAGCAGGACTCCACCTTAATCAATCCAAAAATCACACTCACAAGATCGTTGGGTGCAACTCAGCCAATTTTTGACAAGCATTTTGCTGACATCTGTAACAAATACGGAGTTTGTCATGTTGTCAATTTACTTTCCAAGACCAAACCCGCAGAGGTGGCTGTTCTGCGTCGCTATAAAGAATTATATGATGCTTCTGATCACAATCAAGAGATTAGCTATACTGAATTTGATTTCCACCATGAGACGAAACCGCTGAGTGGCGGCTTTTCTGGTGCCACTAAAATTTTATCATCACTACACCAGTCTTTGGAACAATTTGGTTGGTTTTATTTCGACATAGAGGCCGGAGAGATTTGTACACGGCAAGATGGAGTTTTTAGAACGAATTGCTTGGATTGTCTTGATAGAACTAACTTGATTCAGCAAGTCATTTGTCAGTACATTTTGGAACATATTCTCCAAAATCAATCCTCGAATCAGGGGAATAGTATGAGAGATAGAGCAAGAATAGAGGATGTTATTAATAGACACAACTCACTTTGGGCTGATAACGGAGATGCTATTTCACAAATATACACCGGTACAAATGCATTGAAATCATCTTTCACAAGATCAGGGAAAATGAATTTTGCAGGTGCCTTATCCGACGTGACCAAGTCAGTATCAAGAATGTACCAAAATACTTTCGTTGATGGGAAAAAGCAATCCACGATGGATTTACTTCTTGGCTATGATTCCAAAAACCTGACACCTGTACAAATCTACGATCCAATCAACGAATATGTTGCTACCAAATTAAAAGAGCAGGCTAGTATGTTCACCACATGGAGAGATATCAGGTTATTTGCAGGTACCTTCAATGTTAATGCATTAGACCCATCAAGTAGAAATGTTGATTTATCTTCTTGGCTTTTTCCTCCCGAAGTATCCGATCTGGAACTTCCTGACATATATGCGATCGGACTTCAAGAAATAATTGAACTAAACGCTGGTTCAATCCTTAGTGCAGATGCATCCAAGCCTATCAAATGGGCTAACATCCTAACCGACCAGCTCAATGCTAAATCTGAGCAATTCTTGCTTTTAAGAACAGAATCAATGTCGTCCATGTCATTGTTTCTATTCGTGAAAAAGTCACAAGTTCACAATGTTACTCAGGTTGCAGGCTCGTCGAAAAAGACAGGATTGGGCGGTATAACAGCGAATAAGGGTGCATGTGCTGTCAGATTTGAATTTGGTCTGACTTCCTTCGTTTTGATCACTTCGCACTTAGCAGCGGGGACTATGGCAGTTACTGAGAGATTTAATGACTTTTCAACCATCATGCAAGGATTAAAATTCACTAGAAATTTTTCCATTGACGATCACGATCATATTATTTGGTTCGGTGATCTCAATTACAGGATATCAATGGCCAATGATTCTTGTAGATCACTTATAGAACATGGTGCATTCGATGAGTTATTGGCTGTTGATCAATTGAATCAGGAGATGACACAAAAGGGTGCTTTTTATGGGTTCAAAGAAGGTAAAATTACCTTCTACCCTACATACAAATTTGATAAGGGAACGTCTAATTACGATACATCTGAGAAACAACGGGTTCCTTCCTGGACTGACAGAATTCTCTTTAGAAGCTCGAAGGGCAAACGCGACTTGCGACAGTTGACTTACAACTCGGTGATGAGTATGACCCTCAGTGATCATAAGCCTGTTTTTTCAACTTTGGAAAGTGAAGTCGAATGCATTGATCACGAGAAGAAAATGAGTTTGTTCAGAAGGTTGTATGAGTCTTACAAGTCGAAAAATGAAAATTCTGATTCATCCCTTTTGGATCTAGTTTCATTGAACTCATCAAACTCTAGAACCTCTGACTCATCGCTTAGTAGCACATTCACTGCTGATACTCTATCTGAAATGAATATTGTCGATAGTCCTGAACCTTCCAAATACGGCACTGTGGGCAAAGTAGCTAACAGACGATTACCCCCTCCTTTAAATCCCAAACTCACTACGAACAATCTTGAGTCACCAAGATCAATTCCCAGGAAACTCCCACCACCATTCGATCCTCGTGTGAATGGGGTTCAAACTCCTCCGTTACCCCCTCCCACAAGGAGAACTTTAGCCAACTCGACGAATAATTCAGCTGAAACCGTCAAGATTCCGGTTGGATTTTCGTCAGCACCTTTAATACCAAGCAGGTCCAATTCAAGTACACCAACAAAAGACCTTTCGAAGAATCCCATAGAAAAAGCTCAACCGGATATTGTTAAACCTATGGTTCCAACGAAGCCTTCCAGTCTAACTGGAGTCAAGTCGAAATCGGTAGATGTTAAACTGGATGTGACTGCAGTCACGCCTCCAACAAAGAAGGAGCACATTAATGGACAAAATGAGGGCAATATCACAAATCAAAGCTATGGAATGATGTCAGATTGGAAGCCTTTGGTTCCTAAATGAAAAGAAAGCATTCCTTTGATGAATCGATAGCTTAATATAGCATGCAAAACTAGGTCAGGCTCATAGTAGTGTACATACCATTTATTTAATAAATATCTTTACTTTCTAAACAAAGAACTGTTGACTCGAAAATGAGCTCCTCCACAAGAAGAATAAAGTTTGTCAGTATATCTGTTCCTGTGGTTTATGGAAATAATGCAGTTCGGTTAACTCCAGAGAAGAGAAAACCAAATACACCAGCTGATCACACTCATGAATGGACGGTGTTTTTCAAACCCGTGCTAAACAATGTCGACTTGACCCCGTTAATCAAAAAGGTTACATTCAAACTACACGAAACTTACGAGAATTCAGTGAGGTCTGTCGAAAAACCTCCGTATGAAGTCACAGAAACGGGTTGGGGTGAATTTGAAATCATTATTAAAATACATTTTCACTCGGGCCTGGAGTTAGGAATAAGCGAGAAGAATTTTCAAATATTTCATGGCCTCAAGCTACATCCTTTCAACCCTCAAGTACCCTTAAAGGAAAATGGGGAAGTAAACTCAATCCTTTACGACGAGCTTGTATTTCAAGAGCCGACAGACAAAGTATTCGAAATACTAACTGCCAAACCTGTGAACTTACTACCGTACGCACTTTCGAGTCCTGAAAAGCGAGATCAGGAATTTATCAGAACAGACGAAACGGATGAATTGACAAGATTAGACGTATATATCAAGAAAGTCAAAGATGAAATTGAACATCAACACAACAGATACAAGGATTCGGAACAAGAAAAGTTGGCGCTTTTGCAATGACTTTCAAAACAATAGCTACCTTATTCTAGACTTTAATGACCAGAAATGAACACATTTGCGTAAAGCAAAACTCCGACTCAACATGCTTAGAAAAAATTAAGCAACTATTTCAGTAACAAACCTCCGAAGTGTTTTAAAGTAAATATTTCTCACCAGCTACACAAAAATCGCTAATCTAGCAGTAACCATGTTTGTTCAATACTCAAGACTACAAACTAAGCTTATTTTCAACAAGCAACGCTCCCACTGTAAGCTCATGGAAGTCGAGTCAAAAAATCATACCCCATCCAACAAGAGCAGTTTTATCTATATTGCCTATTCTCTAACGCAGATCGAATAACTTCAAATATGTAAGCTAGCAACGCAATTGTAAAGAAAACTATTCATACCTCCTATGATATTAAACTAAATGCAAATCAAAATCAATTTAACATTAGCCACCAGCTACCTGCCATTTTCCATCCGAAAATATACAATAGCACGTAATATTTCTAATTGTGTAACAAGTTTACATTTATACCATCAAATTCGAAGATTTCGTTCCTTAAATTGACCGTATGGGATCAACTCAACGAACATTTAATCAACCGAACCCTCTTGCCTAGCCTTTCAACGTAAGATTTTCTATGTATATTCCAAATAAACAATCTGACTACAAATGATACGACTCACGCTGCTCAACCTCAATAAACAAATTTGATACTATCAGTTGTCTTGTCTCGAATCACTACTATTGAAACCTTTCATGCATAATAAATAACTAAACTTTTACCCAAAACCTACTTGAAATTAGCCTCCTGATCATCATCCATAAGGCTAAATTGATGTAACAACCAATAATAACACCTGTTGTGTTTCCCTCTAGCTACTTAGACAATCATTCCCTAAATTTCAAGCATCCAACAACGCCGAATTGATTACGACCCAACTTAATAACCTGCGATCTTACAAAACCATAACTTTTTTATTCAATGTCAACAATATCTTAAATCCAATATTAAACATGAGAAAATTACGACTACAATGTTTCCTTGATTCAGTCAATCTTAACAATACCTTTAAGCATTAACCATATAACCACCATGCTTCGAGATAATACAAGCTACATACCCTTTTAATTCCTACTAAACCATGTCCACAGAAGAATCAGTAAACGAGCCATCATATCCCAGGAGTAAGTACACTAACTAACGTAATTTGCAACCAAACGATAATAAACAAAACTTTTAAACAAGTTTCTCTTAATCCACGCAACGATGAAGAACGCAACGAAATGCAATAAGTGATATGAATTGCAGCCTTCGTGGATCATCGAATCTTCGAACGTACATTGCGCCTTGAAGTATTCCTCAAGGAACGCCTGTTTGAGCTTCAGACTCTATGATATACACCGCGGGCACTACTTAGTAAATAATTGTATCCAAGCCCAAAAGATGAATAGTGCCTTATTTAGCTTTAAAATTCATATCCATCTGAATCTCAGTCTAATATAAACTTGTCGTGAAAAAGTAGAGTTCTTCAGTACACCCCATTAAGTATTCTTGATGATTTGTTAATGATCAATATACAATTTTGAAAGATACCACCCATAACCTCACAAATACACACCTAAACACTTATTTGATAAAGATTAAATTTGTGCTATATTCGACTAACAAAATTCATTAGCCAACACATAAAACCAATTGTAACTCAAAGCTACGCCACTAAATTGACCTTTATAGGCTTTACTAGCCAGCAAAGATAGATTAAGTACTTCACTCAAGCAAGAGAATCCATTCACATTCCGTCAGGAACCACAGAAGAAATCAAAAAGATTTATATAGTATTATTGTTGGGCTTTTTTTTTAGCTTTTGATATATTTATAATGATGTTCAACTAATTAATTCTAAATAAGTCGTTGCAGATTTTGGTTTGTTCAATTTATACAGATATTCATCAATAAGCATGTTTACTTTGAGGATCTTTATGTACTTAGTTGATTTGTATTCTACTCAAGTTATGCTTCTAGAGTATATGTACCGTGCTTCTAATTATTTTACTTAAACTAGATGATATAATTCCAGATTCACACTCTGCTGCGATCTACCAGCTTAATTGCTTATACTATTCTGGGCGAATACAATATGTATATCTATATACGATCAGCAATATCGAGGAGATTTATTCAATTCTTCGAGGATAATCTCACCAAAAATCGCATGCGACAACTTAGATTGTGTTGGAAGAAAACATTAGAGACTTGAATATCAGGCTATACTCCTGCTATCTTGCAATTTAGAAGACCTTTATTGCTGGATAGGCACGATCTGAGAGTACATAAACCTTAAATATTTGATTTGATGATATAATTATTATTGCGCTTACAAAAATAGCATCCAATTTCATCGATTTTACATGAATTGAAATCAGTGTTCATCAACCGAAGGAGTTGTTAATGAAACTAGAAAATGAGGACATGATTAATGTTTTCATAGCGCCTGCACGCTGAAGCAATTAGTTTTCGTGTTCAGAATGAGTGCATGTCAGGCTTTATAAAAATCGTTCTAAGTTAAGACATGGTGAAATAATAGCTTCCTATCTGTTAGTGGAATTTAATATTATACTGCCGGTGCTAATTATACAAAATGAGTTATGACAATTGAGAAAATTCCTAATTTCTTCATATTACATTTTTTAGTTCTGTAAACTTCTAGATTATACGAGTATGCAAATTATTGAAAAGAGATGAAGTTGTGGATTTTTTTTGTGCTTCCAAATTTTGATGTAACTATTGTACAGCTAATATAAATGTGATTCATCTACAAGAGAATGATAGCTTTGCTCGAGAAATGTGATGTGTAAAAGGACTGGGACATAAACAGCACAGCTGATGCTTCTCGCTATCTAAGAATTACTCGTTGAAGACCATATGTAATTGTAATATACTATCAGCATTACTGATTATCGATCAATCAGTTGTGAGATATAGTTTTTGAGGTATTATGTAAATTCTGCTGCTACCTTTATGTATTCAATTTCTCATGAATGAGACCTCTTCACCACAAGAAGAGATGGTAAGAATTAGATTTGGCCAATACTAGCCACTATGGTAAGATGTCAAAATTCTATTGAGAACCGACTGCGGTCTTGAATTGTTTGTGAGATCACTATTTTATGTGATTAGGAGGTTTTCGTAAATTGTAGGTTATATTAATACATATGATAAACTAAATAATTTGATATTGACATCACCGATTGGAGTTTTTTAATTCTGAAATCAGTTGGAAGCGGATGAGTACTTGGTGACCGCTCTTGTACCTTCAGAAACAGCATGCTTGGCCAACTCACCAGGCAAAATCAATCTGACAGCAGTTTGAATTTCTCTAGCTGAAATAGTCGACTTTTTGTTGTAGGCAGCTAATTTGGAGGCTTCTCCTGCAATTCTTTCGAAAATATCATTGACGAAAGAGTTCATAATTGACATTGCTTTTTGTGAAATACCAGTATCAGGGTGAGTTTGTTTCAATACCTTGTAGATGTAAGAAGAATAGGTTTCCTTTCTTGTCTTAGTTCTCTTCTTAGAGTCTGAGCTAGATGATGCAGTCTTCTTAGCAGCTGGTTTCTTCTCGGCTGGGGCCTTTGATGCTGGTTTCTTTTCTGCTTTTGGTGCCATTTTTGTTTTTGCTTTACGGTTGCACTGTTATCGGATAGACATCGATAAATATATATATATATATATACATATATTTACATGATTTACGACGTGGTAGAAAATCAAAACGCGACTTGATCTCTAGTTCCAGAATTTACACCGTCGGGATCAAAGGTACATTGGCGAGATTTGGTATCATATTTGCGCACCACTTGTGTAAGGTACATCACAGTGTTTATCTGTGGGGAAACACTCAGCAAAACATAGATTTAGAGGATCCATCATATTCAAATTGTCGATACTTAAACAAGGTATAAGTATTGAGTGAGATCCTGCATTGACCATACTAGATTTACAAAAATCAATCGCATAATGTCTGGTGGTAAAGGAAAGTCAGGATCAACAGAAAAAGCCTCCACTTCGAGATCTTCTAAGGCTGGATTAACATTTCCCGTTGGTAGAGTTCACAGATTGTTAAGAAAAGGAAACTATGCTCAACGTGTAGGTTCTGGTGCACCCGTCTACTTAACTTCTGTTTTAGAGTACTTGGCCGCTGAAATTTTGGAACTTGCCGGTAATGCTGCTAGGGACAATAAGAAGTCAAGAATCATCCCAAGACATTTACAATTGGCTATTAGAAACGATGAGGAATTAAACAAATTATTAGGTCATGTCACCATCGCTCAAGGTGGTGTCTTGCCAAACATTCACCAAAACTTGTTACCAAAGAAGTCTGGCAAGCCAGAGAAAATCTCGCAAGAGTTATAAGTATCTACATCAGCAACATTATTTTATTTCTTTGAAAGTATGGGCCCAAATCAATGGCCCCTAGTGTATTATATATTCTAATTCATATCAATTTGTTACCAGTTTTAGTATTTTACACCGATCGATGGTCATAGCACACAGCATAGCTTGATTTTTCATCTAAAAAATTCGGCAAAGTTGTACAAATAAAGCATGATGTACTAGGAAATACTAGGTTCATTTACCTCCGTGATATCAATTGATATAATTTTACAAGTACAGAGAAAAACAAAATGCAGCCTCGTGAGATGCTTCTCCAGAATTCTGTATGAGGCAGTTAGATTTAGGTGCAGGCTACATATTTGTTTCAAAATATGTCTCCCACCTAAGGAGGTGTATATCTATCATGATATGCCTTAGTTTGCAGGTGATCGTGTCGTGAAAGAGAAGCTAACAATTGAACCGGAATGCTTACAATGGTCCAACAATTGTACTTCAGCCAAACTTCAACCACATTTACTACTGATGCACATTTCGATTTTTTTGCTGCGAAATGCAAAAATTATTAATTTTTTGATTTTTCGAGTCTTCCCAGTACTTGAGCTTGAGAACAGAAAAGTACTCTTGATGCTTTTGTATGAAAGAATCGCATGCAACTATTGATAATCGTGCAACTCATCTTGTTGAAAATTCAAGCGGATACTAGGGCGAGACTTTCGTATAAGTGTACATTACAGCACTTTCTCAAATCTGATGGAGAAGAGTGCGCTCATTATCAATTCTATTGGCATTTCTCAAAAAAGTAAGTCAGTATACCCCAGGTTCATACTGGATCAACATAAAATACAGGTATTAGTACTTTATTTCTTCACATGATCACATGATTAGGTACTCTGGCCGAGTTGGTCTAAGGCGCCAGGGTAAGGTCCTGGTCTCTTCGGAGGCACGAGTTCGAATCTCGTGGGTATCAATATTTTTTTCATATACCGTCATCGTAAAAACGGAAAGAATTAATAATCATGTGTGGATCGCAAACGTCCGCTATCCTACAAAAATTTTTTCGTCTATAGTGCATGAAAAAAATGTCATGACTATTCATCGGTTCAATAAATAAGAAGCGTACAATAAAATGATAAAACTTTGAAAGAATTGTAACTTGAGTGCATTTGCCGAATGTTTGCCAAATGATATATACTATACGTTTCCGATCATAAATTCTCTCACTTACTACAGTGATGCATTGTCAATAAAAGAGGCAACTGTAACTTGCAGCCAAATACATAATTTATTGGCATTGGGATTTTGCTTACAATCGGGGTTCCACTTGTATAAATTGTATGCACAGCCATTCAAAGTCTTCAATTGGTGTATTCTAGGAATGGAGTAAATCCACCTACTGTAACATATCACATGATTAGGTACTCTGGCCGAGTTGGTCTAAGGCGCCAGGGTAAGGTCCTGGTCTCTTCGGAGGCACGAGTTCGAATCTCGTGGGTATCATTATTTTTTTAAACCAGCAATCGTAAACTACGTTTAATGCATTGAAAAATATCCTCCCTAAAGCTAAGAATTGGTAAATACGATTTACAAACAAAATTGGGTTTAGTCGAGTATAATATACATCCATATTTTGATTTACAACTTAAACACTTAGAAAATGGCTGATCAAAATGAAGAGAACAATACAACATGAATAAATATCTTATTATGAGCAAGACCGTAATAAACAGTAGATTTTCAGAACGATTCTCACGTATTCTTCTTTCGCTTTATCATATTAGTCAAATCATTGACACCTTCACCAGAATTTTTTGATCTCTTTCTGGCGGTCAAGGTGTTAACAACTGAAATATTAGATTGTTTGGATGTCTTCACATCCTCGTTGGTACCTGTGAGATCCATATACACTTCATGAGGAAAGTTTTTTCTTAAGCAAAATTCGGGTATTTCTGTGGTAGTCAAGGCCCTAACATCTGATTCGAGGTTATAGTGTTTACTTTTGAATAAATTAATTAACGATTTATAATCTCTGATCGAGATAACGTTTCTGTCATATTCATCATTCGAGGGTGCTGTCAACAGGAGTGAATTTGTAATTTGAGCTCCTATGAGTCCGACGACATCACCTAGCCTAAACTCCTGTCTATAGCCTAGCTCTTCAAAGAAGCGATCATTGCTCATTTTGCGATAATTGTTCTCGACAATAAGATGCTCTAAAAAGCGACCTTTAGGATCATCAGGAAAAAGGGGAATATTGTATATGGCATGGGAATCATTATGAAATATGTGACCAACAGACCATGCATTTTTCAAGTTTTCGAAATATTTTGTTGTTGGGCGTTCGGACAAGCCTGGAATCAACAAGTTAAAAAGCGTAGAGCTTTGGTCTATGAGGCAACGATCAATAACCTTAAGCCACCATTTAAGCAATTGTGCTCCATCAACTACATGCTTATTTTCATTCTTGTATGAGTTTGGGAATAAGTACTGCTGGGCAGCTCTTGTAAAAAGTGATAATTTGATTGTTTGATAATGTGGAAGTTGGAGATAATCTTTTGTGGATGCTTTTGTTTGCTGCCTTGTGGAATTGTTATAAAATGGCATTTTCTTATAAAAAGAAGCATCATCTTTCAAATTCTCAGTAATTTTACCTAATTTCACTAATGTTTCGGTTTCTGCAAGATCATACAATTTTTGCTGATTTGGCAGAATTATTGCCTGACTATTTTTAGGAGCCCTCCTGTGCTTAAACTCATAACGATTCAAGTTGAACGAAATAAGCCATTTCAAAATGACCTCGACGAGAGGACCAATTCTGACGTTGCTGCGATGCAAACCAACTGTGTCACATTTGGAAATAAAAATATGCTGTTCTATGTGATTATACTTGAAGGTAAAATAGGAAAAGATCTCAATACCAAAGACAATGGAGTCTTTCGCTTCATCAATCAAGATAAAAAAGTGTCTTACCTTGATTGTAGTCCCTTTTTCCTTTGACCTTCGTGTGATGATAAGCGGTTTGACATTAACTGGTTTCGCTTGAACATAAAAAAGCTTGAACTTGGAGTCTTTGGGTAGCTGTCCTGCAATTGCATTTTTTAGGTTATTCATTGAAGAAGCAGTAGGCTATCGGGCAAACGCGTCAGATAAAATGTATTGATGATATTGTGTCGCGCAACACCACGACATTCATGAGGCTTCTTTTGAAATAGAGATATGGAGCGAGCTGCGATTAGCTATGTTCTTTGAAAATGTCCAAACGTCATAAGTAAGCATGCTTTGTTTTTTTTAACTCTTTATTCTTTCCGAGAGCAAGCGAGACCTCCAGTGATCAGAAATTTCCTCTTATTCGTGTGGAGATTCGTGAGAGTGAAGACAGAATTAAGAAGAACAGGTCACAGCTATAGAATTCTTGCCAACCTCATTTAACGCAGTTGCTACGTGCCTGACTGGTCTACGGGGTCGTCCGGACATAAGGTATCTCCCACTGTAGTATTGCAAAGTTCGCAATGAGCCAAAAGTGACGTGCGATAGTAGAGTATAACTAGAACTGAGGAAGAGAGTATATCAATCAAAAATCTCCTCAGGCAAATAAGACCGAAATATCGTTCTTGATTCTTACTCATATATGAGTATCTTAACGTTGAACGTTGAGTATTTGTTGCAGAATTTATAACAATTTGCTTTTTTCGAAGCTCTTCAACACTCAGCAAAGGAGGACTAATTTTATTCTATCAAAAAAGCTTTGTTTGCTATGCGTCGATTATTCTATTCGACCCCACATATAGTACATAGGCTTCGAAAGACGTTATGAGGTTCTGACCATAATTAGACAGAATCAATCCCCCGCAATCGAACAAAGGGTCTCAGTAAGGCGGCATGCCTACTTCTTTAATTTCCGGATCTGGATTAGATGGCGCAGATAATCGTACACATCCGAGGTTATGTGGGAATCGGAGAGAAGACGGGTGCGGTGAAAAATATTGTATAGCATAGATAAGGCTTCTTTTAAATCCAATCAGAGCAGGGTAATCGAGAGGAAAATCGTAGACGTCTTGAGAGCCTGTAAGGAGATGTTCGTGATTGAGCACTAGCCGTAACTCACGTCCTTAAGGTGTCGTATCATATCCTTAATCTCCCGTCAACGAATACGTGTGGGGAATCAAAAGGCGAATATGAGCACGTCACTCAAGCTTGTTGAAGAATACGAATACTCCGAAGAGACGATATGCATCCTGCGGCTTTAAGTTTTACAAAGATACCCCACTTTCCCAAAAAAGTCATTTTTGAGTAAAGGTTGCGCCTACCGCTTCACTACTTAGGTCGCTTGCTGCATATTAAACGCTAGACCCTACCCCACGTCCGAATTGTACAGATACAAACCGCGGCCATAATTCTTACACTAAACCTAAGTCAAGTAACTGGGCGTTTCATTTGTGCCTGGATACGGAGTTGAGGCTTTTGACCGAACTATTTGGCAAGAAAGCAAAGAACTACTATGCTTTACAAGCTGAGAAATGTGATACTGTAGTCACAGAAGCTATCCGCTAATGTACATGAGTTGATTGGGGTTAGGGGATTGATCGGCCACAGAGAGAAAAAAAAAAAAAAATAGCGGCGTTGGGCGGTAAATTCAAGTTGCCGGCTACCCGAGGACGTGCCGTCACCGCCACTCTAGATCAAGATTTAGTGCTAACACTAAAGGATCTGGGGTAAAAGTCGATGAATATAAATATTGCCCTGACTCCAACCAGTAAAAGATCTTTTATTATGGGCGAACACGAAGGTCGCTTTTTAATTTCGGAGTCTGATACAAGAATTAACCCGAGTACCTCTACAGATTCGACAAGCAACGGCACCTCATTCCAACCTCCTGAGCAACTTCAGCATATAACTGGAACCCAAGCAGGCCTGATAGCCCTTAAAAGAGCTGTAAACGAAACAGAGCTTATCACGAGCGAAGAGATTAATCGCAATCAAAGCGACTACAATTTTCTTGACATCCTAACGGCCGACATGGACTTCGAACAAGCTTACACGATGTATACAACATTACAACAAAAGAATGCTATATCCTCCCTCGAACAATTGGAAAAAGTTCAGATGTTAAACCAACAGTATGTTTCCAATTTGGGAGCGGCTAGGCAACCCATCGCTGCACAAGAACATCATCAACAACATCAGCCTAACCAGGCACGTCCAACGAACGAACACCAACATCGGGGTACTATTCCTCAAGATATTTCGCAAATTGCTAGTGATTCCTCTGTTCATTATGACTTAAACCCTAGAATTATCTCGTCCAACTCATCTCACCCTGAAGACCAAAGTTTCAATTATCATCGTTCTCAGATATTGAATGGGGGTTTGTCTGACAAAAACTACATGTTCATGCACGGAGGTAGTGAACAACCAATGACAGGTAACTCTCCTCCAAAAAATGCGTTGTTGAACAAAAATCGGGACGAAGTGGAGGATTTCGATCAGTTTTTCTCTAATACCGAATCAAATGCTTTAGAGAAGTTTTTGGACAACTTGGCACATCCAGGTGACGTGAACAACCTTCATTATTTCAATCAAAGGGCGGGAAATGACTCTCCAGGACAAGAACTCAATGATTTGTTTGATCTACACACAATGAAACCTATACCAATGGGATCCAAAAATAGAGTTCTACCAAGGTTTACGAATAAAATTCAGGGTTTTGGTCAAAATGAAATTCAAAAAGTTCAATCTAATCCTGCGATGCTCTATCAACAAGGAATCTTGGAACATGAAACACTCAAAAAAGAATTGACTGAAGCATTCAGTCATTCAGGGAGGGAAGATTCTCCTCCTGTAAAAGGCGACAGTGATGAGCTTCCAACACCTATAGAGTCGAAAGACTCACAAGGATTCTCATATAATCATAAAGGAAGGATATCAGGCGATTTGATAACACCACCTTCGAGTGATAACAACGACAATATTCCTTTTTTTGAAAATGGAAAGCGTCTCTCTGAATCGCTTGACATGGATGATGATAAAGGCGGTTCAAAAAAACGAAGAAGATCGTCACTGAAACCACTATTGTCATTAGAACAGAAAAGATTGAACCATTCTCATTCGGAGCAAAAGAGAAGACAAATGTGCAAACTAGCTTATGAAAGATGTTTACGTTTAATAATTAACATCGAAGCGTTCAACAAGTTGCCCTCTACATTGAGCGACTCAGCGCAAAGAAAAAGTAAGAGAGCTAGAATTAACAAAGATGGTTTGCCGAACTTGTCTAAACATAGTGCACTTATCAGAATTAGCAGTGAAATCGAGTTTATTACGAACAAAAATAGTACATTGAAGGCTATTCTCGAGCAGCGGGGTGTCACGGACCATCTTAATTTCTCCCCACCAGTGGCTCGTGAAATTGAGTGATCAAACATTCTCTGAACAGCTGGTTCTCTTCAGTTCTCGTGACAGCTTGTATTATTAGTGTTATTATTTATTTGGAGAAAGCTCCCGGCATAAATGGCGATATAATAAATGTTAGGAAGTTTATGAAATAGTGTAGTATTTTAGTTTTTTTCAGAAATTTTGTGAATGCCTGACCGTTTGCACAAATTTCGATTTTTGACAACAATTAGGGAAAAATCAGAGAATATTAAAAAGAAACCTTCAGTCGATTTGATCTTCGATGGAGCATTCAAATGAATACTATTGTATTAGCATAAGCATTGAGCCTTAGCGTAATATTTACTATCTTCGATATTGGTTCAAGAATAAACCTCGCTTTTGCGTGTAGTACGAAATTTCCTCAAGTTTACGCTCAGTTTTAAACGCGTGAAAAAGATTAATCTTCGATTTTTGTAAACCCACATATAATAACACATTCGTATACCTTTTGAAGATACTTTCTAATAAAGAGCCTGGTATGGTTACTCAAATCAAAAGTGATACAACTCATGTTGAAAGCCTCTCCCCTTTTGACCTTTCGATAGGGAATGAAGACCAAAAGACTCAAATGAGCAAGCTACAGCCAGGCATACTTCTCAATCAGCAGGATGAGTCTAATGAGCTTGTAGCTCTTCGAGTTAGCTACAAATACCTTTACGTGGTGAATTGGCTATACAATTTCAGAGGCTACATTAGATTGCACTCCGAGCCATTTGACATTGACATATTCGAGCTTGAACTATTGAATTACCTACCAGCGATTCCACGCGATGAAGAGAATAGCAAATCATCACTCCTGTTCCTTGATAAGGCTAGGCTTGGTTTAATGTCTACTGTACAGAATTCCAAATTGAGCTCTTTGAACAATTTCGAGAAATTATTTCGCTTATGGTTTGGGTATGAAACTCCGCTTAAGGGCAGAAATAGGGACGAGGAAACCGACGACGAAAGTGGCTACAATGACGAAGAGAACGAAGAAGAGCCAACATTCAACTCTCTCTCCATAACGCATAAAACTGAGATATTGTTCATACTTATTACTTATATCACCCGATACGCAGGATTCAGAAATTGGATAGATAAACAGGTTCAATCACTCAATATGAGAGCCGAGCCCATTCTAAAGGAGAAACTGTCACACGAAAGTTCTTGCCAAATTGACTACATTTTGCTCTTCGACAACACCCGATTATACAAAAGGACTTTACGATACAATTCGCTAGTGATTCCCAAAAAAAGAAAACTCGCACCAATCTATCCAGATGAACACTTCGAAGCTAGCGACTTTGATATAGCCCCTGATGTCGAATTTGAAATCATTTTTAAAAACATTTATGAGTTTGATACTGTTCTCCAGAAGTTTTCAAAAAGTAAAAACAATGGATTGAAGACTATAGCCAGTAAGCTATCGAAGAAACCTATAATTGACTCGGTGTTTGAGAACGAAATAAAAAGGAGAAAATACATCGCAAATAGAAGAAAAGAATCGCAGTTGGCAGGTTTGTTGGCAACTCGGAAGAGATCGTCTAGGTTGGAGGCCAAGGAAAAGCATAGGCAAGAAGAATTAAGGATCCAACAGGAGCAAGAGGAGTACGAACTCAAAGTTGCTGCTCAAAAACGTTTCGAGAGGCGAATGAAGTTGAAAGAGCTGCAAGGGCAAATCCAACCCGATTACACTAGTGGTTTGACCAGGGATGAACGTTTGAAGAACAGAAAAATTGAAGCCGAAAACAGAAGTCAAGCTCTTATTAAAGAACAGGTTGGAGCTGAGTCCAACGATGAAGAGCTTATGAATGCACCACAGAATCTTGACGTTTTCGATGACTTGAATTCGAGGAGCCCAAATGTAACTATCACTAGTACAGAGGTGGCTTCGAGATCTGAGCAGCCTGAAGAATTACAAGGCTCGAATGCAAATACTACCTTGGAAGAGATTGCCCAAGGATATGATCAATGAAAATGACGATTTAATTGATGAAGGGGATATTCAAATAATGTAAATAATTTACGTAAATAAATAAAATTAAATTTAGTCCATATTTTTGGGGATGCCGATTTACATCAAACTTGCTTCTCGAAATGAATGGTAAGCAATGTGTAATAATTTTAAACTGAACTAGATCAGTTACTGTATACTTCATCTTGATCAAGAGAAAATTTAGTATCTGAAATTTGAACAAAAGATTGTATTAAGACTACGTATTGATAAGAAAACAGTATAATATTAGCTGTACTCAAACCTGGAAAAGTATAGAAGTAAAGGCTCGAAAAGTTGATGATTTTCATTATTCCGTAACAAGGGAATTTTACAAATTCAACTCATTCAAAATCTGACTGGCCAAAGTTTTGTAATTCCACGTATTACCCAAAAGCTTTTTGAACTGAACTCCATATAAGCCAACCAATGGAACCTTCACAATATGAATTTCAAACTTCAATGGTGATCTCTTAGATTTTGAAGATTGACTGGATGTACTTGCTGAGCGCTGATGTCTAACTCTTTGTTCAACCCTCGAGGAAATCAACATATCACTACCGCCACCAATATTTAATCCGTTGAGTGAATCGACCGAGTCATCTTCTTCGAATTCGTTTCTACCACTCAATTCATCATCCCCAAAATCATAATCATCGGGGTACAATGACTTAGCCACCCGAGCTGCAGCTGGCGTATTCGGAGGCATCATAACTTGAGAACCATTCTTCTTACGATATGAACCTAAGATCGAGTTCCCAATCGAAAATTTTCTTCTGTGACCTCCGCCAACGGAATTAGACGATCTGTGTGATTTATTAGGAGATGGTGACAAGTTTTGAGTATTGAGTTGAAGAGAAGGCTGTCTGCTTGGGGTCTTCGTACTCTCGCCCGAGCCTGGCTCAGGCGTTCTAGTTCTTAAAGGAGTACCTTTTTCTTGTTCGAAAGATGATGAAGTCGATCTGAATGCATTACCGTACAACTTCTTGTGCTCACTCAGATTGTTGTCTTTGCTCTCGTCATCGCCATCTAACTGTGAATCAATTGTTGGTATAGTGTTAAAATCTTCATCCCTAGGTAACTGCAGAACCTGAAGAGATGGAGTGTGTGCACAAACGAATCCACCTTTAACCTCTTGGAACTTCACACCCAATTTGCTCAAAACGTTAATGATATTATATCTAATGACTGGTAATGGCTTTGTAGAAGTAGTTTGAACACTGAAAAATCCTTTAAGGAATAAGGTTTTGCAATGTTCGATAGAAGGCATACTGTTGGGCTTGGCTGCATTAAACTGTTCGATGATCTGCTCCTCAGTAAGTTGAGGGATATCATGATATTCAACATCGTCCAAAGTAACATCATCGAAAAATCCATCATTAGTTGAACTTCCTCCCACAACTTCATCACTATTTTGTGCGGCAAGAGAGTTAGGTAATGGTTGTTGCGTTTGAGTATTAGCACGACTACGTCCATGGAATGAATCCTTTCTGGCATGGCCAACAGATTTAGCCCTTGCTGTTGGATGAAGCTTTCTACCACCAATAGAAGCCATTCCTGGTTTGAGGCTGCTACTCGCGCTATTCGATGCAATTGAGTTGTTATTGGGGTTCAAGTTGGGTAAAGGTGGTAAGTATTCAACAGGGATGAATCCATGAGGTTTGCCTTGGCCAATCGATGTAGATGCAGAGCGCCCATGCGACTTCTTAGCAGGCTCCAAGGTTCTAGACGTTTTAGATTCAGTGGTAGATTGTATTTGTGGTGGCTGTTGGACTTGTTGAGATCCAGGAGTTTCAGCAGAAGGATGCAAGTTGATTCGAGAAGAAGAAGACTTTTCTTTTGCAGTGACCTTCATGCTGACCCCTCTACGCACCATTGGATCCTTCTTAGGCGACGAAAGTGAAGTTTGTGGCGATAACTTTGAAGGAGAATCTTGCAGAAGTACAAGCTTTGGTAATGGTGGATGCGTGGCGCTGCTTTGACTTGAAGGTGATGACGGAGAGACCGTGCCTCTTCCACTGTTAGCTGAATTGGTCTTGTACTTCTTGGAAGACAACTTTCTCAACAACGAGTTAAAACCACTCTTCGAGGCATTAGGATCTAAAGTTTCAGTTGCAGCACCCGATTCAACCGGACTATGTGGTTGTTGATCCGGAATTGCTTGTGCGTTAACGACTTCATCGTGAGACTCCTTCATAGATGATACACCAGAAGTATGAGCTTGTTCTGGGAAAGCAATAGAAGGAAGCGTCTCCTTCCCATTCTTATTCGCTTGCGGAGTTGAAGCTTTCATTTCTTGTGCAATGACTGGTGTAGTTTGTTGGGATGTGACCGGTGTTTTATAAGCAGCTGTCAGTTTTTCAGCTGAAGCTTGCACCGATGGTTGCAGTGGTACATGCGTCCGTATTTCCGGCAATTCGTTCATTCTATCCTTCTCACGTTGAGTTTGAACTTGCTGTTGCGACCTGACTGCTTCAGCCAAATCCCGATTTGGCGCTTGAGGTTGAGGTTGAGGTTGCGATTGAGAATGAGATTGAAGTTGCTGCTGATACTGCATTCTTGCCGCTTCTTCCTTTGCTCTCTTACGTTTTCGCATCTCATCAACAAGATAGTAAATCGAGATTAACGGATGGAAACCTCCTGTGGGATCTGGCAATATATGCGCATTAGAAGCGGAGGCATATTCACGTCCTTGATCGGTGATTTTTTGCCAATTCTCACAGCTCATTTGGTATTCCACACTCGTGAGAATATCAGCCAACTCTTCAGAAATGTGTTGCACTGTTCCCAACTCGAATGATGCGATTGTTTTGATAATTTCAGGATCTAACGGTAATGAAAGTGGAGTTCTCTTTGGAATATAACTAGATATCCTGTATTCATATCCTTTATTCATCCATGGATGGTGAATAACCTCATGCAAAGTAGCTCTTTTTGTTGGGTCTACCACTAACATTCTGGAAAGTAACGAAATACATTCTCTGGAAAGAAATGAGGGGTATTCCACTGCACCTCTCTTAATCTTCTCATGTAAAACAGACACAGATGAATCGTCAAAAGGAACCTTTCCACAAACTAGAACATACAAGACAACACCAAATGACCAGACGTCCACTTCAGGACCGATATACGGTCTTGCACATAATAATTCCGGTGCCGCGAAGTATAAGGATCCACAATAAGTTTTCAATAGGTTTTTAGGAGAGTATAAATTCGACAATCCAAAATCAATAATTTTGATGTCACCTTTCTCATTGATCATGATATTCTCAATCTTCAAATCACGATGAACAACATTATTCTTGTGGCAATAGTCTAATGCAGATGCAATTCCACGAGCAAATTTTCTAGCATTTTTCTCCTTTAAAGATCCATGAGCGACGATATAGTCCAACATTTGACCACCTTCAACATGTTCGAACAACATGTAATAATGGTTCGTCATTGGAACCATTTCGTACAATCTGCATATATAGGGATGAAATAATAATCTGCCTAATGCACCTTCACGAATGGTTCTTTTGTCTCTTGCAACTTCTTTTTCGTACTCCTTATGTCTCTGTGCTGCCTCTTGAGCTGTTGATGGTGGGGGATCATCAGCATGAGCTCTTTGATAAACCTTGGCTGCTCTTGGAATTATCTTCACTGCACAGAGTTCGTGAGTAGTATTATGCTGAGCTAATTTCACCTTACCCATCGAGCCCGCACCAATAGTTTTTAAGAAATCCCAATCACCAATCGACCTTCTATGAAATTGTTGTGGTTGTTGCCCATGCTCTTGTGATGGATCGGCAGCATTAGTGGGTCTATGATGGTTTTTTTGTTGCAGTTGGGAATTTTGGTTATGATGGTGCGAATGCTGAGGTTGCGGAGGTAATGGGGTGGAATGAGTAGCCTTCAGTCCATCTGGGCCACCTGTATTAGCATCTTTCGAAGGCGGAGAAGCAATGGAAGCTGGTGGCAATAGTTCTTTACGTTGGGGTTGTTGAGGGTTGATGGCAGTGGGTGTTGCGGGAGGGTGTGTTCTGGAAGAACTTGCACTTCTCTGATGCGGCTGTGATGGAACAGCGCGGACCGGTTGAAACGATTGGGAGTTATGAGCATGATGTATGGCTTGTTGTTGTTGTTGTTGTTGTTGTTGTTGCTGTTGTTGCTGTTGTTGAAAGCTGGGTTCTCTCGAATGGTTGGTAGAATCGGTATTGATAACATAATGGGGTGAGTTGGCAACATGCTCTTCAGTAGTTGAATTGATGTCTGACCTTGAGTTACGAAGAGATCCACTGACACTTCGAAGCATGCGTGGAGTGGCAGGTTCTCCGGGCTTTGTGAGTCCTTGATGCTGGGCGAGTTCAGCTTGCCCATGCGGACTCCTCGATGGAAGAGTCAGACTCACGACTCGGCGTCCCTGCAATTGAGATTCAATATTACCATTGGGATCCATGGTAGTTGAAATCAGTAGGGTTTAAGCTTGTGAGCTAAAGACGATGCTAATAGTGGAAGCTGGGTGTGATTATCTTGGACGGATAACAAGTAACTGAGGTACACGATCAAGCAATATAGAAATGTTGACAGGAAGTAAGGGGCTGAAGCGGCTCTAATGAAGTTAGAAGGCAAGCTTTAATGTAGTGATGCGATGAGATTCAGTCAATTTGCTTGATGGATTGTATATTCCTATACCTACCCAAAAATCCCGTCAATTATAGCTGCTGGTTCCTGGGCTATTTTTTCGTTGTTACTGATAAATCACGAGTACAATCGGGATAGGGACGTGCGCTGCACAACTTTACTCGTTTGTCTCTGCTCCCTGGTGCCCTGAGATTGCTGGATGATAAAGCCTAAAACATATGATAATTTTGGTGACCCAGTGTATGGCGCTCGTCACGCGTGAAAGGCATAAGCGGTTGTTTTATGCCTTTGAATTTCGTTATCTGTACAGTTTTTAGAGACCGGCCAATGTTTGTCGGATATGAGGAAGTAGTGAGGTGAAGTCTGGATTGTACCTAGATACTGTCACGAGTCTTAGAACAATTGCAACATTGAACATGACGCCTACATTTTGCTTCAAATTCTTGTATTCTACTCTAGGTACTACTTAGTGGTGGTGCTTCAAGTGAGTTTGGTATTCCCAAGTGTATCCCAAAAGGATGATGGCAATAGCAAAGTGAACCAATGGCTTACCGGAGGCGTTGTCACCATCGAAATATGCGGCCTTGTACTTAGCAAGAGGGTTGGTTGGCTTCTTTGGAGCTGGAGCAGCACCAGTTGGCAACTTCTTGTAGAAGGAAACAACTTCAGCCATTCTTTTAGCGTTTGGGTTGGATCCGATGTTCTAAATGTTAGTATACTATCGATTGACGATTGAATGAACTCAATGCTGTAAATATTCAGATGTAACAGGATTATATGGAGTGATGGCCGTATTTGATTCTTTAGTGATTCACTGGGCAGTTGATCATAAAATGTCTTACACCCATTCAACTGGGAAAACAGATTTCACTACTCCACTCAAACTATCCCAAGTAGATCTATTGATTGCATTGTGATCTCTGATCCTTCTTTGAGTACGTCCGGTTTTTCATTCATTTGATTGATGAAGAGACGCCTATTGACGGAACCTGATGTAAAGAACAATCGATTTCAGGAAAACATACCTTGGCGGAAGCCACCTTTGGTGGGATCAAAGTGGACAATTGTCTTCTGATGATGAATGACATATTAACGTAGCGTGTTTATCTGTCTAACTGGAACCTTATATCCAATGGTTCAGATTTTGCTGGAAAATTTCTTGCCGTGTCGCACGCCCTTTCCCCCATAGTTAAGGATATTGGGCTCGGCTGAGAAAGCGTTTTCTCGGGCAAGATGAGCGCGAATTATGATTCGTTGAGAGCCTAAATTACACAATACAAATCACACCTGACTGAGATCACATGATTTACTTTTATTACTGTAATTACTATTTTACATTATTATGATACACCTAGGCAACGCTAATATATAAGACTGAATTGTTAGTATGAAACACTGAAGTTTGAAGTGATTGAGCTTTTGAATTGACTTTAAAGGTAAAAGTATTACCATTTCTGCAAAATTCAACCTTCTGAATACAAAGACATAGGAAAGAATCTAAAGTACGGGTAAGCCTTGAAGTAGCATGTAGTTAGACTGTTCGAAGACTCTCCACTACTTCGGTAAGAATTCAATATTACCCGTATCGTATCGCTTAAAAATAACCAATTGTATTTGGATTGAAATGTTTCTCCTTTAGGTGTATTGAATCAAAGTGAAAAATCAAACAAATCAACATCTTCTTCGATAATAATTCTTTTAATACATACCATTGTTGCCTCTAATGAAAACATCACCATAGGATTTGCCCGCTTCATTTCCGATCAACTCTTTGCCTTCATCCAAAACTATATTCATGAAGCCATCTATGCTTTGTAAAGAGCCGGAATATTGGATTCCGTTATGTAATTTAACGACCACGGAGCTTCCGATGATGTCGCCCAAGAATTTGGAAGGGTCGGTCTTAGTGATTTCTGACATTGTTGATGACTCCTCGATACTACTATCGATCGTTTTTTCTCACTAGAGGGTCGTGTAAATACCATTCATTTGCCTACACATTTTACGCCAGCAGCTTAAAGTAAAGGTTATTATACATATTAAATCTATAGACTACTTATTGTAGTGAATCAATGAGTCTAAAAGAGTCAACAATCTGACGACTTCCTTCAAGCCCAATGAATTGATCAGATCATCCAGGTAATTATCATGATGCGAATTCTTCTCCAATAAAAGATCGCGTTTCATGATACCAATGACTAAACTGTCATGATTTTTCAAGAGATCGTTGCATTGAACCAAACTGGGTTTGTAGCTTGGACCCATAGACAAGACAATCGATACCATCAATTGGAAAATTGGTACCAAAAATTCAAAATAAGATACATTATTAGCACTTTGTGATTGATTTAACTCACTGAAACCAACTGGGGCGTCCAAAACTAAATTGATTTTCACATTATCCTGATGGTCTCCAACACTCAAATCTAAGCCGAGGTCTGGGTTTATTCTGAGAATAGAGCATTGATTCAATATCGAGAATATTTCAGACTGAATCAATTGCAATGCACCTGCCTTCGACTGCGAAACTCTAATGAGGAAATATAAAGTTGCCTTGAACGCAGTTAGTTCGAAAAGCAAAGTGTCGAGAGTAATGCCTTCTCCTCCATTGTTTGAATCATTTGCATATTGTAAGCTTTGGATCATCTCATCGGTTCTCTTGATCGACTTGACCAATAATAACAAGGAATTGTTCTTAATTAGTCTATTGAGAACAAAATTCTGAGGTGACATAGATGATAAATGGGTTAGGCTTTCCAATAACAAAATCGACGTGATTCTAGAAGATCCCTCGGAATAAATCGCGTCGTTCAAAATGATTTCAATGAACTTTTTATCGATGGACCTGATCATTGCGGATGTCTCATCAATCATTTGTTGGTTCTTGAAAATTTTCATCAAAAATTTGTTTGTCAAAATATATAAATTTGATCTCAAGTTTAATGTCGAATTGGAATTCAAAATTCCAACAATGCAAGTTTTAAATATTGAGGTCAACCTTTGCACACTTTGCGTAAACTCTTCAGTTGGATTGTTCTCAAGAATTTCCTTGTTGTATAAGTCGAACATCAATACACTCAATGATATAAGCTCTTCTGAAAAAACAATGTCCGTTTCTAAGTACTCGTTGATTTTTGGCATCACGATTTGAAAAACCTCGAGAATAAAATTAGCGTTGGAAACCTTGGGGTCAGTGATCAAAATCTGAATCAATTGACACCATGCATGCAAACATTTCAATTGAATACCTCTCAAATTTGTGGACCAAATAAACTTTTTGACGAAATCATGAAGTTCATTTGATTCAAGAATGAGACTGGAAGTCTGAGAATCAGATTCTAACTTGTGAAGTGAGTCCACTGACTGGCTCAGCAAGGTAGTTGACTTTGCTAAAACCAGAGAATTCTTGTTGAACGCGTTTGGGTTAGCTGTGCCCAATTTTGGAGCTTCAATCTGTTGATATGAATTTTGGAACTGTAACAATCCTGCTGGCTTAAAGCTCGTCGATTGACTGATAAGTTTCACAATCTTGCTCAAAATGGAGAAGTCCGTGCTGTAGTTGAAATCTTTTACTTCCTCGACTATGGCCTCCAAGTTATACTTATGGTTCAAGATTTCTCCCTCAGTAATTTCAAAGTTTCTGAACTTGAATTCCAAAAGATTCAAAAAGGTAAATATGCGGGATGATCCACTGATGAGCTCTTCTTGTAGGTTGAATAGTAATTTGGCGTAATGCTCCTTCTTCGTGATGGATTGTATGTTGTGGAACTCCAACGAAAGATAACGCAAAATCAAAGTCCTTTGATTGATCAAAGACAATAATGCACGATAACTTGACTCATTTTGAACAAATTCATTAGACAGAGCGAGGTCTTCATCGAAGAGAACCCCGTCCCATAAGGTTTGAATATCGATTTTAGGCTGAAATTCGATCAACTTCTCGAAAAGAGAATGTGATTCCCGCGCATATGTTAATGTGATATTTGAACTTATGGCGTCTTGGCTGAGTTTGATCACCGTTTCCAAGATAAGCGATGAAATTTGAGAAGGTCCCGATTGTATGTTTAGGCCATAATCCAGCTTACTCAAATTATCTTCCAACCGGTTCAACAAAACATCCAAAAGGGAACTCAGAGATTGCATGTCATTGTGGCTGCTCAAATATAAATTCCCACCATGGATTTCGTATCCTAATAAGAAATGTGCGACAGTAGGAATGGATCCGTTTGATCCATGAAGACTTTCCAATAAGAATTCCAAAATTTTTGTTTGTACTGAAATCTCGAATGATTCAAACTGATGAATGAAAGCGTACTTTATTCTTGTGGACTCATCGATGCTTTCGAAAGTGCTCAATAAACGGTTTTTATTCAACACAGACTCATTTCTCGATACGAAGTAAGGAGAACGAGAAAGCTTCCTGAGAATTTCAATCGAACTCAAAACTAGGTTCTGAGATGAATTACTCTCAACATACAAAGCAATTTGTGGAACGGTGGACAAATTGAATAATAGGATCTCAGAGTAATCTGTTACTCCGTTTGTACCCGCATTGGCTGGAATGTACACGAAGTCAATGGCTGATTTACCAATCACGTTAAAATAGCTTGTCTGAGTTCCCAATGTAACGGTTTTGTCTGCTCCCAGATCCTTCAAAATTGGTAGCAAAGTCTTTGTGAAAGTTTCTTGGACCTTCAAAACATCAAGAATAACTTCAAGAGTGATTTCTACCAAAGGAATCATTTCATTTTTCCTCGAGAGAACTTCTTGCCCGATATTAACGATACTCATCAATGATTTGCTCACTTTTTCATCAAATAAGTAGTTTAATATTGGAAGTGAATGGTGCAATTTCACAAATGACTTATAGTCTAATTGAAGCCCATTCGAGTTGCATTCAAAAATATTGTTAAGGTTGACGGGTTCATTCAAAACTTTTGAGGAAGTATCATTCAAAAAAACCCAATCGATTTCTTGTAAAGATGATCTGATTATCTTAAGAACCAGAGTTTTAATTTTCGTTTGATCTTCGAAGTTCGTCATGTTATCGGACTTCCCCAACGCCTCGACCATTAAGTATTCAATATAGGGCCATATACCGGCAGAGTTGTTTATTCTGTACCCAGTTCCCAACTCCACAGGGTATAACAAAGAATATTTCACAAATAGTTCGTCCTCACTGGCAGGTGGGGTCAATAAAGTGAATAATAATTTGACGAAGTTGTTTACTTGCGAAAAGACTTTCAATTTCATATCAAAGCATTGATTCAACCTTATCAGTTTTTTGTTCACGTATTTGGGCTTAGATGAATGTGCCAAGAAGTTATCTTTCTGTATCAGAGTTGAAGCATGGTCTCCATCATTCATTCCCAAGTACAACCACCTATCAGTAATATCCCATACTTTGAATCTTATTGTCATATCTTGTTCATCTCTTACCATATCGTTCAAAAGATTTAAAATCAAGTTGATAATCACGACTCTGTTTTCTTCGTTCATGATGATATTAGGTATATCAGTATACTTCGAATTTTGCGTGCTATTCGAGTTTAAGTCAACACTGAGATACTTTCCACCAGTCACTAGGTTATCGAAGTATAAGAACCCATTGACTATTGGATAAAAGCGATTGAAAGCAGCAAGCTTCAACTCCTTTGAATCGTGATCAAGATTTCTCATAATTGACGAAATTAATCTAATGAATCCCGCGATAAAGATTAATGAATCCTCGGATAGTTCGATTATTACATTGTCATTAAGATGCAAATTTTCCTCTTGTTTGCTACCATGACTCGAGAAAAGGAACTCTTGTCTCTTCTGCTGTTGCTTGAGTTTTTCTGCTAGATTATCTTCGAAGTCTTCGTTCAATGAATCGATATAGTATGTTAACGAGTTGAAGATCGAGTCTATCGAGATTTTCGTGTAATCGTTTTTCTTCATTGATGGATGGTGAGTGGTAGCTAAAAGTTCCCAGATCCTTGTAGCAGGACCATTTCCTCCAGATGCTAGTGCGGATAGTAACAAACAAAATGTGGCTGTTATAAGCGGCGAAGTGTTGTTATTTAAACCCCAAGAGAAAAAGCCCATGAAATCTGCGGAAGCACTTTCTGAAGACCAGAAGAGCGAACACATCTCTTTTCTGTTTGAATATGTGTAAGCGAATGCCAAGTAGAACCGCTCCAAATCAGAGCGGGTGGATATTTCATCCAAATCTAATGAATTCTCGTTCTGCACTCTTTTCCTAAGAGCCCTGACATCGTCGTCCCCTTCTGTCATATGCTCGCCACCGAATTCAACTTCTTGAGTCAGCTTCCTATTCATTGACGATAAAAGGAAATCTTCTTCGCTATCCCTCAACAGAATTAACAAAAGAGCTGCGTTCTTGATAAACTCGGTAAAAAACCTGTGAAAAAAAGGAGCCAAAAGTAATTCATTGGTGTCTGAACTGATTTTGTACGATGAAGTATCAATAAGAATGGAAACATTTTCGTATCCAGGTTTCAACTCTTTCAATTGGAGCAAATCTTGACTTGAAGGGTACATGAATATTTGAGGGGTTAACTTTGGACAAGTTTTCTGTAATAATGATCTGAAGTCATAAACATTGTTCGTTTCATATTGTTCGATGGTTTCTGGATTAGCGGATTCACACGTATAACACAATAACCATTCCATGAAGTCCATACTAATCGCCCACTCCATGTACTTGACGATATCCTGCTTGAAATCATATTTGTCGGTTCTATTTTGACTTTGTTTACACCAAGAGATGAAATACGTGAAAAATACCATTGTCGACACAATCCTGATGCCTGACATTTTGGAGTTTGTGAGATCAACCACGTCATCGTTCGCAATGGTCTTGTAATTTCTTGATAATTCAGATGAGATGTGTCTGTGAAATTCGTCAACTTTAGCTTCGTCATCCGAGTCTAACAACGTACCAATAAGTTTGAAAAGCACAGGAAGAAATTGGATTGACAAAGAGTCATCTCTTTGTATGTGTTTCTCGGTGAAGTCCAATATTCTTGTATAGACAGCGAGTTTGCCAAATTTCTCGAAATAATTCTCGATCAATGTGTATAGAAGTAAACTTAATGCTTCATGACACTTGAAGAGTTGAGTTTTGGAGAATATGGTGGCATTGATGAAAAGAAGGTCATTAATGTTATTCGTTACTTTTTGCTTCTCAATCATATCATTTTGGTAACGAACTAATTGATAAATTTTTTCGAAACTATCGAAAACGCTTGGAATTAGCTCATCAAAATGATTTGGTTCGATAGTAAGATGCAACTTCTGATGTGAGGCTAAGGATCCCACTATGTTCACAATATATTGATATCTTGCGTAAAAAGCATATCTGGCGGTATCCTGGAATGAAGTTCCCTTTTTGTAGCGTGAAGTCTGAGCATAAAAAGCCAATTCTGCTGCCATGACCTCATCTAAATTGAACTCGGTGGCTAGTTTGATGGTTTCCTCGATGAACTCTTTATTAAGTTTATACTCTTCCCCATTCGAAAACGTCAACGACTTAGTTTCATCAGTCAATCGCTTCCTTGAACTTTCGTTCATACTGGGGACCTTGAGCAAATGCAGAAGATCGTGTTTGATCAGATGAAGGATTTCATGATCAGCTGTTCCGGTCTCTTCAATTGAATTGTAGCATTCTTCGAAAAGATCGGTTGACCAGTGAAGAATCGAGCTTGCTCCCATGGCTTATGGAAGTGTGTTTGCTTGGTCTTAATCTGCTTGTTTATTGAAAATTTTGTTTACTAAAGCTATGTGCAGGATTATGTGCAGGATGTATCTTGATTCAAAACCTGGTTCATAAGCAACTCAAGGAAGCTTTCAGGACTAGTGGTCAGCAGAAAAATAGTGTTGTTGATGTATTATACTGAGAAATCGTGTTATTCCAAAAAAAATTTTTAGTCTTACATGGCAAGTTGATTCTCGCTGCAACATAACTTACATAAAAGGTTTTTGTGAAGTTTAAATCATAAGTGAGTCTATATCATAAAGGTTTGGTTAGTTAGTTGGTTAGTAGAGACCAATAGGACAGCCATCTTTGATCAGCATGGTTAAATGGGTTTCCTTCTTCACAAATTCTTCGTCCCGATGGCAAACAATGTTGGGGAACATTTGGGCCAATCTAGTAATAACATAAGAAGCTTCGGTCAATGCGAACTGCTGACCCAAGCAAATTCTTGGGCCCCCATTGAAAGGAACGAATGACCAACCCAATTTTCTAGTGGAGGGTTCAAACCATCTCTCTGGTCTGAATTCAAGTGCATCCTTTCCGTAGACGGTTTCATCTCTGTGAGCAACGTAGACCAGGTATGACACTTGTTGACCCTTCGCAATGAAGATTGGTGACTGGCCATCTGGCCCACCTCCTCTTGGAAGAGTAGTATCCTTTGTGCTAACTCTGAAGTTTTGCGGAACTGAAGGATAAAGTCTCAAGCACTCATTGATCACGGCCTTTAAATATTCACATTTTTTGAGTGATTCGAATGTGATTTCATCTAATCTTGATTCCTCTCCAGATCCGAACTTCTCATATAACTCTGACTTCAACTTTTCCCAGACGTCGGCATTTCTGGCTAATTCGTAGAACACGAAAGATAACAAGCCCGCTGTGGTATCTCTTCCTGCTACTAATATATTCAAAAGTTGATCTCTCAAAACAACAGGATCTCTGGTGTTCTTGGCCAATTCGTACAAGAAAACGTAACCGTTTTCGGACAGCTTTTCGAGCTCTTCAGGAGTGGCGCTTAATGCTTGCCTGACGTAGTAGTCTGCAAACCGATGAACCTTAGCGTTGGAGTCCCGGAATTTTTTGGGATTAACGAGGAAAGAGAGATCTTGGAACACAGCCCTAGTAAATAAAATCAATTGTGAATAGTTGAATGCATCAGCAAATTCTTCCTTACCATCAATTTTAGCTGATTGGTTCAGCATTCCGATACTGGCATCTTTCAAAGACTCCACAGACTCTCCAAACAAGAATTCAGTTGCGGAATCCACAGTAAATTTGAAAAACAACTCTTGAATGTCGAATTTAGCACCTTGATGCTTACGCACATGCTTGAAAAATCTTTGCATATGTGGTTCCAAAAGCTTCACGTGTGAAATCTGCTCTCTCGCAAATTGTGGTCTCAACATGGCTCGAGAGTGCTTCCAACCTTCACTATCCAACGTGAAAATTCCATCACCCAAAAGTGGTTTGAACTGAGTGTGACGTGAACCCAAGCTAAAGTCGTTGAATTGGGTGGCCAAGATGGCTTTGATATTCTCAGGGTCTCTGGTAGCGATGAGTTTAGATCCAAAAATACGAACGCTGAAAGTTCCTGTTTCGGGATAGGGAAGTGAAGCATATCTTTCAACATTGAACTCTAGAATCTCACCGGAGCTTCTGAGCTTGAGAAACTTGGGCCCCACCCGGAATCCAAAGAAGCCATCTCCGAGTTGATTTATAAGAGGCTTTGCTCCAAAACGTTTCTGTTTAATTTTGAGTTGAATAAAACTTGCTAATTGAAGCACTATCAAGAATGCTGGTACGATCACGTACCATTTAGTGGCAAAATCCGCGTATTCGTTTGAATCTTTGAGGACATTCATGATTGTTATCCTTTCAAACTTGGAGAGGGGCGAGTCTATATATACATCAGCGGAAAGTCTAGTCAAAGTGTGATTATTGCAAGTAGGATGATAAAAGAGGGGATGAACCGATCGAGTTAACAATTGAGGCGCACATGATCGGCAGTTACATATGCACGAATTGTACATACATTAGTGTCACCGTTAGCTGTGTGACACCCCACACTATTAAACTTTTTAAGCCCACAAACAAAGTAAAAGTTCTACCACCTACACCAGTAGCTGGACTACTATCAACTATTGACACGGTCCTCTGCTGGACCTTTGACACTACAGAAGGAAGTTGTCTGGGGCTTGCTCCAAAGCACATGTGACGCGCCGTTAGATGCAATGATCGGAGATTTTGCAGGTCCCGAGCAGAACCGAGGGGTCCTGCGCCGCGCTTGCAGTGTCTCCTCTTTAAGCGGTTAGTAAATGTTAAGGGACCGAGCTTACTATTTGCTTGCTTCTACAGAAATTTCGTTTCTTTTGATGTATTAGAACCTAGTACTAAATAAATATGAATATTTGAGATATAGCTATCGTAGCCAACCTCTTGAGTAGAAGTAGAGAATGCACTCAAGCAACTGGACCAGCAGCTTGAACTTCGCTAGTGCACTGTTCAGAGTATTTCTTGAAGTTTTCAGTGAACTTACCAGCCAAGGACTTAATTTCCTTGTTGAAAGAATCAACACCCTCGGTCCAGGCGGTTGTTGGGTTCAAAATTTCAGATGGGACACCTGGACAAGACTTTGGCACGTTCAAGTTGAATGTTGGGAAAGTTTCGTATTCGACCTTGCTCAATTCACCAGAGTGGATGGCGTCCAAGATGGCTCTGGTGTATTTCAAGGAACATCTCTTACCACCTCTGGCAGCAGAAGCACCAACCCAACCGGTGTTCAATAACCATGCGTTAGCCTTGTGCTTAGAAATCTTGTCAGACAATTGTTGAGCGTACTTCATTGGGTGCAAAACCAAGAATGGTTGACCGAAACAAGCGGAGAAAGTAGCTTGTGGTTCGGTAACACCTTCTTCAGTACCAGCCATCTTGGAGGTGTAACCAGTAATAAAGTGGTACATGACTTGAGCGTTGGTCAACTTGGAGACTGGAGGCAAGACACCGGAAGCATCACATGTCAACAAGATAATGTTAGTAGGGTGAGTGTCAGCCAAACATGGGATCTTAGCAGATGGAATATAGTCAATTGGGTATGCACATCTGGTGTTTTCGGTGATGCTAGAGTCGTTGTAGTCGACGATCTTGGTAGCTGGGTCGTAGACAACATTTTCCAAGATAGCACCAAACTTGATGGAGTTGAAAATTTCAGGTTCTCTTTCGGCAGACAAGTCCAAACACTTGGCGTAACAACCACCTTCAATGTTGAAGACACCGTTGTCGGACCAACAGTGCTCATCGTCACCGATCAACTCTCTGTTTGGATCAGCGGACAAGGTAGTCTTACCGGTACCGGACAAACCGAAGAAAAGAGTGACATCACCCTTTTCAACACCTTGGTTACAAGAAGAGTGCAAAGTCAAAACTTGATGCTTGATTGGCATCAAGTAGAACATGACAGTGAAGATACCCTTCTTCATTTCACCGGCGTATTCGGTACCCAAGATGACCATCTCCATATCCTTGAAGTTAATTTCAACGGAGGTAGAAGAGGTCATACCCTTGGTGTGAACATTAGCTGGGAACTTACCAGCATTGTAGATGGTGAAGTCTGGCTCACCGAAGTTAGCCAATTCTTCAGCGGTTGGTCTAATCAACATGTTGGTCATGAACAAAGCGTGGTAAGCTCTTCCACAAATGATTCTAACCTTGATTCTGTATCTTGGATCCCAGCCGGCGTAAGCATCAACGACGAACAACTTTTCTCTGGTTCTCAAGTAGTCCAAAGCACGGGATCTAGAGATCTTCCAGGTCAATTCGTCAACTTGCTTGTTGACAGGACCCCACCAAATGTTTTGGCTAGAGGTTTCTTCATCGACAATTCTCTTATCCTTTGGAGATCTACCAGTCTTCTTACCGGAGTAGGCCATCAAGGCACCGGTGGAAGAGATGGTGGTACCTCTTTCCAACAAACCATCTTCGTACAAAGTTGGTGGAGGAGCGTTGTGACGGATGATGACTTCTTGGTTCAAAGACAATTGCTTGACCAATGGGTCCTGAGTGGATTTAATGGTTGGGTGACCACTGAAATTGATAGAGGATTCGACTGCGGTTGGAGGAGTCATGATTGTGTGTTTATCTGTAGAACAAAAATACAAAGAAGTGGAATATAGCTTGGTATTTATACATTCATGGCCCGTACTGGTTTCGCCCCGGAGGAAGGGAAGTTCGTTGGCTGGGCCTTGGAACAGCCGCAAAATTACCAAACTCGGATGTCACGCCTTCCGAAATCTGGGGTAAAGCGTTTTCCGGGATTCTCCTAGCAGTGCGAAACGTTCCGGCTTCCACCGGATTATATAATTGCTTATGTAAATTACAAGAAAACACGCTCGGGCCAAGGGAAGCTTACGGTGGTGTGACTGTAGCCTTCACTTAGCTATTGTAGACAGAATATTTCACATTCAAGCATTCAATTATTGATTGCTTTCAGCTTTCTTCAATCCTTCTTCCGATTATGCCTACCTAGAACTAATCCTACTACTCCGTTCATCCCGGGACCTACTGTAGACCACTGCTTACCCCGGACATCTGTCAAGATCTACCAACTTCCCCTTTAACCCCACCTTCCCCGCGTTCTAGGAAATAAATTTTCGGACCGGGCTGTAGCATGATGTGAACAGCAATGCAGCCCAGGATTGTCCTGTGCGTATGTGGAGTAATAGGCCTAGCCCGTATTGGCCAGCTGAGGGAATTTGATCGGCAAGCTTAAACTTCACAAACCTTGCTGCGGCGATATACATCAGCCTTGCCGACCCGGGGTGCCTCGGGACATTTCAGGGCCTACTTGGTGTCGGGGTCCCGTAATCAGGGGCGCATCAATGTACAGTGACATCTTCAGTGGAGACTACAAGGACGTTCCCGGATGTCTTGAATGCTCATGTAGATTCAGTCTTCACCCAGGGACGTCTCAATTCTGCTAATTGTGGGGCCTCGGCTACGGCTGCTTCTCGAAAATATATCATTCTCGCAAAAAATCAACAAATTTCGCGAAACATGTTCCAAAAGCGTTGAACGAAATTAATTAAAACTCTAATTTAATGAGTTATATTAAAAAATTAGGTGATTTATTGACTCTTAAGAAGACATCATGACATTTCTTCTTTGTGTAGACTATTTTACTAGTACTAATTGTCTTTTCACTCCCTACAAAGTCAGCAGATCTTGGATCGTTTTTATCCGTTTTTAGCACCCAAAGAGCTTCGAATCCGAAGTACTGAGTCCGAAAAAGTGGGGGAAGTTTTCATAGGGTGCAAAACGGCGATCCCAAGCGCCTTCCGAACTTTTTGAGTAGTGTCCCTATACTTGAGTGAGATTCCGCTATTATTGATTTGCCCCGGGGAAATGAGGGTCAGGTAAGTTCCGGCGCGCCTCCTACAACGGTTTGATAATTCGGCTCCGATTTCGCATACAAGTCCGGCCATATATTTTTACACTTCAATTATGTTGTCATACGCACGTTAATATACATGAAAAGGCTCATTATGAGCAAAATTCCCAACGACTAATATTTGGTTTTGAACGCCTTTTCTCCGTCGTTCTTCTTCTCGTAATAGTCGTAGTAGTATTTCCAGTTGTTGAAACCAATTTCCTTCACACCACTGATGGCTTTATCATCGTTGACGCCGATCATGAGACATTGGTTCATCATGATTTCGCCGTCATTTGTGTTCGATTTGAGATAGGTGATACCACTGCATATCAAACCGTACTTAAAGATCTCGGTCAAATTCGAGTACAGTGTATCAATGACTGGACCAATTATACCTCCAATGAGGGGTGAGTCCTTTGTGGAGTCATCTTGGGCACACTGATCTATGAATGGGAAGAACCTCGCCAAGGGCGATTTGCTCGTAAAAAGAATAATACTTCCGATCACACTCTGGTTGGTAGGCTCTAAAGCGATGATAATTTTCACGCCAAATGGTGAATTATTGCCCAAATACTTAATTGCCTCTAAGTAAAGGGTTTTAGTGTTTTCGATATCTTCATGCTCTTGAGTTCCTTCAGTCAGATCACGCACAGAACGATCAATCAAGTTCATCAATTTCTCTGGATCACTACATATATCGAAACGCACACCCACTATCATCAACTCTCTGAAGATTTTCTTCGGTACCAGCCAATGCTCTAGGTCATTTAATACCATAACATACTTCTTTTTCAAATTTTTCTGCACGACATCCCATCCCAAGTTATGCATGAAGCTTATAACTTTGGAGTTGTTAGGTGAAAGCGTGAGGTTCGAATTTTCAGGGAACAAGAACAACGGGAAAGATGTTCCCAATGTGATTTTTTTGCATTGTTGCTCTTTTATCAAGTATCTTATAGCTCGAGAATGAAGGTTCTTCCCTATACTTTGACCGGTTTTGGACTTGTCTACCAAAAGGTACATTATTGTTCCGGTAGGGTGTGCTTCTTCACCAGTAAGATCACCATCCAATTGGACTTGATCATGGATCCAAGTTAAAACAACTCCGTATAATATGTTAAGAGAGGAGTTCCTCACCACAAAATGACGCTGAGTTTTAGCTGAGGATGCCAAGAGCCCATACATCTTCTTAAAAAACTTCTTGCTGTGATAATCGACCTTGTTACTACCAATTGTAGCAATATCTGTGTCCACTGTATTGTTCATCCACAATTTGACAAGCCCCGGCCAGTCACGTTCCAACTCAAACTCATCTACCAACCACCTTCTTTTAGGTATTGGATTGCGCGCCTTTCTGTGGGAATCTACTTCACCGGGCTTGCTAGTCCACTTGTCTTTCTTCAGCTTTCCAACGAACTTTTTCTCTCCCGGAATACATCCCTCAGGTTCGAAATCTCCCATCAAAACCCCTACCAATTTCTCCAACAGATTATTAGTGTAGTCATAGCAACACAAATAAGCACTTCCGATAGTTTTGTTGTAAAAGAGATCATAGGGAGAGGATGTTGCCACTATGATCAATGGCTTTGCTAATTGGGACGAACCGCTTGCGGAATTGTTGAAAGAATTTGGATCAGCACCACATAAAATGGAAACGTACTTGACAATACCAATTTGGTACATATTTCTCGAAGCTTCAGATGTTAAGACGATAACCACTTTTGAGTTTTCTATGAGTGATTCATGAAGTGGGGTCAAACCATTCGCCGTATAAGTTGTATGAAGCACGTTATAAGGTTTCGAGTCATTGATTTTATGATTTGAAAGCATATCACCGAACTTCTGGAAAACCTCTTCTCCGGTGAAAAGCTGCTTATTCACCTCTTCTCCATGCTCAGGAGGATATATTGGATTCAAGAGTGGAGTTAAAAGTAATATATTGTCAACGTTTCCTTTGGATGATGTGAAGAACTTGGTAATGGGCAAAGACTCATTGTAGTCACGAATGAGCGTTATAGACTTCTGATAAGCTTGTGCTGAGAGCCTTTTATGTTTAGCCCATAATTCTGGATATTCGTTCTTGAATAACTTGATCTCATCTTCCTTTGCAGATGCTTCACCACGGGGAAACAACTCTTCCCATTTAGGCAACCTTTGCTGAAGTTTTTCGATTCTATTTAAACTGGCTGTGACGGTCTCGTCATCAAGAGTGCCGTTCGATATGGCTTTTTCCATAGACTCGATTGCTTCGCTTTGAAGAGCAAAGTCATGACAAACCATGACCAAATCACAACCAGCGGAAATCGCCAAAACCACACCTTGGCCAAGCCCTATCGAATGGTACAATGCATCCATTTCTAAGCATTCACTTATGACGAACCCATTGAATTTGAGATCTTGCCTTAATAACTGATTTATTAATACTGGCGACAAGCACGCATGTGTTTCATCAGGACTGATGGTTGGCACACCACATCCAGCAGCACTAACTCCATCGAGAAGACCCTCTTCAATTAATTTGGCGAAGGGCACACTATTGAAGTGTTTGATCTGCTCTAAGGAATCACCGATCATGGGGAGTTCCAACAAAGAGTCAACGGTTGCATTACCTATACCAGGGAAATGTTTACCAACAGTGAAAAGACCACCATCTCTGAGACCTTTTGCGCACACAAGCCCGAATTTAGTAACGCTTTCAATAGTTGTACCAAAACTCCTCACACCGACCAACTGGTGGGAGAGCTTGGTGACGACATCAAGAACAGGACCCAAGATAATCAGAAAACCTATCTTTTTCAATTCAATAGCTATGGCCTTGGATAACTGATAAACTAATTCTGTATCAGCAGTGGAGGCTAGCGCCATGGCCCCAGGGCACTGGGTCAAAAATTCGGGGTCAAATAATGAGTTCATCATACCACCCTCTTCATCGATGGCGAACATGATAGGGTATTTATAGTTAGCCTGGCTGAAGGCAATATATTGGAGGTCTCTGATCAATTTAGTCATCTGAGCAACATTCACTGCATTTTTTCTGGATAAAATCATGGACGAGACATGGTTGTCGACAATAAGATGGTAGGCTTGTGGAGTCACCGTGGTTCCTTGGAAGCCACCACAAAGGAGTTGCCCTACGTGGAATTTGGGGAGATCCAGCGGACTCATGGTATGTGGAGTTTTTGATGTAACATCGTATCAGAATGCTGTGTTGTAGTGCGATAGGACCATACAACACGTGACCAAATATGGGGTTTTCCATGGGGTCGCAGACGATGGATCGGGCTATTTTTCAAACGGTGGCACTGAGCGCTCCAAACAGGAATCGAGTTTCTGGAGCAGTCACAAATACAACATGATTGATTATGGGGATTCCAGCACTTTGGGAGTTGCTTAAAGACTGTTTCGATGAAAGGGAAAGCATTGATGTGTTCTCTGCGAAGTTTCTTGCCAAAAATGGTAGACCCTTACGTCTCGCAATTGATGCCTACATGTTCATTTTCAAGTCTACCGTGAACTTGGCCGCAAATTCTCTTGATGATGAGAGTACACATCCATTGATTATCAGCAATTTTCTCTCCAAAGTGATGTACCTTGTGTCGCTCAATATTTCCTTTATACTTGTTTTCGATGGAGCTTGGAAACCAAGCAAATTGAGACACAGCGAGGCGGAGGAGCCAGATGAGACTTACAACTATGATCTCAAGCTTGAGGAATTTTTCAAATTAAGTCCATCTCTCTATAAAGAGAACTCGCCTTTAGTGGAGTCAATCAAGTCGAGATTGGATGACTTACATGTCGATTACGTGCAAGCTCCAGGTGAGGCAGAAGCCCAATGCGCATTCTGGCAGCGTCTGGGAATAGTAGACTTTGTAATGTCCGATGATGTTGATACCTTAGTTTTCGGTGCCACTGGATTGTTGAGGAACTTTAGTCGTTATCAGAACGATATCTCGACTTCGCCAAGGAAAAATCAAGATTTACTCACATCTGCAACAACTAGATTCTATGTTACCCCAGTCTCTATGGATAAGGTCACAGAAATAACGGGCCTTACTACTTCTCGATTGGTCTTTTTGGCTACTTTGGGAGGAGGCGATTATAGTAAAGGAGTCAGCAGAATTGGGGTTGGTAACGCAGCTAAACTTGCTTTATGCGGAACGAGTCATGCAGCGTTTTACCACCGTAAGTTGTTGAAAAAAGAGATAAAGGAGTCCCCAAACAAGAAAAGATCACCGCTACCAGACTTTTCAGAACAATTGATGAAATGTTTCGTCGAAGCTTCCCCAAAATCAAAAGAAAAAACCCCGTACGACTCTATCAGGCCGTCAAAAAGTAGAAAAGAGAAATTAGAAATATTCCTCCAACAACTCAATCATTTTATACGAACCAACCCTACAGAAATATTTGGTCGCTCATTGACCCTATCGCAAGATTTGGTCTTCGACGAGTACTTTACCTTGTTATACCTCTACCCGTTTGTGGATTTTCTGAATTATGAGTTCAAAAATTCGTTGAGTTTTGGCGAGAATAGTGACGCAGAGAATGCAATTGAAAGTGCTTCATTCTTGAGCAATACCGAAAATAATGTTCAGACCGGCAAAATGGGTACATTATTCATCCCTATCACTTTCCATCTCAGGGTCAAAGGCATTATTGCCAAATTGCTCACTCATAAGCGGATTGAACCCCCTTTGTCCGAGATGCTACAGATCACTAGATCGAAATTGATTGACGATGTTGAGCATGTGATGATAAAGTACGATGTGGACAAGATAGCACAGAAATTTTGCAAGATACACGAGGCGAGACAAAATAATAGAAAAGCTATTGAAACGGAAAATGAAGAAAAGAACGAGGCTAGTGAATTAGAATTAAGTCCATCCAAGTACAGACCTGATTATATTTGGCTTCTGAGATCCTTAGTTGGATTTCTTAACGAAGAATTGCTCGATGAGTATGACCATCAAGTACAGCTGCTGCCATCCAAGAAGAAATTGAAACCGACACAGAAGAGCACACTTGACAGCATGGGATCGTTTTCATTATCTCCTATCAAAGGGTCCAAGCCCTCGTCTGTGCAATCTTCACCAACGAGACGCCAGTCACAGCGGTCAAGCCCAAAGAAGCAGCTTTTACCGGGTCAAAAAAGTATCACAAGCTTCTTTGGTCAACCATCTTCGCCCATAAAAGCGCTTTTCGTTCCGAAGGAACAAACTAAGAAGATTTCGGCTACCGTGGATCAAGAAGATCCTTTTTATGAAAAACAAAATAGCAAGCTATTTGTGAGCAGTGAAGAGGAAACTGATGGTGTGAAGTCAAAAGATATGGCCAAGTTGAAGTCATCGTTCAGCAAGATCCCTTCGCTAAATGCAGATACCACACACAAGAATAGCATTGAGGGTGGGCGTTTGACTTTGAAGGAAGCAGGGGGCGATAGACCAAAATCAACTATTGAAAACTCGAGGAAGTCATTGAAGAAGAGGGAGTATATATACGTTGATAGTGATCATTCCACTGATGCCTCTATCATTGAAATAGATTAATAGATTCAAAATTTCCCTTGATGGGATTCAGATCAGTTTAGAGACTGCTGCCTCTATAAATTATGTAGATCCTCTTGATGGGGATTTTCATTGTATGGAACTGTAACGATACGTAAAATAAGGCTAGACTTGTTTTATTTGGGTCTCAGAACAAGGAATTGCTGCGATATGGAGAAAATAATGATGGTGGTAGAAATAGATTCCCCTAATGCGATATGTACAAGATGAGGATACGTGAAGTCCACTTCTTTGAATTCTATACTGAGGAGTCCTTATCTTTCGAGATTGGAAACTACTGTCGTATATTTGTCTACAGATTATCAAGTGGCCAGAATTTGTTGCATTACCTTCACATAAGCTACTTTTCGCAATCGTTCTGAAAATCAAATCAGCTATAAGAACTTAACCGCGGCCTTGGCTACATCAGAATCCAATGTCCAGCGAATCGATTCCCACCAAGAAGATCTACGATCTGTCGGACTTGAACAACTTCCGCAGATCAGTGGCCTACGTCAAACTCCACAGAGTACTCAACGATGTCATTGAGAAAATTCGGTCCAAAGATGTACCGCTGGAGTATCTCAATCCTAAGATAGTGACAAGAGATGGTGGTAAGTCAATTACGCATACTAAACTCGGCGGGCCCATCAAAGAGAACGAAGAGACGAAAACATTCGAATCAGAGCCAACTGATCCATCGGAAGATGCTGGCCAGAACTCTTCGACACCAGTATTTAATCGTCTCATAGCATTATTTGATCAATTGAACCGTTTGATTGACGAAACACCTCCATTGGAAGGTCCAAGGAGATTCGGCAATATGGCATGTCGAGAATGGCACGCAAAAGTGGAAAGAAGTACATTAGAGCTCCTTCGTGAACTGTTGAAGCCTACCCCAGAATTTGAAGACCATCTTGCGGAATTCAAGTACTACCTCGATAACTCGTTCGGATCACTGGTGAGGTTGGACTATGGAACAGGCCACGAACTTTCATTTCTTGCATTTATTGGGGGTCTCATGGAATATAAGTTCATAGACTACCAGGAAATCTCAGGGGAGCAAATCTTGGCTCTTTTTGCTAAATACTACGACTTGGTACGGAGACTTATCTTGGAATACAATTTGGAACCCGCTGGATCTCATGGAGTATGGGGGTTGGACGACCACTTTCATCTCATCTATATTTTGGGTGCAGCCCAGTATAGCACATCCATTACAGCACCGCCTGTGTCTCAAGCCCTCACTGCTCAGATCATCAGTACTCACAAAACCTCCAATTTGTATACGAATGCAATTGCATTCATTTTCAAGATTAAGCTGGGCCCTTTCAATGAGCATTCTCCAATATTGTATGATATCCATACCGCAGTTCACATCTGGCCGAAGGTTCTACAAGGGTTGTTGAAAATGTATGAGGTTGAAGTGTTCGGTAAGTTTCCAGTGGTCCAACATTTCTGGTTTGGCAAAAAATTGTTCCCATGGCAAGATCTCCAAACAAAGAGGGACTTACCTGTCAATCCAAGAAGTAATGACGTGGAAGAGAAAGACGAACAACCCGGCATGCTCAATGGCACTCGTGGTGTTCATACTACGAGATCAAATATATCTATGACGGCAGCTCCATGGGCAACTGGACGTGCACAGCCTCGAAAGTAACGGAACTAGAGTACTGGACGAGAAAGGCTTGGAAATGAGATTAACGAGTGATACCAGTGACTATCAAGTTACATAATTGCACGTAGAAAATGCAAAATATTCATAATACATTTTATGTCTATTGTCTATACTAGAGGTTCATTATCTATAAAGTCAATGAAAATTACTTCTTGAAGTTGAAAGGAGACCGGCACAATGGACAAGTACTGCTACCAGAACTCTTAAACCACTTATAAAGACATGCAGCGTGGAACTTGTTGTTACAAGTTGTGCAAGTTTTAGAAGGAAGCGACAAATCTTGGTGCAAAATCGAGTAACAAATGGCACACTCTTCGAAACCAGAGAAGTGAAGGTTGACATTACGATTGAACAATTCAATGGCTTCAGCGATTGATCCGTTGGTGAGTGAAATAACTTTTTGCGATGCCAAAAGCCATGCTTTCCATTGGTTCTCCTTAACCCCAAGTCTCAATGGTCCGTTCACCGTTACATTCTCGAGAGGATAAATGGGAGGAATCTTGATAACCATTTCCATGGTATACTCGTCAATGATGTAAACCGATTTGATTTCGTTGGTGACTTTATTGATCTTGAGTGTGAGGTTCTCGTCTTTACTCTCAATAGCACCTTTCTTAGAAGATACCTCGTCCATGATCTTATCAATCAAAATTGAAGAAACACTCGAAGAAGTGAACTTCTCCACAGTTTGTTTCAATTGACGATCACGGATCTCTTTGAACCAAGCCTGCACTTCGGAACCCAAGAATCTCAAAGAACAATAATAAAGATGGAGTAAAAGTTGTTGTAATTCATCATGGGAAGTTTCGCCCATAGGGTTTTTAGGGTCATATCTTCTTAATGTCTCGCTAATGTCCAACTTCGACATAACCTTGGTATCAGCGACATCCACTTGCTCAAATATATAGTCTAGTAAATGATTTATTATCCCACGGTCTTTCAACTGCTTGACGTACTCTTTCTTCATCGACACCGTGATATCCTCGAAGTGGTCGAAGATAAGAAGCCAAGACCACAAAGCTTCAAAGATGACTGGATTTCCGGAGTCGATGTCCTCGATGAGTTTCAGAAGACCTTCGAGTAAGCTTGCTGGGAGAACTGCGAGGTTCTCCTCATCTTCCTCCTTGTTCAATTTGGATTTCGTCAATTGGTATTCAACGACAAAATCTTGCTGATTCACGAGAACCAATTCTCGTAAGATAAATACCACTATTCTTTGCAATGAAATATAATGAACGCTTGACAAAACTTCGTAGAATTCAGCGAGCTTTGCATTTAAGATCTTGGTGTCAAACTTCAATTGATAGAAAACTCTTTGATTCAATGAGTAGATCAACTCGATTGGCATATTATCCAAAGCAACGTCGCGACTGATGATTTCCTTATTCAAAAGCAAATCGAGAAGCTCCTCCTTGATTTCTGAGGAATTGTCCATGTTATGTTTGATAGTCGAGAGAATCAACTTCAAAGTGAAATATCTCAAGTCTAATCTTTGCACCAGTGTGCTACAGATACTCAAATTCTCTTCTATGAGCTTGTGGGCAAGATCCCAAAATTTCTCCGATAAATCCACGGAAGTGTTGATCAACCCGGAACAAAGCTGGGCAAGTTCAACCCTCATGTCAATGAACTCATCATCGTATGCAATATCAGACTCCATCCAATCCAGAATTTGGTTGAGCATCAAGGCAAATCTGTGAGCGGGAATAATCTCATAGGGCTCTTCGGATTCTAAGAAATTATTCAACAAGGTCACCCACTTGAGTCCTTGATTCAAGATCTGCTCGGACTTCTTGACTCCTAATATTTCAGCAGCAACATAATTACGAACTCTATCGAACTTGGTTGTCTTTGTGTGGAAGAATCTGGATCCGCACAAGAGAAGAACAGAGAGTTGAAGTGGATAGTTGACAAGCAGACTGAAGTTGATGCTGGACTCATCAAGCGACTTGTAGCTCAAGTTTTCAAAGATTTTCTCAACGAAAAGCTTATAGACTCTTGCAGAGTAAAAGTCGCTTACTTGACCTGACTTCATATCTTCAAGTAGCCACTCTATCACTGGGACAGTGGAGTTAGCTGTAGAAATAGATTCGAGGGTAATTTCTTCAAAGACACCTTGAACAGAGTTCAAAATCTCTTTGCGAAGCTGGAGAACTTCAACAGAATCGGAATTCGACTTCAAGAACAAGTAATCATTGATATACTCGGAAATGAAAAGACCAAGGATGACGTTACTTGTTTGCTGATTGGTCTTGAGGAGATCGAGTACGAACTTTCCAACAACTAGAACTTTTTCGTTCAACACTGAAGTTTCAACATTTTTACCTGAAATAAGGGCAATATTGTGTTGTAAAGGATTCGAAATCGCTAAAGAGCTGATATCGAGTCCCTCCAAGGCTTCTTTAACGAAAGCCAATAGGTTCAGCGTATCGAGTTTCGATGAGTTGGCATAATCCGCAATAGTTTTGAAATCTGTGGAGAGTGATTGAGTACAAATATAGTCAAGCAATGTGGATGTCAACATATCTGAATTGACAAGATTGAAAATCTCGTGCACTTCTGGCTTTTCAACTATCGTCCAACCTCTTTGAACGATAAGGTTGAGGGCAGCGTGACTTTTGATGCTCAGAAGATCAACTTTGTTTCTCATGTAAGCGAAATTGTCAATGAATTTATCGACATTTTCAGGCGAATTGCAAGAATCGAGAACATTGGAGAGGATCTGCTCGTTGCCAATGTTTGAATAAACCAATTTGCTTTCTTCGGTGTTTAATTTCGAATTCTTCGAAAGTTCGATTAGGTAGTTGGTGATATCCGGATGCGAAGACTGTTCGAAACTAACTTCATTTTCAATTTTGCGTAAAAATTCCGGAATTCTCTCTTTGTTCACCATTGACAATTTAAAAAATATATCGTTCACAAGATCATTATTGAGAGGTTGCTTTGACTTAATGTAATCGAATAAGAAATCGAGTGGTGGCTGAACGAAATCTTCCTCGATAAAGGCAGGGAGAATCTCAACAAATTGGGTTAAGAGCTCGGTCTTTAAAACCTTTGCTTCAAGGCCAAGAGTGATCAACTCAAATGCAAGTCCAAGATCTTCAACAGGTTCATTTTCTATCAAAAGTTCAAGAACTGTATTGGACAAAGTCTCCAAAGTTTCGGATGAATCATACGCTAATAATTGGAGATATTTGTCTTGGGTCGGCTTTGGAATTGTGGAAGACTTGGTCTTGATTTGATCCATAATGGATTCTTCTATCGTGGTGAAGTTCAGGAGAAATTCTTTTCTCGTCTTGTTGATGAATTGAGAGCTCGTCCTTATCAAATTCTTGTAGTCATTAGTTTGTGCAGCACTTGGTCTCATCTTGGATAAAACTTCCAAAATAGTCTCCACAATCAGCTTGTGTAATTTTTGACCATCGGATTCTTCAAATTGGCCCTGATAAGTCTCGAAAATGGATTGCAAGCATTCGAGGCATTTGAGCTTAGTATTGGTAGAGAATTCAGTAGAGTACTGCTTGAGCAAAACCTTCACTACCAAAATAATCTCTTCTCCAGTGAAGTCTTCATCAGCACCATCTGATGATGGCTTGTTAAAGAACTGAGCTACCGACGTGTAGTAAGTTGCACCCAGGTTGCAAGAACCCAACTTGAGATAGTCCAAAACTCTGGAAAAACTCTTGGAGCCACCAAGTTCCATGAATGGCTTCTTGATTTTGAGCTTTTTGCTGTGTTCCAGAAGGGAGAACTCTCTCAACACAACCAAGGACTCCCAGAGTGGGAGAATGACAGATGAGTATATCATGTTACCGTTTGCGCCAGGTTGTGACTTGAGCTTCACATTTTTGATGAACTTCTTTGAGATCATTTTGTAGATACCTTTTGCATCTGAGAACTTGACAAAGAGGACTGGTTCCTCGAGAAGACCGCGGATTAAAGCGAGTATCGCACGGAATAAAGTGAAATTTAAGCTTTCAGCACTGAGAGAGGTTGCCATGAAGTCCCATATATTGTCCCTGAGCAAAAGGTCTTGGAGAACTTCAGTCAATTCTTCATTTTGAGCTTCAAGTTTGACGATCTTATTCAACATACTTATCGATCCTGCCACCACTCTTTCGTATTTTCCGATCGAGTCTTCTTCTTTTGTGTATCTCTTGTCACTCAAACTCTCAGCGGTTTCCATGGTGATACCGGTGACTATGAATCCCACCACTTGTTCGTAGAAGAGCCGCCATAACTTGTCGATCTTGTCTTTCTCGTTTTGGAAACTTTGTAATAAGGTTTTGTAGGTCGCTGCTGCAACCGTCCTGTCTGTATCAAACAAGCCGTAGAGCCAGATCGGTATTGACGACTTGAGGTATTTGCTGAAAGCTTTTCCTCCTACCAATTGAAGAAACTTGGCTTGAGTTTGATGAGACAAAGTCCGGACAGATCTGGAGTTGTCAATCGCCAATTTGGCATAAACTTGCACCCACGAGATTATAGTAAGATCTTCTTTCAAAGCCCATGTACTGGCTTCCGAACTGAATGCTTCCATGAGCTCATTGAGAGCTTTCTCTTTCGTGATGGAGTCTTTTTTGAGAAGTGATTTGAAAAGAATAACGAGGCTGGAATCCTGGATATTTGACGGGTCTGGCAACCCGGTGAAGTAGTTCAAAGTGACCAGAAAGCCATCGTAGCCGAGATCACCATTGAAGTTAGAGGCCATCTTTATGAGTAATCGATGGTTCCACGCACAATTTCCAGCAAGAAATCTAGCGAGACTCGGCGGCGATCTGACAGTCGCACGAGGAAAGGTTTGCAGAAGAATCGAGAGAGGCTACATATTAGTCATGATGTTTTGTCTATTTTAATATTTTATTTGAGTATGATGACGGTATGATGATGCAGAAGACCAATACAGGGATTGAACCTTGTATTTGCCAAGTAGTTTAAATAGTTTTGAAATGTTTCGTGAGTGTTTTTTCATGAGGTTGAGGTCCTACGAGTTACGCAGTGCTGCAATCATTGACCTTAAAAATTATACTTGTAACAGAGTGTTTCCATAGTTACTTGAAGCATGTGTTGAATATGTTCACGCTCCCAAGCTGTTGTAGAAGCTCTGCACTGCAGGCGATACAGTGACCTTATTAGGATGGAAGTTCTGGATCTCAAGGTGATCTTTGTTGGTGGCTCTTGAGATGGCGACATAAACCTGGCCCTTTTCGAAAACTTTCTTCAAATCAACCTTCAAACGATCGATAGTTTGTCCTTGAGCCTTGTGAATGGACATGGCCCACGAAAGTAATAATGGCAATTGCAGTCTAACCATTTTTCTAGATCCTGAATCAGTGGAATTCACACCCGGCTTGCCGAGATCAATGCTAAATTCATGCCTATCAACAAAAACTAAATTGTCATATCCTCGAACCTTGAAGTTGACAATCGGAAAGCAATCTGCATTGACTTGAACGCTCGCAACCTGACACAATCTATCGAACACGGGCTTTCGATCATATGGAACATTGTTGTATCTGGAAGTTTCTTCTGGGGTCCAATCCTTGGTTGCACCTATTCTCGAAGTCAATAATCTTAATTCATCAAGAATTTGAGGATCTGAGACGTCAGGAATGCCGTATAAATCGTTAATTTTTGACCATAACTTTGAAGTTGCGAAAAACATCACCGTCCCAACTGAACCATTGACGATATCGTTGGTGAGATTAATCAAGTACATAACTTGTGCTCCTACTTTTAACTCCAACCGTTCTTCACACATCAAGTTATCCAATTGCTTCTTCTCTATTGGGTTCCCCACATTGTCAACTGCGTCAAATACGATTTGTGCGGTTCTGAGTTGGTTAAGCCTGGTCATATTCGCTTGCTTCACTTCCCATCTGGTAGGATATAACTCTGTTGGCTCAATTCCATCGTTATAGGAAACCCGTCTGGATAGTCTCTGAAACTTTAATTCGACGTCTTTATCAATTTTTCCGCATCTCAAAGCATTCAACATATCGATCAATTCCAGATCTCCCTTCTGTCTAAAAACTTTAGTCAAAACAATTGTTTTGTTGATAACAGATTTCCACGCAGTTGTCTCGAAACAAAACTTTGGTTCACCTCCAGTACCTCTGGGGACAATTGGTGGCAACTGGAAAAAGTCCCCAGTACATACGATTTGAATCCCACCAAAAGGCTTATCATTGCCCCGCAATTGCTTCGCAAGCGCATTGAGCTTTTCAAAAAGATCTCCATCGATCATCGAGATTTCATCAATAATCAATACTCTCAAAGATCTCCATTTCTGCAACTGGAAGTTATTTTTATTGATCCTTTTGAACATCTCATTCACCGAGGAGGTTCCCAAACCTATGCTTAAAAATTTGTGGAGAGTATTACCTCCAATATTACATGCAGCCATTCCTGTAGAAGCCGTAAGCCCGACATTGTCACGATAGATTGCCTTCAACCGCTTGACTATTTCTCTTAATACCACAGATTTACCGGTACCAGCACTTCCTGTGAAGAAAACGTTCTTCTTGTCATTGACGACTGAATGAATGACCTTTAATTGTTCTTCACTTAGTGAGGTATCTGGTTTGGCTTCTTCCGCGGAGTATGAATGGGTGGAGTTGAGTTTAGGTATTTTCCGAGGTTGACCACGAAGGTCATCGAAAAATGAAGATGCTGTTCTTTTGGACTGCAGCTTCTGGCTGCTCGACGGCGTAGGCTCTCTTTTCACCTGTTTTTCTGGGGATGAGGATAAATCTATGATATCATTTGCAACCGGATCGGACAAGAACTGCTTGTTGGGAGACGTTTTGAAAGAGCGCGAGAGGGCAGGATTACTGAAGTTGTTGATTTCTATGGAATCGTATGATGTGTCTGAGCTTGAAAGATCAGCAAACTCGTTATTGCGTTTTAAGGTGTTTGATAACAGTGAGTTTGAGCGCGATAAGTCGACCTTTGCTTGCACTTTTGCTGAGTTTGGCGGTACCCGGTTGAAGAAGCTCGCTATCGACTTCTGCTTGTTATTCCGCGATTTTATGGAGCTCATGACATGCGGTTTAAGTTTTCAAGAAGGAGCTATGATAGTGGTTTATGAAGATGATGTTGATTTATTGACGCGCGACGCGCATTTTGGGATGCGATCAAAAGCTGCAAAAGCGTGTAGGAGAGAACGAGATTAGCGCGAAGATTATCGCATAATGCTAGCTATAAAATAGATGTTCTGGAGGGGATTCGTCTACAGTTTACTGCTTAAATTTGGCACTTTCAGAACATTGAAATCCACCGATTGACTTTTGCTCTAGATTTTAGAACGAAATTCTTCCTTTCAACCGTGCACATGCCGCGTGCCTCGGGATCAGCAATCGGGCCAGCTAGGGAGGTTGAACTTCGCTCAAAAGGCCCGCGGAGCCATCAAGCTGAATGGCGCCACAGACAAATAGAAGATAATTTGTCGGTTGCTTTGTAATTACTCGTAGATTATTCAAATCACGCCAACCGCTGTAAAAACGGGTAAATGGTGTGATCAGGCACACCTGCCCGATTCCGCCATTAATTGCTAAGGCACTCACCCACAGCAGCACTTAGAGCTGGGATCTACGCTCAGAATTGAAGGTCACTCAACGCCACGGTAGCTACCCCAGAAATTGGTGCCGCGTAGTCAAGAGCTGTTTTGTTGGTCGTGCCTCCCGTCGCTGTAGTGATCCAGGTTTTAGGCGACTATTTGGTCACGTGCGCTGAATCAAGGTGGGTGTGTCGTCAGAACAATAGAGACACTAGCAGTGGCCACTACCGTTGCATTCGAAACCACCAGCTGGCAGAAGAGCACTCAGACCGAGCCCCCAGATTCCTCTGGAATTTTCACTCATCGCCATGAAAAATGGTTCCGATCAATACAGCAATGGGCCGCCGGTAGAAGTACCGAAGCGTCCCAGCGTGTTTTCTAAGAGTATCAAGAAGTTATCCAAGTCCACTTCCATCCTCAACTTCAACCAGATAGATGATGGCGCTTCAGTGTCCTCGAATAACCATTCCAGCCGTCATAATAGCCAATCCTCAAACCTGCATGACCTAGATCATCAAGATCAATTCCAAGCAATTGGCTACGATAACGTGACGACTGCCGCCAAGGAACCGATTCATGTGATGTACTTGCCAGACAGATCCAAGAACAAGAACAAGCACCCGCAATCGCCTCGTCAATCCTCGATCAGCTCGAATCCGTACGATACTAGAGCAAAGGTTGATCTTCATGAAGAGTATTACGCGCCGAGCATGTCCAGTAGTGTGGGCAGCTTTTCTTCTTTAGATCCGAAGTCCAAGCCCGAACCAAGCCAAGGCCTTGCAGCCGTGGGATTGAATCTAGCAGGGTATGGTTTGTCCACTGATGATTTAATGCCACCTCCAATGATAAAACCACATCAACAGTTATCACCACACAAATACAACCTCAATCAGTCACATCCGAATCATTCAAGCAGCTCTTTAACAGATATGCCTCCGCCTACCAGTTCTAAACATACACAGCATAATACAGTCAACACGAAAGTGAAATCAAGCTCTTCAAGTCGAACAATGTCACCCTCACAACTCACAGCATCTCCCAAACTAGGGTCCAACCATTCAGTTCAATCTTTCGCAACAGTTGCTACATACAAAAACCAAATGCCTCGGCCAGAGGTGGTTGACCAGCTTTTTGAAAAGCTTTTGTCCACTCGTGCCTTCACAGACAAGGCAATGAAGACTTTGCGAGACCAACATACCAAACGTAAGTGGGAATTACTTCTAAGAGAGCACGAGACAAACTCTGGGTTCGATTTGAAAATTCTCACCAAGCAAGCACAGGCACATATTTCTAGAGCGGATTCAGACAACTCCATTAATCTGAGAAAAAAGAGTAACTCAGATGCAAGATCGGAGAGTAGCGACACGTTGAAACCCAAGCATTCCGCAATAAAAGCGATTGCAAAACTTGGTTCCACATCCAAGAAAACCCATTTCGACGAGAATTCATATTCAAGACTGAAAAAGAAATCGATTGATTCGTCATACTCAAATGAAAGTGAATCCACTGGTGCATCTAGGCGAAATAAGAGCGAAGGCTCACCAGATTGGTTCGTGTCACGTATAGTCGCTGACAAACTTACCTTGAGAGAGTACAAGAAATTGGAAAAGAAACTTCACGAGAATACGATGTCGGAAAAATATGGTTCCCACTGGGTTCATAGCTTTGTCGAAGTACAAGGTGAGAGTGCGCTTTCTGTGATATTGTCGAGAATTAACAAGAAAACCTTCAAGTCTAATGATGAGATGGATAAAGAATATTTGATCTTGAAATGTATCAGAAACATTCTCAACGTTGAGCGTTACGAGGAAGAGGAATCGGACGATTCATCTCCACAATCCTCAATTGTCAAGAAAAATAAGGCAGAGGTGGTGAAAGCTCTCGTTTTCTCATTAACCACTCCACTTTTAGGCACTAGAAATTTGGTCACAGAACTCTTGATTTTCTTGTGTTATTACCGTGGAAATAAGTATGTTCCCAATGTGTTGGACAGTATGGTCAAATTGCAAGACTCCGTTGGTGATGCATTGAGGTTTGGTCCTTGGTTCAACTCAGTTAATACCTTCCTTGAGCAATATTTTTCAAGCGGAAATGAAAGACACCGGAGTGAACCCGTCTTAAGGAATTGTTGTCTCACAACCCTTTTGTTGATCAATGCTATAATCTTGGGAACTCATCAAATTAATAAAAGAATGGCCCTCAGAAGAGAATTCAGCGACGCATCTATCAGCAACTTGTTCAAGGAGTTCAAAAGGATAAATAATGACAGGATCAACGACGAAATCGAAAAGTATGAAGCATTCGCAGAGGAAGATTATGATGATTTCTTCAATCTAACCAACAAAAATTCGGCTTCGAATCAAGATAACTACGAGACTGCATCATTAGATGAGCTCTACAAATCGATCAAAACACAATTTCAGGATGATACCCCAGAGTCCGATGATGACTCTAATGAGCTTTACATGAAATTAATTTTCAAAAAGTTCTTGATGTTAAAAGATAGTGGCAGAAGCGAGGTTGAAGTCAATAAGCTTCTACACTTGATTGATTCTGTGATGCAACATGTGATAGCAGAGTCAACCATGATTGCCTCTGATTCCAACTCTGTATTGAACAGCTCGATTCAAAGGTTGATTGATAAGTTAGTCACAGATGAAACTGCCAAAAGAGCCATCTTAGATGCTAAAGAATTGGAAAAATCCGTCAAATTGCTAGAAAAGGAAAAAAAGCAGCTCGAATTGGAGGCCAGTTTCGGTTTGAACGAAACAATCGCCAATTTGAAAAAGGAGAATGCGATAAGTTCCGATAAGATTGCTGTTCAGGAGGCACAGATAAACATACTTCAACAACAAATTAAAAATTTGGAAGGAGAGAAACATAAGGCTTTCCAGAACTCTGGAGACATGAAGCTGTCGACGCTTGTAAGCTCACCATTCATTAAATCAAAGTCCAAATCATTGAAGAATAGCAACATAGTCCATGAGTTGGAAAGTGTCTTTTCCAAACACCCTTCGCTTAGACTGGAGAAAGAGCAAAAGGCACCAAGGTCCAAGCACAGCTCGCTACCTCCACTTCCATTACCACCAGTTCCATCGCGAGACAAAGATTATTCTAACAGCGAGGAGTTGGAGATAATCGAAGAAAGAAACATCGATGGCAACCAAGCTCTCGGCAATTCAAATAGCAGCGACGAAGATTTCAAATTTGGCAACGATCCAGAGGCCGCGCCTCTGATAGTGTCAGTCAAGTCTCGCGATTCAGAGGTTAGCACTTTGGTGAATAACGGAAATCTTCTTCAGGGAGCGAAGGGAGTTACGGCTACCAAAACCGTGTCAACTTCGCCTAATGGACAGAGCACAGTGGTAACAACACCAGAACGTTCAACCACCAACGATCAAAGTAATTCACAGTTTAGAACCCCACCACCTCGGCCAAATTTCAATTTAGAGCAAGCAGGTTCACTGAAGACGGTGACGGAACAACAATCGAATCAGCCTGTTTCGACTTCGGAGACATCTGCACCTGGAAATAATAAAGCAGGTTCTGAAGTTGCCAACGAAACGAAAGAAACTGCAAATTTGAAGGCACCAAAATCAGCCGCACCTCCCCCACCACCTCCTCCACCACCTCTTCCAGCATTTATCGGCAATAAAGCTCCAACCGGCGGAGCACCTCCACCTCCACCTCCACCGCCATTGCCTAAGATCTTGAATACCGGATTGGGAGCTCCTCCACCGCCACCTCTTCCTGGCTTCATGAATAAAGATGGTAATGATTTGGCAACACCGCCACCACCACCTCCTTTGCCTTCTCTTCTCGGCGGACCACAACTTTCAGCACCTACCACACCAACTCAATCTGGTCGTGGATCAGCATTTAACTCGGGTCCTTCGACTCCTATCAGAATGAATGGCATGGAAACGCCCGAAAGAGTTGGAACTGCACATCATGAGTTGCTTGCGATCGTCAGACCAAAAACTAAACTTAAGCAAATGCATTGGGACAAATTGGACGATATCAAGGAAACCTTCTGGAGTTCGATTGAGCATGGACCTTTATCCGATAAATTGCTCGAAAAGGGTATTTTGGGAGAAGTCGAAAAGGTTTTCGTTGCAAAGAACTCCACGGTTAAATTGAAAAAGGATCTCGACAACTCCGAGGCAGATGACGAAAGAGTAGTCTTGCAAAGGAAAATGTCTTTCTTACCAAGAGATCTTGCTCAACTGTTTGGTATCAATTTACACATGTACGCTAATATTCTGCTCGAAAAGTTGGTGATGAAAGTGTTGCATTGTGATAATGATATCCTAGAAAACGTGAGCGTTCTTGAGTTCTTCAATAGCGAAACGCTAGTCGAGAACAGTGACTTTATGATGAGGAGCTTCACGCCTTATTCACTTGATTTCTCTAGACCTGACATGAAGCCATTAAAAGACTCCAAAGAATTGGAAAGAGCAGATAGAATCTACCTTCATTTATGCTTCGACTTGAGACACTATTGGAAGTCGAGATCTAGGGCTTTATTATTGATCCAGACATACCAGAAAGACTACTTGGATTTGTTAAAGAAGCTTCAGTTGATTGACGAAGCCACTAAGTGTGTGCGCAACTCTGAAAGTTTGCAAAATGTGCTTGGTATAATCAGATCGGTGGGTAATTTCATGAATGACTTCTCCAAACAGGCAATGGGTTTCAAGCTCGACACTTTGCTGAGATTGAAATTCATGAAGGATGACAAAAATTCGATGAATTTCCTCCATTATATTGAGAAGATCATCAGAAATGCATTCCCCGAATTCGGATCATTTGTCGACGAGTTGAGCCCCTTGAATTTCATACAGAATGTTTCAATTGAGCAATTAGAAAGCGACTGTCAAGATTTTGAAAAGGTTATCAACAATGTCAGCAGTTCAATATCCAAAGGAAATTTGAGTGATCCTAAGAGTTTGCACCCAGATGATAGAATTTTAAGTAAAGTGGCGGGTCCATTGGAAAACGCAAAGATCAAAAACTCATTATTGCAAACCCATTTGGGTAGGTCATTGGATGAATTTGAGTCTTTGATGGATTATTTCGGTGAGAATTCGAAAGATCTGAACAGTAGAAACAACTTTTTCAATAAGTTTGTTTCGTTCATCAGCGAGTTCAAAAAGGCACACATCGAAAACATTCAAAGAGAAGAGGAACAGCGTACATATGACGCGAGAAAGAAGGCGATTGAGGAGTCTAGGTCGCACGTCAAGAGAGCTAAACGGAAGCAGGCAGCAGAGTCGAGAGAGGGCAGCAGCAGCACTGGAGATAATGAACAGAATGACCAAGATAATGAAGCTCAAGATGAAAATGTTATAGACGAGGAGGAGGATGAGGTTGACGACGATGACAGTTCTGTAAGAACCGAATCGTCTGCAGAAGGCTCCAAGGCAGTCATTGACACCTTACTTGAGAGGTTGAAATCAAGCGGGCCTGCGACCACAACAGTGCCTGTCAAGGACAGAAGAAGCAAGCACAGGCGTAGCAAGGCCTTGTCATTCTACTCTACGATGTCTATGGACGACTTGGTGGAACGTGCAAGGAATAACAACGGAACTAAGCTGAAAAATGAGTACGCAAGTGTTGACTCACTTAAGCGTAGAATGACCTCCAGAAAAAATCAACCTGACATGGCGATCGAATACAAGACAGACCAAATCATGCTTCGTGCCCAAGCGATGTTGAACCAGCTTCGAAACGAGAGAAGTGGAAGTCCTGATGCTTCAACCGAACTCAGTAGCGCAGAAAGCGAAGCCTGAGTGTCGAATTTTCCCATGATACTCCTATATTTAATTTATAGTATCTGGATATACTAATAGTTACAAGGATAGTGTGAACTATGAGAAACGTAGAAGTTAAAAAGGAAGTAGATTTGGTATTCACTTTTCACTCACTAAGTGCTTGTGATGTAGCAACGCATCAATTGAATTCTGAAGCTTTCTTGGACGCATTAGGCGAGTAAGCCTGAAATTTCAACGGATATGTGAAAACTTCCAAAATCAAAATATCTTAAGAGATAAATGAGGCTCGGAAGTCAAACCTTCATCGCGTCTTCCCCTCGTTACACAGACGATACCGTGTTGGGTGCAAAACGCAGAGTGTGCGGCTCGAGGAAGCTTATCATCGTATCATGATGCCGAGCGGCTCTGAATTGACTCGGACCGCATGCAGCTGAGGTGGCTTTAACTCCACGAAGTCACATGCGCCTGACTCTGGCGGCTCATCTCGCCGGAGTCAAGTTTTGATTGACATCGTTGCCAACGGTTAGTATTTACACCGATAAAGAAGTGGTCCAAGGTGTTGGAACCAGCGCTGTTCACCTATGTTTGTCTAGCTATCATATGGTAAGCACCTGAACATGCCTCGCCCAGGCTCCGCTTTCAACCAATCAGAAACGGGAACCGTGACTCATCGAAGAGTGAAAAATTTTAGCTACACATTAAAGCCTAGGTCCTGCATACAGCACCGTATATAGATTGCCAATTTCTTTTAGCGGTTCCGTAGTTCATACATATAGATCCCGATTTCTCCACCTGTGTCTTGAAATCATCAAACATGCTATCTAGCAGAATCAGCAACCGTTTGGCACTTTCTGCCAGAAGATTATCCACCTCCAGGGTGCGGCTTGACGCGGTGGTAGTATCTGGAACCAGCTTGGCTAAGTCCATCAGACACAATATTGCGGACAAAGTCATCACATACAACAAGACTAATTATAAGGAGTTTGCCGGACAAGAACAACTCGCCTTCGATGCATTGAAGTTCAAGCCTTCCTTGACCATTATTCAAGTCGGTAGTCGTCCAGACTCCTCTGCTTACGTCAGATCCAAGTTGAAGGCTGCTCAATCTTCCAATATCAAGTCCGACTTGCTCAAATTAGACGAGAATATCAGCCAGGAAGCTCTCTTGGAAGAAGTGGAGAGATTGAACAAGGACCCCAAGGTCAACGGTGTGTTGATCCAATTGCCTCTTCCAAAGCACATCGATGAGACCTTGGTCACCAACTCTGTTGCCACTATCAAAGACGTTGATGGTTTCGATAGATACAACGTGGGTGAGTTGTCCAAGAGAGGTGGTAACCCAATGTTCAAGCCATGTACTCCAAACGGTATCATTGAGTTGATCAAAACCACTGGTATCAATTTGAGAGGTAAGAACGCGGTGGTTATTGGTAGATCCGACATTGTTGGTACTCCAGTGGCAGCCATGTTGAAAAACGAAGACTGTACCGTGACTATCTGTCACCGTTACACCGAGAACTTGCCCTCGATTGTGCAACAGGCCGATGTGGTCGTTGCAGCCGTCGGTATTGCCGAATACGTCAAAGCTGACTGGATCAAACAAGACGCGATCGTTATTGATGTTGGTATCAACTACAAGGACGATGCCAGTGCTAAAAACGGTAAGAAGTTAGTTGGTGACGTCGACTACCAAGAAGTGGCCAGGAAAGCCTCCTTCATCACTCCAGTGCCTGGTGGTGTTGGTCCAATGACCGTCGCCATGTTATGTTCCAACGTGTATGACGCTGCCCTTTTACAAGCCAAGAGAGCTCACGAACATGCTTTCAAGCCATTGCCATTGGACCTTCAAGACCCAGTGCCATCCGATATCGCCATTTCCAGAGCTCAGAAACCAAAGAAAATCACCAAGATCGCAGAAGAATTGGGTCTTTTGGAGCGTGAATTGGAACCATATGGCCACTACAAAGCCAAGGTCGATACCAAATTGATCATCGAACGTTTGGACGAACAAGCTGAAGGCGACAAGCTCGAGCACGGTAATTACGTTTTGGTCGCTGGTATCACTCCAACACCATTGGGTGAAGGTAAAAGTACCACCACCATGGGTTTGACCCAAGCCTTGGGTGCCCACCTTGGTTACAACTCCATTGCTAACGTCAGACAACCATCGATGGGTCCTACTTTCGGTGTCAAGGGTGGAGCTGCCGGTGGTGGATACGCCCAAGTCATTCCTATGGATGAATTCAATATGCATTTAACCGGTGACATCCACGCCATTTCCGCTGCTCAAAACTTGTTGTGTGCTGCCGTCGACACCAGAATGTTCCACGAGAGCACTTCCAAGACCATCAAGGGTTTCTACAAGAGATTGGTTCCTGCCAAGAAGGGCAAGAGATCGTTCACTCCTTCTATGTTGGCCAGATTGAAGAAACTCGGAATCACCACCACCGAACCAGACAACTTGACCGATGCTGAAATTGAAAAGTTTGCCAAACTCAACATTGACCCTGAATCCATCACTATCAAGAGAGTTGTCGACTGTAACGACAGATTCGTCAGAGAAATCACTATTGGCCAAGGTAAAAACGAAGCCGCCAAGTTCCCTCCACGTAAGAGTGGTATGGACATCACTGTCGCTTCCGAATTGATGGCCATTTTGGCTCTTTCCACCTCTTTGAAGGATTTGAGAGAAAGAGTCGGTAAACTCGTTGTTGGTACCCAAGCTGAAACCGGCGTTGCTATCACTGCTGAGGATATTGGATGTGCTGGTGCCATCACTGCTTTGCTTAAGGACGCCATCAAGCCAAACTTGATGCAAACCGTCGAAGGTACCCCTGTGTTCGTGCACGCTGGTCCATTCGCCAACATTTCCATTGGTGCCTCCTCCGTGATTGCTGACCGTGTTGCTTTGAAGTTGACCTCGCCTTCCAACCCTATCAACAACGGTGAAAAGGGTTTCGTTGTCACTGAAGCTGGTTTCGACTTCACCATGGGTGGTGAAAGATTCTTCAACATCAAGTGCAGAACCTCCGGCTTCAAGCCAAACACCGTGGTCTTGGTGGCCACTTCCAGAGCCTTGAAGTTGCACGGTGGTGCTACCGATGTCAAGCCTGGTCAACCATTGCCTCAAGAATACACCACTGAGAACCTCGAGTTCTTGGAGAAGGGATGTGCCAACTTGGCCAAACAAATCGCCAACATCAAGCAATACAACGTTCCAGTTGTCGTGGCCATCAACCAATTCGAAACTGACTCCGATGCCGAAATCAAGTTGATCCAAAAGCAAGCCCTTGCTGCTGGTGCTGACTTTGCTGTTCCATCCAACCACTGGGCCAAGGGTGGAGCTGGAGCCGTCGAACTTGCCAAGTCGGTTGTGGAAGCAGTCAAATTATCCAACGCTCATTCCGAACAAAAGTTCTTGTACGACGTCAACGACACCGTGGAAAACAAGTTATTCACCATCGCATCCAAGATGTACGGAGCCTCCGCTATCGAATTATCCCCATTGGCCAAACAACAAATCGAAACCTATACTCAACAAGGTTACGATAAATTGCCAATTTGCATTGCCAAAACTCAATATTCCTTGTCGCACGACCCATCCTTGAAGGGTGTTCCAACCGGTTTCACCGTTCCAATCAGAGAAGTCAGATGTTCCGCTGGTGCTGGATACTTGTACGCTTTGGCTGCAGAAATTATGACCATCCCAGGATTGCCTACTCATGCTGGTTTTATGAACGTAGAGGTCAACGACGATGGAGAGATTGAGGGTTTGTTCTGAGAAACCAACTTATAGACGTGTATTTATAGATAAGCTAATAGTCAACACAGACATTGAAAGAATAATTGTAGATAGTCCTGGAAATCAAGGCATTCACTTAACAAAATAGCTGATAGTCTGGCAAGTCCAAGAATTGAAAGAATTATTATTATCTTATAGTATTGGCAAGTTCAGGACATTGCAACAATCACAGTAGCTAAAAACCATTCGTCAATGTTAGAAGTATTTAAAACATTCGATGAACAATCTTGTAATTGATAACAATATTTTTTAACTGACGTTGGGGTTGGCGCGTTCGAAGTCAACTCAATGTGTCAAATACATTCGGTGCGTGGACGTTGAGGATGGAGAAAAACGGTGCACAAAACTAAAAACTTTAATTTAGCAAGTTTTGAAATATTATCTGACTAGTGGAACTAAATGAATCGACTAAATCAATGGCTTAGAAAGATTGAAATACTTGACTCGTAAATATATCTCAGAACTATTCTAAGTACATTGTTTCGTTGATAAATCTTTCGTATTCATCGTATTCATCTATATTTTCAAAGTTTCATATAAAAGCAAGATACAATCAGGATAATAATACAAAGTACCATAATTTTTTTAAAACTACGTAAAGACATATCTAGAGAGCTTCAGAAATAGCATCGTCACCTTGAACAAATCCAATGGTCTTACCGAAAGTGTTCTTCTTACCAATGGTTTGGTAGATGACATCAGCAACATCACCCCTGGTAATCAGACCTCTACCAGGTTCATCGGACTTTGGCAAGACCTTGATCTTACCAGTAGCAGCTTCATCAGTGAGCGATCCTGGTTGCAAGATGGTAAAGTCCAACTTTTCCTTGAATTCGTTTTCAAGCACTCTGTCGGCGTAGTGCTTGGCGATATAGTAATCACGAAGCTTGGTCTTCGAGAAATGGTCTCTCTTGTCAGCGTTCAAAGCACTGATAAGCACGTATCTTCTAACATTGGCCAAGACTGAGGCTTCGTAGGTCTTGACAGTACCATCCAAGTCAACCTGGATGATGTTGGAGCCACCAGAACCAGCAGTGAAGACAACAACATCATGGCCGGCAATTGCCTTGGAGAGCTCGCTGGCAGAAGCATCAGTCAAGGACAAGGTTGTGGTGCTGATGTTGGAAGAGTTCAGGGAGATTTCAGCTATCTTCTTGGCTTGGTCCTCATTTCTGATCACAGCTGTGGCGGTATAAGGAGAAGACTTTTGGGCGAAAAGTTTGATGAGGTGCTGGCCAATTTTGCCGTGAGCACCGAATACAATCACTTTGGTTAAGTTAGACATTTTGAATTGGGGTTGGAAGAAGGTAGTGGCCGATTGTCGAACTATATATGGGAATAAAGGAGCAAGCAACGTTGCTCGCGAAATGCGGAGGGACTTAAGTATGGAGGAAATAATGTGCAGAATTGGTTATGAGGGACAAAACCGTTTTAGTTAATATGTCAAGATCTACAAGGAAGGTGAAACAGGCAGGGATATTGCTTCACACGCGGAGCCAAGCTTTTCGAAATGTACCATGGATTAAAAAACTACTATGAAATTGCTAGGAAGCTAAGGGTTTCGTGTACTTTTGAGTACAGTGAGAATGGCTACGCTTTCAAAGGTTTCGTAATATATTATTAATATCAGAACTATAATACACGATAAAGAAGATAAGTCGTAAACAAAATAACAGTTTCTGAATCATGATGGTCAATCACTCTTGCGGTTTTGTCACGATAAATGCAATTGGTTGTTATTTTGATGGAATATGATAATTGTCTGTGGAATTGACCTAGCTGATTGCAAAGCTTATGGTAATTGTGAAGTTTGGGCTTGAGGCTGTGTTGAATGAGATTGTTGCAGCTGTTGCAGTTGTTGCAGCTTGTTAGCGAGCTGTTGTTGCTGTAATGCTTTCAATTTGGCTTGTTGAATATAAACCTGCTGTTTCTGATGAACGGATTCACGCAAGAGCCCATAAGATTTGGAGAGTAACATCGATCCAAATCTGATTGATTGTGTATCGTCGCTGATGCAGTTTAATCTTGATGGATCCAAACTGAATGGGTCTTGCAATCCTTTCTGATTTTCCGAAAGATCGTTGTCGAATCTCCAGTTGGAATCCAACCTTCTAATGACATCATGTCTGGAGTCATAGACATTTGGTATCGTCGATTCTTTCTTCGGATCTTTCTCATCGTCACTCATATCGTTGAAATTCATAAATTCGTCTATAATATCGTCTGGTCTGTCGATCAAACCCCTCCTATCAATGAATGTCCGATTCGCTCTACCAGCACGTTTTCTCAATCTGAAAATTGGCTCAGACAATGTGGAATCATCTTCAACATCCGCATTTTGCTTTTGCTGTTGATGACCATATCCGTTATTATATGCACTGAAATTGTGGGTCTCAATGTTAGACAATAACTGCGCGATATAGCTGACAGATTTATATTTGTGTTCATTGATCTTGTCCCGCAAAAGTGACAGGATATGTGGGAATGCTTTCGAGGGTATGAGCTCTCCATTTGTGCCTCTGAAGGTTTTCATGCCAGGCAAAGGTTTCTTACCTTCCTCTAAGATTTTCTTCAACGATTCAGATATGTAATTGGTGGTATTAATTTGATGATAATTTGCTGCAGCAATTGATGAATATGGTACATGACTGAGCTCCTTGCAGTTGTTGTTCGTAGAAATATCAAAGTATGGCTGATAAGGATCATCGATAACATTGACGAACCCTTTGTCTTGTTCTTTTCTTTTACGCAACTTCTCAAGAACAGCTCTCTTTATAGTCTCGTTCTTTTCCTTCAAAACGAAAGAAACTGTGACAAGATCCATGTCAGGAATTTTGGATGGAGGCAATTTGACGTATGGCTGGGTGGATGAAGTTGAGCCATCTTGTTGCAACTGTTGTTGTTGCTGGAGATGTTTGTCTTTGTTAACTGCATTCGTACCAATAGTGGCAGATCCTGGAAGACCATCACGGGGGTCAATTTTCCTTTTCTCACCTCTTCTTGTTTTGAGAGCAGAATCTCTTTCATCATCTTCATCCTTAACTCTGATGACCTTCTTTCTCTTATGTGGATAGAACAAGAAGTCATCACCTTTAACTCCAACAGCACGTTTCAAGTTCTTAGCTTCACAACGCAATTTGAAAATAGTTTGTTCCGCTTCCCAATCCTGTGCCTTCAATAATTCCCTTTGAGTTACATTGAGAATAAGGTCGCGAGCACGATGCATAGACTTTTGTAACAATCTGATCCTTTCTGCACCCAAAGTATCCGCACGTCTTGTTTTACGTGCTTGACGGAACTCACGACGACGGAAACAAATATATGGATCGTTGTCATTATCCTTTTCATTTGCATTTGGATCTTCGAATTTCAAGATTGGATGTATCGCTTTGCCTTTTCTTTCGAGCTTTCTATTCTTCCAATGTTCATATATTGCCTCACCGAATAGTTGCAAAAGCTTGGGTAAAGGTCTAGGCTGGGTGGATAAAGAATCACCACTTGTGCTTTTATCGAACAAAGTGACAAAGGGAGAGTGACCGACTTCCTTAGACAATTTGTCCTTGAGGGCGCTAGTCGAAAGATATTTCGTATTCGAGCCCACTGCGATCGTTTCGTTAGTACTTCTATGCTCGGCCAATATATAACTTGATATCTCATCGTAGGATAATATGTTTGACGTGTCCATCGACAAAAATGGTTGTTTCTCTTCTATGATTTTTTCGAGTTTATCACATATGATTTCGAACTCGGTTTCAGAGCATTTTCTTGTATCTAATTCGGACTTGGATTTCTTCGTTATCTTTGGATAATTTTTGGTTAGAACATCATTAAAAAAAGTTTCATCTTCTTCATCCATATTGAATTCCACTCCAGCAGTATCTTCAACTGTGGCACTGAACTTGATGTACGATTCTGGTTCTTTGAATATTTGATCATTATAATACTTGTGAGCATCTGGCCAAACTCGAGAGGCATCGGGGGTGGGAATATACAATGAGCTGTCTTCCTTTTTATCCTTCTGTTTATCATCTTTCTTTGAGCCCAAGAGTGCTTTCTGAGCAGCGTTGATCACTTGTTGTAAATGGACCTCATCTTCCTCGTTTTTGTCAACACCTGTTTCGATCGCATGTAAGTCTCTTTGTTGCTGGGTACCATTCTGGTTTAAATGATGGATCTGGCTCGGTTCCAACTCACTGTTGTCTAGTGGAGGTAAGTCCTTTTGGTTGTAGATCGCCAACGGCTGCTTCACTGAGATCTTCCGTTGTCGAAACCGAGCACCAGAAGCATGCAGCTTGGCATTTCCGGAAGCTTTGGCAGGGAGGACGGCCATGTTAGGCAAGACGGTTTAACGTCCAATGTAAGGATTGAAGGGAAGTGCCTCGGTCTGTGATGGATGGCCTTGTTGTGGTTTGTCCAGGTTAATGGCCGTGCGAAACTATTGCGGTGTGGATCTTCGCGCAAGTTCGTCGGCGAACGTCCAGTGAGAAATTTTGTCGCCCACTATCTCGGGGTAAAACGGCAAACAACTGGCAATTCGACGGGAATGTGTCCGCACTTTTGGCGTGTCAATGATGGCAAATGCTTCCTAGGGCGATGTTTGGTAGATTGTGACCTTTTGTTCAATTGATCGGAAGTAGCCTCATGCACTGGTCTAGGGAAATGGGTTCAGGGGTGTTGTTGACAGCAGTGCAAATTTTTCTCCCCGTTAATTGGGGGGCGACGGCCCAGGCGCGACCGGTCCCGGCTCACGTGCACGTGCACGTGAAGCTGGAGATACTATAGTGGTGATGATGGAGCTGTTGGCTTCCACTGGAGTAATGTTTGTTAAAAACGGGTCTTCTCGGTAGCAGTTTGCTCGAGTGCCATCCCGTTCTCATCCAGTAATGCATCGGATCACCGAAGCATTGTTATCCGAATTTCGAAAAAGTCACTTGTGGCCATCAAGGCCAAAAAATCAGCTACTTACTTCAGGAGACATTCAGACCGGTACAGAGGATACTGTGACATGAGAGGAACCTGCGGTGGAAGCATTTGACATGCTGGAGCCACATTTTAATTCTTAGCGAATTTGATCATCTCAGCACCAACCCGAAGGAAAAAGACATTAAAAGCTGTTTGAAGGCACTGTGCCTGTAGTCAAGACGACTTTGTCGCTATGAAGAGTTAATTCATGAGCTTTTCGGTTGTGAATGGTGCAATAAAAGCTTTTCTGTAAGAAGAAGTAAATCGATGGATAACCAATTTACTCTTTGTGGGTCTAATTAAGAGCGGCCCTGTTTGGTCAGCGCTTACGTCAGCCGATAAAAAATGACCACGCCTTTTTCTTACTGGATCTTCCGCCAGGAGTCGTGCGCCCCTGGGGTACCCCGGTGGGGAAGCGCACTGCTTGCGTAAGCGCTGACTAAAGCCTACTCCTATATCGATAAGCCCACTTACAGAAAAATCTGGCCACCTGCGACGATTACCACACTCGGATACAAGGAATCGACTGGCCTTCGAGGAGAAAGTGCCAATTTTGCAGCCTTGTCATATATTTGTTCAATTCCCGAGATTTCAGCGGTATCTTTGTAATGACGCTGACTACCATTTCGGAGCTTCCTTCTGCAAATCCGTTTTTGAATCTGGTTTGCCCCGGCTTTCAATTTCTTGACCACAATGTTCATTATAAGATAAAGAACCAACCAGAGGGAAAGATCAACTGGCCAATCACCGGCAGAAACACAACAGCGAAGCTTCAAGATACGTACTTGAATATTGCAAGACCGCCGTTGTCGACCCATTCCAACGAGTCTAACACTTATGTGTCTTTGCCATACCATGTCACCAGCTTGTTCAAGCAAATTGTCGACAGCAAGGATAAGAAAATGGAGGGAAATATGCATATTGGAGCCAACGTTAATGCCTTGAATCAAGACCCGTTCAAAATCATTAACTTGAATCCTGGCTGTATCACGAACATCATAGATATCAATAACCAGACCATTCCAGCCACTCCGCAAGATTCGCAAGCTAAAAATCCATTCAATAAGCTCACGGACAATTTTAACAAGCTTTTGAAGTTCACCACATCTCAGAATCACGATTCTCATGCCGGAAAAGATTACTACGATTTGCAGCAATTGGTCGACGCTAAGGTCCCCTCCAGCGTCTTCCCTGGAGTCATCGAGAAAGTCTTACTGTACAACCAAGAGACATACATGCAAGAACTTCGCTCTCCAAGTACAACCAAATTGTTGGTCTCGTCGCATGTGAATGTATTGAATGTGATTGCAATCGGTTCTGACGCAAACTATAAAAACACCAAGGAAATAACAAGCACAGAACCATTGATCCCATACCAGGACGAGGCTGGAGAAGCAAGCGCATCAACCAAATCGACTGAGAACTCACAATCAACACCACCAACACCATCAACAAGCACAGAAAACAAGAAAACGATCGAAGAACCTCTATTGAGATTGCAGTTCCGCAACAATCTGATCATCACATCAACGAAAGCATTTCTTTTGAAAGATAAAGATCCAATTGTCGTGATCGGCTTGGATTCAGGAGAAGTAATCATTATCGATTTGGCTCACTTCAAATATCAAGTCTTTGATGACCTTGGGCTAGAGAGACCCGTCGGGCATCATTTGAACGATAGTACTTCTATTAAGTCGGGTCACAGTGCAGGTAACCCTTCAACTTATAGCTCTGGATTCGGAAATACAGCTGTAACAACCATCGAGATCTTGCACCATTCCGAGTATGAATTTTTAATAATAGCTGGATATTCTAATGGTGAAGTTGTGATTATCGATCCCCACGCTACACAGCATTCCGGTGAACACAAACCTGAAGAGAAGACCAAGAAGTCTGGCAGCTTTTCTTCCAACAAATATGTCAAGAAAGTTGTTGGAAAAGACGCACACATCACATATTTCAAGAAATTTGACTTGAGCTTGTCACCCAAGAAACAAGAGGCTAATTTTGTGGAAGAATCAATTAACTACCCACACTTTCTTGTTGGTCATTTCAAAATCAGCCACAAACCTGTGACCGCGATCACATCCACTTTGCGTTACAGAAATGAAGAAACCTTCTCAATTCTGCAAACTCCTCTCATTTTGGCCATTGCCTGCGATGATGGTTTAGTCAGATTCATTGACTTGATGTATACACATGGCTTCGATTACGGAGAAAAAGACAGTAAGATCAAGAAAACCGTCATGACAGATATAGTATCCAACTACTTCAACGATGGAATCACCGGAATAGAGTTCTCGCCTGATTTCAAATTCTTCTGCATTGTGGGAAGTGGTGATATGATAGAGATTTTCAAAATGACATACTACAACGTGAATGGATTGTTGAGCAAGAATAACTCTACCTTGAGTAAACATCATAGTCACACCAACATTAGCATGTTGAACAACAGTACCAATATGAATAACAATACCACTGCTGGCAGAAGATCAAGAAGCGGTACCGTGAACTCACTCAACTCTTCCAACCCTCCAAGTAGCAGTACAAACTTGTTCATGACGCCAGTGAATAGTGTGGACGTCAACCGCAGCGAATCGCATGGAAATATGGCGGCATCATATCATCAAAAACACTTCAACCCACCCATTATCAAGGATATTCAGGTGGTTGCCAGATTGAAGAGTCATACCAACACCGTGAGAACAGTCCATTTTGTCAAAGATAACTATTTTGGCGTAGGTGCCCAAGATGCAACCAGTAACCTGGTGTACAAATTGATCAGTTGTGGTTTTGATGCGAAGGTAATTGTCTGGGAGTTCGATTATAAGGCATTGTCAAGACTCAAACAGCCAAAGTTGGTGAAAAAAGAGAGCGACAAAACCAAATCCAATGACAAAAAGGAAACCGAGACAAGAAGGTCTAGGTTGGATGGCTCCAAATCGCCAAAATTGGTCAACCACGCGGCCAGTCTCTCTCCAATTAAATCACCAAGAAAAGGTGCCCCACTTCTGTTCAAACCCGGTGCTAATTTGCACACCAGAACTCGCTCAGTTAACACCGAAGAATTCACCACACCTTTGTTGAATGTCAATTCTCCGACATTCAATAATTTGAACAATTCGTTGAACAACTTGACGAATGGAGGGGCTATGAATATGAATACCATCCTTAACTCTGGATACGGTTTGAACATTATAGACCCTACCGCTCCAACGGCAGAACCGGTCGAGCAATCAGCCGAAGTTATTGCGCAATTTTACAGGTCTCTTTATGATATTAGATACAAAAGACACTATAGAGCATTACTTAAGAACAGCAAACAAAAGCTTCCGAATTATGAAACCATCATTCACTCGATCACAGACGACAAACTCGTTCCTTCAATTGAAGTGCCATTGATATGTTTGGATCTTTCTAAATTAGTAAGCGATGGGAAAATCGATGGGTTCCACTTGGACCCAGCAAACTTTTGGTGCTACGGTAAGAATGGTGATGTATTCAGATATGTCATTGGTTGAATGATTATATTGTTACACTTAGCATTTTATAGATATATGATGAAAATGGATGTCTTCTTTTACATAATATGCGATTAAAGGAAATATTCTTCTACACCACATTAGCAAAATATTATATGTCTGATTAAAATTAAAGTTCAATGATTCATTGGTCAATGTTGAGTGCTAAACTTGTGTGACACTACGATAGAAATAATGATAATAACTCATTGACAAGTCTATATTCGAGCCTTCTATAAAAAAAAAGGCAGCATTTCTTCAAAAAACAATGCCGGGCTAATATACAACTTCATCGCTGAGGATTAAAATAGAGAATATCTCCAAAACCACCTTTTCTCAAGACACCTTTTCGCGAAAATTAAAAGAAAAATGTGGGTTTTTCTCGGTCGGACCAGCCTAGTAGTGATTGTGGAACATCGAGTTACCATCTAATCCAAATCCTAACTCTTCTTCTAACCTGAATAATTCACCATCGCTCACGCCGGAGCCTGGTTGATCGAACTGCTGATGTTGGAAGTGAGAATTATGTACGGACTGGTCGAGGCCATGTCCTTGTACAAACTCATCCAACTCTTGTGGTTTGGGAATGGATTGGTAGTATTGTAAGTCTTGATTGCTGTTCAAATCGGAAGGATTCGTATTCACACCTGCACTGAGGGTCAGTGATAAGTTACTACTATTTCCGATGTTGTTCATCAACTCGTATTGATTCGAGCTTAAACTGCTGCCAAGGTCATTTTGAAGATTATTCTGTTGCTGTTGAGCACCCTTTACTTGCTGTTGCTGTTGTTGCTGTTGCTGTTCGTAGTACTGCTGGCTCTTGTTCTTTTCCTCTTCTTCCTTCTGCCTTTGCTGGAACTGCATTTGTAATTGAATTTGCTGTTGCTCTTGAATTGGCTTTCTGACGAATTCTCTGAAGGTCTTGACCTCATCTATAATCATTTGTTTCATGGTATCCATGTCATCCACCGTCTCGAAGGACTTGAAATCGAACTTAACTTGGCATTCAGGCTCATCTTGTGGATCATGCCATATGGCAAGATATGGATGGTTCAAGGCTTCTTCCACAGTGATTCTTTCGTAAGGATCCAAAGTAAGCATCTTTTCGAGTAAATCTAATGCCAATGGGTTTGCACCTGGAAGCAATTCTTGGTAGGAGACCTTGACCATGTAAGGCAAGGAGCGAACGTAGTTCTGGGCTCTAACAGAGCCGATTTTGGTCAAAGTGGAGTCTTTAGGAGTACCCAAAATTAATAAGATTTGATTCAATTGATCAACGTAGTCCTTTCCTCTGAAAAGAGGCTTTCCACCCAATAATTCGGCCAAAATACACCCAACAGACCAGATATCTATGGCTTTGGTGTAGTTGGTGAAACTCAACATGATCTCGGGGGCACGGTACCATCTGGTGGCCACGTATTCGGTCATGAAACCAGCGTTCTGTTCCGGGTTTTCGGAGAAGCCTCTGGCCAAACCAAAATCACAGATTTTGAGTTCGCAGTCAGCATTGACCAAAAGGTTACCTGGTTTCAAGTCACGATGCAAGACGTCTGCCGAATGGATATACTTGAGGCCACACAAGACCTGGTAAATGAATGATTGATAATGAGAGTCAGTCAAGGACTGGCCCGAGCGAATGATCTGATGCATGTCACATTCCATCAACTCTTCGTACAAGTAGATCTCGTTGAACTCGCCGGTCATGGGATTGGGAATGATGTCCAAGTCATAAAGACAGGTGATGTTCTTGTGGCCCCGGAAGAACTGCAACAACTTCAACTCACGAAGCGAACGCTTGCACAAGATCTTCTTGCTGAAGATATTAGTAATCTTCTTGATCGCCACATACAGCCCATCGGATGTGGAGGAATTGGACTGGTTGTTATCAGGGGTGGGCGGCGAGGTGCCGTCGTCGTACTTGGCGGAGCAGACTATACCGTAGGCGCCATGGCCCAACTGTTTGACGATCTTGAAGCGCTTGTCTATAATGAAGTCTTGATTGAACACCTTATTGACCGAGCGGCCGTAGTAGATGCTGTCATCCGTCTTTTCAGCCATGATAAGCAGCGGGGTTTGAACGATGCGAGGTTGCGGAAGATGGAAATGAAAAAAGAAGCTTGACACCAGGGATTTTGATGTTCACGGGATCTGTCTCGACAGATGGCAAATCACGAGGAGGGCTCAAAGTAGCTAACTGTGGGTTGAATTGCGATCCGCTAGATTTTTCTGGCGCTAAAACTAGCGTAGTGTACAGACAATATTTCCTGGCCATGCGGCGAGCGACAGCCACTGCTTTATAGGAGACACTGCGATATTATTAGAACGTAAACAGACAGCAGAGTTGCAGCGAGCGCCGCGGTGCGGCGGACAGGGACGTGTCGGCTAGGTAGCGAATGTTCTTAGGGTCCATTAGGGTCAATCTGGTGAAAAAGAGTTTGGGGGGCGTACTGGCGAGCTGATTTGGGTATTGGCCCGTTGTAGCTTGCAAAACTGATATCTGAGCCTGTCGCGGTCTCGATTCACGTACCTGCCGCTCCCGTAGCGACCAACGCACCCCACTGGCCCGCAGCGTACCGGTATGACGTAGTGGGCCCGCAGCTAATTTTAGAGAAAGATCAACAGTGGTGGGGCCCGAAGTATGAGCTCGGTGGACGGAATCGAAGGCCCAAAGTGCCGTACCTGGGTTTGTCACCGATTCGCGTATTCGCGGCACATTTTTTAGCTTCAAACCTTCGGTTATTGGCGTCAAAAAGGGGCGGTGAAGCTTACCTCGACCTGCGCGCGATCAGATAATTAGCACCACCCCGGGCCTCCAACCGCCGTGATCATGCATGGAATAAAGAAGTCGATTTGCAGGACGGAATATAGGAAGAGGATCATTTGAGGGATTATGAGGTGAAGAGTTTCGACTACTACGGATAGATGAACTAAATACACACTTTTATTCGACTACGCTCATTCAAAGGATAGAAACGCACTGCTTATTTCAGGGTCTGGTTTGATGTTCCATTGGAATTTCACCGTCATTTTTGCGAATTTATACATCTCTTGGCGAGCGCTAATTTACAGAAAGTTGCATGCAAGAGAGTGGAGACTTTATCCTGTGCAATGCTTATCCTTAGTAAGAGACGGCTTATCCATTTTCATTACTAAGAGACTGCTAGTATGCTTCGCTGAAATGCTTTGCGCTATACTGAGAGACTGGAAAATCACTTGAAATTCTTCCTCTTATGCTAAGAAGCTGGAAAAGGATCACTTGAAATGATTTCCGCTTTTCACTAAAAGCTGAAAAAGTATCACTAGAATGCTTTTTAACTTTATTTTGACTTAAATCATCACAAAAATGCTTTTCAATTTTCTTTTTACATGCAAATATCACTAATATGCTTTTCAACTTACGTTTTTACTTGATATTGTCACCAATATGAATTTCAACTTACTTTTTTACTTGATATTATCACTAGAATGCTTTTCTATATTCATATTTTCTTGACTTGAATTATTCCTATAATTTCAGCTCGATTTGCGCTGTTCCACATACTTCTTAAGCTCCTTCAAGCCTTCACTGATTCCTTGTGAATTGTTACCAAATCCCACTCGAATGAAACCAGCCCATCGAGTACCAAAAACGCTACCAGGCACCGCAAGTGTGCTCTGAGACGTTGCAAGGTCTTGGCACATGGAATCGACATCAACATCGGCGTTCACCTTAATAAAGCAGGTGGAACCACCAGCTGGGCGAACCCATGAAAAATCACCATTGGACTGCTCGATAAAACGGTCAATGATCTCCAAATTGGTACTACAGATTTGGTGGCTGCGGCTAAGGATCTTGGACGCGTTTTCCAACGCATGCGCTGCCACGATATCGTCCATCACTCCTACTGAAATCGTATTGTAGTCTCTTTTCAGCCATAAGTCGTCCAAAATCCCCTTGTTGCGACACACCACCCATCCCAAACGTAAACCAGCAAGTGCAAATGCCTTGGAGATCGACCCCGTAGAAATTGCATATTCGTAGTCAAATTGCACGATCAGTCGTGGGTGGGATACTGCCGCGTTTGGTGGAGTGTGGAAAAGTGGCCGGTATACCTCGTCGCAAAGAATGCGGATTTGGTAAGGGCGGCAAATGTCGATGATACCCGACAAGGTTTTGTCGTTCCAAACCACACCGGTAGGATTGTTAGGGTTGTTGATGACCACTAATTTTGGGTGGTGCTGAGTGACCAAGTCCGTGAGATCATCAAGATCGGGCTGGAACTGGGCGTTGTATTTGAGTTTCCAGGGAATTACGTTTTTGAGCCCTCCCGCAAACATTCCAGGTACTCCCTGCAATTGCTGGTATGTGGGATCAACCACCACAATCTTGTCGCCAGGACTAACTATGGAGTAGAAGGCAAGGAAATTGGCGCCTATCGCCCCGTTGGTAACAACGATATCATCGATATCTACGGGAGCTCCGCCAGAATGCGAATTGTAGACCTGGGCAATTGCCAGCCGCAATTGCAGCGAACCACGGATGTGTCCGTAGGTAAGCTTCGCGTTGAGGAGTTTAGGGGTGAGATCGGTGTCGGTGAGTTCTTGGAGTTGTTTGAGCGACATTGAGTCCACACAGGTTTCGCCCATGTTATGGGTGATGCCAGTTTCGTACTTGTCCATGAACTGTTCGACTAGGAAGGGGGGCTGGAACACCATGATGAAAAGTAGCTAATGAAGATGTAGAAAGTATGGGTTGTACTATGAAGATTCAGATGGTATCAGTTTCTCCTATGAAGATATAGACAGTCAGTTGTAGATTTAGTGGCAACCAGGCTGGAGTCTTTTATGCGACCGTTATCGGGGCATTTAGGGGTGAAAAGACCGGGGAACAGATCTAGTCACACCGCGAAACTCCTGGCCAAGAGAGGGGCCGCAAGGGCAATCCAAGTTCTGGAACATCCTAAAATTGCCCTAGATATCAGAAAAGAAGATGTGCGCTTTTACCCTCTAAATTTAAACGCCGAGACGCCAATTTGATCCCCATCCGCTTTGTGGGACCCTTATCCATCGACAATCTCGCTTGCACGTCCTCCGCACGTTGAGCTCTTATTGGTGCTGATTTTTTAGCGTCTGCGGTTTGCAACGTTGCAGCGGGGGTGTTGGGAGCACTCACGTGATGCGGCACCCGCTGCCCCATTCCTGTTTGGTAAAGCGGTGGACATCATCATTTCGAACCATCTGTGCCGGCATCACCTGTTAGCCGATTCCAATCATTTCTCATTATTCTGCCCCGCTACCATCCGATTGCTTTTTGCTTTGTCCCCCTGGCAGCTTGAGAATTCCCGTCACAGTCCCCGCTCACCATGAACGATTCCAAAGACAGACTAGATGACTTGGCATCCCTCTTCATTCCCGATATTCTTCATCATGTGTCGCCCCAGACCGCCGGGCCCTCTGATACCGCTTCCACCACCACCAGTGGCGTGACAGTCAAACAAGAGGATTTGGAGTACAATTACCAGGATCAACGTGATACCATGGATAGTATGTCCTCTCCAACCACAAAACAACAGGCGGCAAGCGGTCTAGCCGGTGGATCTGGTGCAGGCAACTCTAACACCAGTGTCAGCAACTACAACAACTTCATGAACAATAACAACTTCATTGGCAGCACTGGTGGGCCCAATAGGGGTGCACAAAATATGGCTCAATCCGGGAACGGCTCGGCCAATCAACAGAACCAACAATATCCTATAATGCCCATTGATGCCCCATTGGCAGCGCTGCACATCGGACAACACTTCAAGCCCAAACACCACCAGCAACACATCGCCTACTCCTATACTTATGGGCTGCTTTTCCAGCCGCAACAGTCGCAAAACCTGCAACAGATGCCAACACAAAACCTGCAACAACAGTGGTATAACCAACAACAGCTCCAGATGTACCAGCAAGCCCAGCAGCTCCAACAGCTCCAACAGTTCCAGCAACAATCACAGCCACAATTGCAGGACGAGACCTACGCACAAATGATGCAATTCCAGCAGCCCCACGGACTCCAACATTCAAACTCAGCATCCAACTTCCTTCTTACGCCTTATGCCAAAAATCTGGGCCGCGATCTCAACTGGTTTGGGTCAAACGGCTTCGATAACTCGATGGCGCTCTCCAATAGTGGCAGCAACGTTTACACTAACAATTCGCCGTTCATTCAGTCTTCGGAAAAAATCTCTAGTCCTGAAGCCTCAGGATTAGCTGATTTAGATGCCAACAATAGCGTCGAACCAGTGCCGCAACCGTCATCAGACCTTACAGAACCCGCAAAGAAAAAGCCGAAGGTGAGGAAAAGTAACATCAAGGGCTCCGAGTATCAGATCAACTATACCAAGAAGAAGTGCCGCCTTCTCTTAGATTTCAAAAAATCATCTCCCCTTATGCCTTCCATGGAGGATTACAAAATTATCGATAAAGATGACAACGAGGTGACCGTGGATTTCAATGGGTTTCTCAACGGAAGATTTCTCACTAACGATACTGATAATATCGTCTATATCTTTTCGAAGAAGAAAGAAGAAGAAAAATCATCTAAGGAAGGAGAGGATGAAATTCCTGATCCTTCGATAAGACAAGACCCCAAGGTCATTTCTTGCTACAGAAGAAACTACATTCAAATTTCGATGAACATGAACATAAGCGGTATTAGGCTGAATGAAAAGCTTTTGCGAGTCAGAAGCAGTGAATACGGATATGCCATCACCAGAGTTATCAAATATTTCAAAATTGAAGTACTGGCCGTGACAAACCTCAACGACAAAAGTGTTCCAATTTTCATCAAAAATGTACCTAAGGAAAAAATAAGGGCAGATAGAGATAAGAAGGACGATAACGATGTCATGATCGCATCTTCGATCAATGATAGCGAACACATTGTTATTTTGAACGATGATGTTTTGATTGACAACGGCGAAATCAACGAATACTTTATCATCAAAAAACTTCAGTTCAAGAGTGCCACACCAAACAATGGTAACTCGACTTTCCAAAATTATTACCGTTTGAAGCTTAAATTGAGTGCGGTGGTTGCCGACTTGTATTACGACGATTATGTGGATGATGAAGTTAATAATATGGGAGGCAACGGCCAAGGTGGAGGCGGACAGGACAATAATGAAATTGTCCTCCACGAGGTTAAAAGTGAGCCTATTATTGTCCGGGGAAGAAACCCTAACTTTTACACTGACAAAAATGACGTCTTGATCGAGGGCAGACTGGGAACTTCCAAGAAGAGCTTTGTGCTTTCACAAAGAGATGGAGATGTTGATGAAGAAGATGAGCTTCAACCAATTCCAAATCAAATACACACCCGTGGTGACAAGAATATCATCCCTAGACCGAGACAACCTAGTGACGAGCCAGACGAAATCATTTCACAGATGGTCGAACCCTTGGATGAAGACGAAGAATTATCGTCCGGGGCAGCATCATCTGTGGAGGATGATATGGGTAGTCAGCAAATTACTAGGCATCCAAGTGGTAGTGCAGATGGACAGTCAAGTTCAGACAATACGCAAAAAGAACAGACCAAAAATAGTTCAGTTCCACCTTTGGCTTATTCTGGAAACAATGCTCCAGTTCTTGATCTTGGGTCTGTCAATAGGTACAAATACTTCCCCATTTCCAATGTCTATTATTTGCCTCCTATCAATGTTGTCTACTTCCCACATAGGGCGCATCAAGGCAACAGCTCGAAAGATACCGAGATGAACCAAAGGGTGGATGAAATCATTAACGAGCGTAGGAAAAGCTCCAACGTTTACTTCAAATGACGATACGACATATAGACGTTCAATTGTACTATTAAGTAATGAAGAGAATAGATGGATTTTCGGATTTATATATCACGCAGATTGTATAGAAATCGGATTTTCAAATCATCCAGTTTGTATTATTAACTTTAGAATTAATAAAATTCACGATTTTTTTAGACTTATACGCCATACAGTAGGAATGAATGCCTTCAGGATGACGAATATTGCTTGGACTTGAACGGGATGCAAAAAGTAATGCTCCACGGCAGGTTCGAACTGTCGACCTTCAGATGACACAACAAATGCTATGAGACTGACGCTCTGCCAACTGAGCTAGTGAAGCAAGGATGGTTTAGGATAGGTGGTAGGAGAATGAGAATCGACTGTTCAAGTGTGAAATTTTCAGTCCAAGTTTATCTTATCATCTCAAGTAAACAAGGAACTTGTATTTGTAGCAGTAGACAAAGTATCACTAATAAATAAGGCTATAGCGACAACAATTGAGAGTCTAGCGGAATGTTAGTGCGACAACAAATGTGATTGATCACAAGATAAGATAATAATTAACATACAGAATCCACGGTCTAAAGAGCCGAACTTTCATGACTGTACGGAAATGTCTCATAGGAACTATTCACTTATGGGCCTGCTCATGAAGTGTTGTGTGAGATGGGAAATATGGGAAACATCGGTTTTGGGAAAAGAAGGGCAATATTTGAGAATAAAGCAGTTTCATTCGAAATGGATATACTTCCTTTGCCAAGCACGAGGCATCTTATGTCTCTGCGATAGAAGAAAAATGTCAAAATTTCTGGAAAATTTCCCTTGGTTCGTCTTTATGATCAGATCTTCGAATCATGCTGATTGATTATTAGCAATCCTTATTGTTTTCCCACGATTTATCGTGAGTGGAGGGTCCACGATGTTTCTCAGCAAACAAACTGAGTAATCACTTGACTTTATCAACACCTCATAGCACCATAAACCCTGAGAACCCTCGCTGAAACATCCAGTTGAAGACTACTCACCTTCATAGTCTCCATTCCATTAGAAATTCATTGTTCAATCGCCTCGCTAATGTTTTCGATTTAATTTCGCGAAATTTGCAGCCAAAGTCATTCAAATAAGTCGATAATCTCAACTCTCTGAAGCTTCGAATACTTTGTTAATTGTTTGCCTGGGGCTCTTGTTAGTTTCAATACTCTAAGGTTTCCTTTTCGCAGATTATCAGTCCATGTCCATCTTCATAGCCCATTAGAGAAGCAGTAGGTGGTCCCCTTGAACGAGCTCTCTTTAGCGCGAATTTTCTGGCAAAAATTGTGGTCAAGAGTCTACATCAACACTTTCAGAGCTCGCCTCGTCCTTGTTGGTATCTCCTTAGTGCTGAGCTCTAGCTGAAGAGGCTCCCTCTGGACTCCTACGGCCTGGGCTCCACCGACGTCCCAGGATCTTCGCCAGAAATACTCGCTCAGCGACGGCCCCTGCGATAGCCCTTGTTGAGCCCCTGGGACTAGACTCTCCCATCAAGAGTCCCTCAACGAGGTTCCCCGACGAGATTCCCTAGTTGGGTCCGCTCCAACGAGGCTCTCTCGGCAGGGGTTTTCTGAGAGAGTCTGCAACTGAGATCCCTCAACTAAACCCTCCACCCGAGTCTACCCCGTCGAGGCCTACCCCTATGGGAGTACCCCTCTGAGGTTTCTCCCTTGAGGGCCTCTGAGGTTTTCCCCCCTTGAAGAATCTCCCAGTGAGGTTCCCCCTAAGGAGTTGCCCCAGTGAGATTCCCCAGGGAGGTTGCCCCAGAGGAATTCTCCTAGTGAGATCCCTCATTGAGCTCCCCCGTGAGAGTCCCCTGTTAGCGACCCACCAAATTTCCCACCACTGTTCAAATTTCTATATATAATCCGCCCAAGGGAAAGATGTTCTCTGCAATTTGAAGATCACCAGCAAGCTAGAAAAGCTTTACTGGGATCAATCAATTGCAGCTGCTCAATCTGTTGCCTTTTAATGCATCAGATCAGAGCGGCACGCATCAACATCCCCGGACCTACATCGGAAAGAACTTGTTTATTCAACATCAGCATCCCACTAATATACCTTCAGTCTCAGCTGGAGCATTTAACAGCACAGCATGAGTGTTTTGAAAAACAGCATGAAAACCCAGCAGAAAGATATTATATACTCAGCATCAGACCTTGCAGTCACCCAGCAAGAAAATCACCTCAAAGATTCTATGACTAACAATGGCTGCAAATCATATTACTTTTCGCATTTCACCCTGTTCTTCATCGATGCGAGAACCAAGAGTTGTTGAAAGTCTTGGTCATAATAGTTTGTTGACAGATTAAGTTGGTTGGTTTGACAGGTTAGATAGGTTGATCTATAGTGGCTTCGACGACAAGCCGCCGAAGGAATGTTAAAACTGAAAGGTGTCACTCCATGCTTCTCGCACTGCAGAGATCACTAAGGATATGCCGCTCTTGGTCTGGTAAGATTCCCATTCCATACCGAGAGCACGAACAAAATTGCCCCAACTATGAGAACTTCCTCCGAAGAAGTCTCTATAGTGTGACCATGTTATTAATGTTCTTCGAGAAATGGAAATCATTCAGACTCTAGCGTACACTCCCAGGTAATACCCCGTCAGTACCGAGCAGGAGCTATCCCCATGCGTGTCATACCGCGGAGTCCAATAAGGATATGTCGCTCTCGGACTGGAGACGGTATCACTTTGAATTCACGATACAACAGGGCCCCAACTATAAGAACTTTCTGCAAAAAAGCCTCTATAGTGTGACCATGCTATTCATGTCTTCATATTTCAAGTGGCACCGCAACTCAGACTCTGGCGTACCTTCCCCGTTGGTCCTCCATCAGTATTTGACATGGGGCGTTCAATAAGTTTTTGGCTTATTTTTTTTTTTTTTTGCTTTTATGTTTTATGTTTTTTTTTTTTTTTTTTTTTTTTTTTTTTTTGTTTTTTTTTTTTTTTTTTTTTTTTTTTTTTTTTTTTTTTTTTTTGCCGTTCATTACACGTCCTTCATATATTACATGGTTGCCATGCTTTCATTAGATTTCCAATTTTTCATTACTTTCTAGATTTCATTTCTTAGTTGTTTCTTGATCCCAAGGTAGTCTACTGGTTAGAACTCCTCGATTCCTGATTTAATCCAACCGAACAAATTTCCATCATCATGAAACGTAACTCGGAAGATGCTTCGTCACTGTACACCAGCTCCTCCAGCACCGCCACATCTCCAACAACAGCATATTCACAGAAGTCTTTGAAAAGGATCAAGTTGGAGAATGAAATATTCTCCAAAAGCATAAAAGACATCGAGGAGATGTTTGCTCCAGCACATCATACCCGGACGTCGCAGGCGGTAGTGTCCAGAAGACCTTCATGTGATCAATATCTCCCGGAAACGATCACGCCAGGAAAGTTCAACTATGATTGCATAAATATGGCCTTCTTGCCCTCCAAACGCACATCCAACAATAACGGACATGGCTCGAAGCCATCAAATGTTGGAAACAGCCAAGTCCCGGTTTTGCCAAGCCAAAGAAAAACACTCAAACCCAGATCCGTTATGAACAGATCGCCAATATTTTATTTAGATTTTGACGTTCTTGAGACGGAAGGGGACTACTTACGCCTGAACGGCGACTTGGCTCAAGAGTTAAATCTTATTGATCAGTTGATTATGCTCAACTGATTTCCCATACTGCATACTTTCAATTCTACTTAACATAGGTCTTTGCATACTACCAAATATATGTCTATTTCATATGGATTTGCTCGTAGATATTTTACTCTGAGTTGGCACTATGATAATCTTTTAATCCTCTTGCATAATCACGTGAGACAGTTTCATAGATAACGTCCACACAACCATTAAAGTTCTGTTTCATCTAGGTGACTGGCTATAGTGGAGAAAATAGATCGCAATCGCGCGCAATCTTAAGCCTTGATCTATTATGAGACAATTCATGTCTAAAATGGCTCATGCGCTTCTTCTCCGAAACGGTATTATTGACAGGAGCACTTACAACAGAAAAAATTGACGTATTTCATTACACACAATTTCAGGAGAGACTTTCTCCACAGCTAATTCTTCCACATCCAAAATGCCTAATCGGATAGAATCCTCCCGATATTGTCTTTTCCCCACATTGTAGAACCTGACAAGCTAATTTACTCACAATCTGTGAACAGACGTGCACCAACCAATTGGTAGTGTCCAAAAATTTTCGACGGCAGATCGAGTGGCCTCTTATCAAATCCAATTGCTAAGACAAGCATATTCAAATCAAAGAATCATGGTGTTGGCAGACTTGGGCTCACGCTTGAGAGGCGCACTCTCTTCCGTGGATTCTGCATCCGAAGATGAAATCAATGCAATGGTGAAGAATATTTGCACGGCTCTCCTTGAATCGGATGTCAATATCAAACTTGTGGTCAGACTCAGAGATAACATCAAGGCGAAGGTCAAAACAGAATTGAAAGAAAACGAAACATCAGCAAACAAGCGTAAAAAGTTACAGAAAATCATCTACGATGAATTGTGTGGGTTGGTAGACTCACACGAAGAACCTCCAAAACCAAAGAAACTCAGTCAAACCAAGACTAAATCCACCACCAAGGTTATAAACGGTAAACAGACTAAAGTGGTGAAAGCTGCCGGAGCAGATGCACACATTATAATGCTTGTTGGTCTTCAGGGTGCGGGTAAGACTACCTCTGCAACAAAGTTGGCCGTGTGGTACAAGAAGAGAGGTTACAAAGTGGGTCTTGTTTGTGCCGATACTTTCAGAGCTGGTGCTTTCGATCAATTGAAACAAAACGCTATTAAATCTAATATCCCTTTCTACGGTAACTACTATCTCAATGATCCCGTTGAAATTGCTCAGTTGGGTGTATCGACATTTAGAAAAGAGAAGTTCGACATCATCATAGTCGATACCTCTGGTAGACACAGACAAGAACAATCTCTTTTCGACGAAATGATGCAAATTTCAGACGTCATTAAACCAACTCAAACCATCATGGTTATGGATGGATCCATAGGTCAAGCTGCTGAGTCACAAGCCAAGGCTTTCAAAGAAAGTTCCAATTTCGGTTCTATAATCTTGACTAAGATGGATGGACATGCCAAGGGTGGTGGTGCTATTTCAGCTGTAGCAGCTACCAGTACCCCTATCGTGTTCATCGGTACTGGTGAGCATGTTAACGACTTCGAGACTTTTAAGCCAACGACATTCATTTCTAAGCTTTTAGGAATTGGTGATATTCAATCGTTGATTGAACATGTTCAATCTTTGGACTTACAAAACGATGAAAATCATAAACAAACTATGGATAACATTAAGGAAGGTAAATTCACTCTCAGAGATCTTCAAAATCAAATGAATAACTTCTTGAAAATGGGACCATTAACCAACATTGCATCAATGATACCCGGACTTTCCAACGTCATGTCTCAAGTTGGAGAGGAGGAAACATCTAAAAAAATCAAAAACATGATCTACATTATGGATTCTATGACTCAAAAGGAATTAGACAGTGATGGTAGAATTTTCACCAAGGAACCTTCCAGAATTATCAGAATTGCTCAGGGTTCAGGGTGCTCTGCAGCCGAGATTGAAATGGTCTTGCAACAACACAGAATGATGGGATCGATGGCCAAGAGTGCCATGGCCGCCCAAGGAGGTGCCCCAGGAGGCTTACCTGGTAACAATCCACAAATGGCCAGAATGATGCAACAGGCTCAATCCAACCCTAACTTCATGCAACAAGCCATGAACATGATGGGTGGCGGAGGCGCTGGTGGTATGCCCGACATGGCTTCTTTGATGAACAACCCTCAAATGATGCAACAAGCTCAACAAATGATGAGACAAAACCCTCAAATGATGCAACAGGCTCAACAAATGATGCAAAATCCTGGAATGATGCAAAAGTTGATGAGTCAATTCGGTGGAATGGGTGGATTAGGTGGTATGGGTGGTATGTGAAACAAGTCGCACGACTTGTTTCCATTAAGTACGACTTGTTTCCACTACGTACGACAGTTACATCTGTATAATATAGTAAATACATATCAAACGTCACGATTGAATAGCTTTTAGTATACCAAGCATTATCTATACTCAGGGATACGCCCCTTCCGACTCTTAAACCTATAAATCAAACTACCTGTAGAAATCTGGTCTTGTGGTGTTCATACCATATTCGCTCAATGCGCTGCTCAAGTCTTGCATGGTTAACACGATTTTACCTTGTTGGTTTCCTGCACTGCTACCACCACCTGAATGTGTTGGCTGTTGTTGATCAGATTGACCATCTACGGCAGATCCTGCAGCAGAACCAGATCCTGTGATCAGCTGTTGGTTGGCATATTGTTGGCCTTGGAGTAAAAGTTTAGCTCTAGCTTGAGGGTTGGAGGAATTGTACACAGCAGAAGAGTTTCTGATTCTGGAATATTCGTACGCATCTTGCGTTATGTCAGTTATGAATTTTTGTGTGGCCAAGGCAAGAAGGCGCTTTATTTTGACATTTGATGATTCAAACCCGTTCTTTGCAAGATAGTAGTCTGTCACCGCATCTGGAATAATTGGCGCAAAATCGCCGTCCATCAAGTTGAGAACTTCTTGGAGAGTTTTATCCTTTCTTGTGAGTTCAGGAAGGTCTGGTATTATTGGTGCACTTGCTGGATTCGTAGAAGAGTTGGCCTTGGGATCCGCTTTATCTTGCGATGCGCCCGTATTTCCTTGAGCTCCTGTCTGTACTGTGGCGTCTTCAACGTCGTTGAATTCTTCGTCGAGCTCGTCTTCGTTCATGTGTTGGTCTTCACTCATTATGGCTTGTTGATTGAGAGTTTAGGTCCTCACAGTGCGTCTTTAATTGAAGATTAGAGGGTCGCGCACGAACCAGATATCAAATTCTAATCTTAGCTTAGCGTAGACCAGCAGATACTAATTCTACCAATTACCATTATCCGGCGTGGTATGGCAATTGACTGGAAACGCCAGGCATTAACACGATATACCCAAATATTTTATTATACACTCGAGAAGCAACTGCATATCAATTCCACGCTTCTAAACATACTACACCAAGCATTTATACAAGCAGCATATATATATGAATCAAGAGACACTCAATGAAAACTTCGGATCCTAACAACTCCACCACGTTTGGTAATGCGCTACTGTTGCGAGTCGATGGCGCCATTGGGGCAATGTCGTTGTCGCCTAATGGAAGGGACGCCGTTTTAGCGGGACGCAGAGGGTTGTTCATCATCGATTTGGATGACCCGTTCACGACCCCGAGATGGCTTCATCATATCACATCGTGGGAGGTTGCTGATGTTCAATGGTCGCCAAATCATGCAAAACCCTCCTGGTGTATTTCAACATCAAATCAAAAGGCATTACTATGGGACTTGGCGAGACCTTCAAGTAATGCCATAGTCAATGTCTTGCACCGACATACCCGGGCAATCACCGATATCAACTTTCATCCTTCTAATCCAGAGCTTTTAGCCACTTGCTCCATCGACACCTTCATTTTGAGCTGGGATATGCGGACACCACGTAAACCAGTGGCACAATTTGCAGAGTGGAGAGCAGGTACGACTCAAGTGAAGTGGAATCATGAAAATCCACATGAAATTGCTTCCAGTCATGATAATGCATTTTACATTTGGGATGCTCGTAAGGGCTCCTTGCCTATAATCAAAGTCTCCAAAGCGCATAACGGTAAGATCAATGGTCTTGACTTCAGTAATGGTGCCTCCAACATAATAACATGCTCCAACGATAACACGGTCAAGTTTTGGAATTTGAAGACACCCGAAGCGAAACAATATTCAGCATCTTTCAATTTCTTCGACAGCACGCAAAGCGAATCCTCATTGAGACCAGCTGTTGTATTATCTACCGATTTCCCAGTTGCAAGAGCCCGTTCTCTCCCATTTGGAGCGGACAAATCTTGCGGTATAATGCCATTAAGAGGGGGCGATGATGCAATTCATGTTGTCAACTATGACTCTGCATATCTGAGAGCTTTGGAAACAAACGAGACTCAGACTATCGTTGCAGAGAACACCTACAAATTCAAAGCACATGAAGGCGCTATGAAGGATTTCCTCTGGAGAACTAGACATGAAAGCTACGAAGGATTTGAATCCAAAAACAAGTGGAAAGATTATCAGTTGGTGACTTGGTCGTCCCAAGATTATGATTTGAAATTATGGCCACATAGTGAAGACTTATACAAAATGGTTAACTACAACCCATCTCATAGCAAGTTGCTCTCTGCATTCAAAAACGAAGACCTGGATGATGATGTCGAGAAAGCACCTCGTTCTGCGAGAATAGATCTCGATACGAAAGCGCCAGTTACTCAGAGTTATGAGACCTATTGTACAGAGCCATCTTGGACGATAGATGACATAAAGAGAAGAAATAATGGTGATGAGCTTTCTTCGATGGCTCTTTATAAGATAGCAGATAAGCATCTGAGAAATGGAAGTCATCTCAACCAACTCAACCACCTAGACTGGATTTCTGGGGTGCGTATGGGTCATAGAACGGGCCAGGATAATGGAAAAGTGAGGAACAATAGCTTTGGAAATGATGATGGTCCTTCGAATTTGGGAGAAGAAGTCAGTATTGTGGGTCACAAGTTCCCTAAAATCAGGTTCGAAAAGATCTCAGTGTCAACGGGGGAGTTGGTGATAAGTTTAAGAGGGCCGGTACCTACTATTGACAAGTCAAATACCGACCAATCATCCGATAATAATGACGATGAGAAGAATCCAGTGGGAACGGACAAGGATACTGATAAGCATCCACGGAACAGCCTTCCAAATGCCAGCATAGCAAGCAGTGACGTTAACGATGGGGATGAAACACAAACAGAGACCAACAATGCGACAATAACGAGTACTACGAACACAACACAAGCTGATGAAAATCAAGAACAAAAGCTTATGTTCATCAGATTAGTTGTGAAAATTCCTAAAGAGTATCCTTACTTGGAAGAAGTCAACTCTGACAAGGCTATTCCATTGAAGAAATTGGCTAAATTTCAGAAGCTGAACTTGGTGAAATTCGATATCGAGGAAACTTACGAATTGACCTCTCAAGTTAGAGAAGAGATGCTCAAGAATCTTAGTGAAATATCCCAATTCTACACAAACAAGTTTAAAAAGTTCTGCTTGGAGCCTTGTTTAAGATATTTGATGGGAGATAAAATTGAGTTGAAGGAGGAATTGATGATTGAATCCCAAAGGGATAATGACGATTCTATGGATGCTGATGGCTTCGTAGAGGTTGGAACGGAAGGCTGGGCCGATGATTTAATCAGTCAGCAACCCGACTTTGAAGAGACAATGAAGGATGACTCCTCTGGAGAAGAAGACGCTGGCTACAACGACTTGATCCCAGCAGTCAACGATGACGTTGACATACTCAATAGCACGGAATATCTAGATGAAGCTGGCGTCATAACTAGACAGATCGATAATCTGGAGGCAAAGAAGACGTTCTTCGATTCGACACCAGTACCTAAAGGATGTGGTGCTATCTGGTCACCAACTGGTCAATTGGTATGCTTCTTTATCCCCAAGGACAGTGAAGAGGATGGTCTGAAACCACGACAAAAATTTAACATCTTCAAATTCACAGATGGTGGTTTCAGCGAGGGTAGCAATGGACATCACAACCACCATCACCATCACCGTCACCATCACAATTCTTCTTCAGAATCTAATGATTCGGATGTCAGAGATGACAGTGATTCCAAATCGAGTGATGACGAATCTGCTTCAGTCTCATCAGCGTCTTCCGACGATAGTTTCGCCAATGACTGGGATGAGATTTTGGAAGACGACCCTGGCGCGAGATCGAGAATACCCGATCTCTTCAAAACTTCAGTGGGTTTGGGGAATAGGTATATCAGTCGTGGAAATGAGGGTTCAATCAAAAGACTAACAAGCCAAGGCGGAACTACCTCGAATTACAAATCATCGATTCCAGGAGAAGCCAGTCTGATGAAAAGAAAAAGATTGAGGGAGAGTAAGAATAAGAACATCGTGGAGATTTTTGATTTCAAGCATTTGCTACCAGATAAATACGAGCTTGCATGCGAATACCGTGTACTTGGGGACTCCCCCGAGTACTTGGCCAGATACAATAGCGAAATAGCTTTAAAGTACGGCTACAAAGACATCAGCGATGTTTGGAAGATACTTGAAATGATTTTAGTCAAAGAAGTTCAACCAGAATATTTTCTGCTTTATTCAGACAACGGAGCACATCATACCAAGAATGATGAGATGATCACTCGATTAATCCAAGAATCTGCAGTGACTAAAAGTTTTGCTGAGAAGAAGATTCACAGGTTCTTCTGGGGATCTCATCCTTTAGGCCACGCTTGGCTCATACAAGAGATTTTTGAGTACTTCGAGGCAAGAGGAAATCTTCAAATGCTTGCAATGATGTCTTGTATATTGTACGAGAATTCTGCGAATATTAAGAAGAATAACGCGTTATTCAGCGTTCCTGTGCATACACCATATCATGTTCTTCCCCCACCACCGTCAGCTGTTGCCGTGAGGGCTTTCAATCAAATGCAAAATCAAAGAATTTATTCTGACTCGCACGAGCAATTCAACCTCATATTTCATGATTCGTTCAGTAGTGAAAATAAGGTTCTGGATTACCTCCTATCCAATCATCGCAACCTGTCGATACTGGTTTTTAGAAAGGACCAACTGCTGTTAATGGGTGCTTCTTATGCCAAATCCATATCCTCTTCATTGGAAGTTGCCAGCATGAAGGATGGTTCCCCTGACCGGTTTGGAATCGGTAAGAAAGGAATCCAGCCATCCAATACCTTTCATTCTCTCAGTGAAAAGCCATTGCTAGTGGATAGCTCGCTTTCGAAGCTTTCAACTCCGACTCAAAAAATCACACGAACTAAAATGGCTGACAAGAAGAAAGCGGTACAAAAAGTACCAAAAGCTTCCGGTAAAAACAAGGTGAGGCCGCCTCCTTCTGTCTCAATTGAAGTGAGTAATTCTGCTGATCTTGACCTTTTTGATGATATTTACTCGCTTCCTCTTCTTCATTCGCAAAACGAAACGAAACTACAAGCATATAGGGAGCTGTACGCCAATATGCTCTTCATGTGGGGTCTTCCAATAAATCGGATCAAATTTCTCAAATTTAATTACCCTGATTCTGATGAAGAGAAGGACGAAAATTATGCTTCGCCATTTGACGTTCACAGCTGTGCATTCGGAAGCAGAAGCAAGAGAAGACAGAATCATTTGCAGCCATTTATTAGCTCGGTAACGCTGATAATATCCTCGAAATCAAATGCTTGGAATACTAATAAGAGGAATGTTTTAAAATTTTGCGTGCTATGCAATTTGATGGCTACAAAGAACTTGGTAGTTTGCACAAACTGTGAGCACATTCTCCACACAGATTGCGCTTCGAGCTGGTGGACAGGTCAAGAGAATGAACATGCTGAATGCCCTAGTGGATGTGGGTGTAATTGTTTAGAATACAACTTCTGATTCTGATTACCAGAAACGGTTGGCTACATCATCACGCCGGACAGGTACAAAATCCATAGTTGCAATTAAATATGTTTAAATTGTCTTGAATTACTCTTGTAGTCATTATTAAATTAAAATTACTTAGAATTAAAGAACCTATTATTTGCAGTTTAATCCCTAATCAATCTGGCATCCCATTCGTGGCAAAGTTGATCAAGATACGAGACTACCTCACTTGAGCCCACAGAGTAAATTTCCCCATCGGATCTTTTACTTGAGCTAGCTGAGCCAATCTTTGAGTCTGGTCTACCACCATTCAAAGCGCAATGAACGGGAGCATTTGCCATAGCGTTTCCTGAAATGTGATATGGTGAACCAAACACTCTCGCTAGGTAATAGATGAACATTATGAAATAGTACCCCATTATGCCCAAGTGTTCTTGATAGGAAGGTTTAACAAACACACCAGGATGTACCAAATATTGAACTATACCCAATTTACTCAATGGTTCGTAGGTTCCAAAGTGCATCAAATCGACCAATCTCTTGGAACCTTCGTATGGCATGGATGAGTGAAGTAACTGAAGATCATCAAATGAAACGTACTCAAGTTCAGACATGGGGTACGAGATCCATACAAGTCGGCCACCGTCCTGCAAGAACGACTTGATGGTGTGGACAAAATAGTATGGTCCAAACACATTGCCCTGAAATACCATGCCCATGCCATCATCTGACTTTTCTCCGATCTTTTGAGTTTTGTATTTTGGGTATTTCACTGATTCTGTGGGGTTGGAGAGAGTTTCAGATGCCATTTTCCATAAATTCATACTTGAGTCCACATTTTGGCTGGAATTTACGAACATGTAGTCCACTCTTCTGTAGTTTTTCCTTAGATCCTTGGAGGCATTGGCTACTGTCTGCATTTTGGTGAAGTCCATGACCAAGTAGTCGAACTCGAGCTTTCCGGTTCTTTTGAGGTTTTTGAGGGCATACCGCTCTATGGCGGCAATTGCCTCCTGGGTCCCTTTCAATGTGCGAGAAGTCACAATCATGGTGAGATCCACAGATTCAGAGACATCATGAAGGAACCTGTAACATATATTCAACCCTAGCCGAGAGTTGGCGCCTATCACTAGACACACTTTGGACTCATGGAGGGTGCTAAAGCAGGACATTTCTGAAGTTATCAGCATTTCAGTGGGGAAGTTTATATTCAGGGATCAAAACGGGGAAAGCAATATTGGCTGAGAATTCTTGCAGCCGAAAATAAGCGAGTGACGATAAGTTGGGGTTGACTGAGAGGGATTCTGGATAGGACTTGGAAGTCTCCTTGAGTTGACTTAGTAGGGGGACCTGCTTCCTGCGGCTCGAACAGAACTTCGATGAAGATGAAGATGTTCTCAACTGGGGATAGCCGGGGTACTTATTAGGTCCGCGACGACGATAATACCAACGTGAAACAATATACTTAGACGATGCGCGCGAAGTTTGGCTGACGCGCATCGCGTTAGCTATACGGGTCTTGTTGTATGTGTCAAAATGTTGCCTTGCACAGCCGTTACGCGCTCTGCTCGTCTCCAATTATACGTAGTGACCCCTGAATAGATCAATAAAACAATAGAGCTTTACTAAAGGTAAACAAACATGCTGACGTAAATGACAATAGTTGGTAATTGGCGATGTACACTTTTGCCTCAATTACGCAGTTTCAGAGTTAATCTACAAAATATGTGAGTCGCGTCCCTAATTGACTTTGGTTACCAACTCAAAGTACGTGTTTGTATTGATTGCTTCCTATCGTATCGACTTGGTGATTACTGTTCTCGTAGATTGGTAAATTATAGCCAAAACCGGAAATAATCATCAATATTCTATCTATCTATATTGCTTATTCTATTTTCGGTATCAGATCTGTCTAGTATTGACAATTTGGTCTTTTAACTTCTCATCCCATTCTAGCATCAATTCGTCCAACTTTTCGATAACTTCTGGGGCCCCAGTTGGATCAACCGGATCCCTCACAATGAACTCTTTTCCGAATCTCAGACAAGCCAGTCCAATTTTCTTGTCTTGTGGTTCATCGTCGCGCATGGCACATCTGATTAATGCATTTGCAGCAATATAACCAGAGATATTGTGACAAGTGGAGTACAAGAACCTGAGGATGTAGAATGCCCCCAACATAGCATAGTAGGTGAAATAGTTCAAATGCTCTCTGTAGCCGTATGATGTGAAGATACCGGGCTGAGTCAAATATATCTCAACACCTTGCTTCTTTAATTTTTCATACATGCCGGTATGCATCAAATCTATCATTCTCTTAGAACCCTCGTAGGGTCTCTCGTTTTTTATGAGTTGGAAGTCATCCATAGAGAAGGCGTCTGGACTTGCCAAGATCGTGGAGACAAGAATCACTTTGCCTCCTTTCAAAAGGTCGGCTAACTTGTTTATGAGATAGTATGGGGCGAATACATTACCTTGGAATACTGCTCCCATTCCGTCTTCACTCATGACACCGGCTTTTTGCATTCTGTAGGGAGCATCTCTGAATGCTGCCACGAAGTCTGTGAACACATAGTACACTGCAAGTGGCCAGTTGACACCCGTGTTGACGGCGTGAGCAGCAGTACCGAAAATATAGTCAATGTGTCTGTACCTTTTTTTCAAGTCATGAACAGCAGATAATACGGATACCATGCTGGTGAAGTCGAGAAGAACGTAATCGAATTCCAAGACCCCTTTTCTCAAGTTGTGTTCCTCGGCATACTTCTTTAAGTGAGCGATGGTCTTATTGATGGTGGGTAAAGTTCTGGAAGTAACAATGATGGTGAGGTCGTCCTCCGCGGGCACTTCTTCAAAAAGACGATAAGCCACATTCAACCCAAGGTTGCAGCTTGTACCGGTGATCATTGCCACCTTTGCATCTTTGATAAGTGACATGTTGTGTAGTTATCTAGTGAAAAAGTGATCTGATCGCATACATATACTTATGTCTGTGCGCGTCTATGCAGAACCTATACGAGTATACGACAAGTTTAATCGTATCAGTGCGTTTATACTTCAACCTAAACGACACCGTACTTCAACGAAGTATAAGCTGAAATTTGTTGATGGGACATCAATCAAAGCTGCTGATGTGATTCGGTTTCACACACGAGTCTGATCAAGGATGCAAGGCTAACTGTTATTGTGCGCTAAGTTAAGCTTCACGCGCATATGAAAAGACTATCTTCTATGCGAGCAGTAAAATCAACCTGAAGTATTTCAATAGAAAGGTCGATTGTTCATAACTTTAGATTGAATATCGGTACATGCATTTCTCACCGCAGAGAAGAAGACATGAGCTCAGTTAATGTGATCATTCAATGACGAACAAATTTAGATGAATCGACGATGATCTTGCGATGCGTTGCCGAATTAGTCTATGAACTCATCAATTGCGAAGAGATCCAGTTCCGGTCCTTTGTTAAGTTCCAATACGACTAAATCTAGTTTGTCTCCAAGAACTGAGTTAATGAAACAAAAAAAACCAACAACAGTGTCCACCAAAGCACCCTCCATCTACACTCCAGAAACAAGATTACCTTCTTAATTTACCAAGTCTAACAGACCCGAAGTTTTTAACGTCAACGAAATGGTTGCGTGGTCTAGTTGGTTATGGCATCTGCTTAACACGCAGAACGTCCCCAGTTCGATCCTGGGCGGAATCATTCTTTTTTTGTCCGCTCTTAGAACTTCTTTGTAACGTGGTACAAACCGATCGAACAATAACGATGTCGCACGGATATAATCCACGTAGCTGAATCGGCCGGAACGATTTGCATTGACGAGCGTAGAGTTCCAATTTCAGGTTATATTTTTGGCGACGAACTTTTCCAAACAGGAAGGACCAATCAATCTAATGCCTTGAAATTAAGGTGATCTAAAGGCAGGCAAAATCATGTAAAAATCGTATTATAATCATATCGATTTGACCACAGCCTCTTGAACCAGGGGCTACAAGACCACACTCCCCTCCTCACACGGTCACGTGACCGGACTTTATCGATATAGTCTTTTTAGATCACCAGCTCTAAAGAACTACGTGTTTCTTTGGCATGGCTCAAGCGGGTGGCTTTTTTGATATTTTTCACACTGTAAATGATGTATAATCACCCATAATTGGCCGGAAAGCACGCTGTAAGGCTAGCAAATTAAGTAGTCACGTGACTTATAAATGTCGCAGTGTTTACGTTTTCTTCCTCCAGATAAACACAAATGTCACCGTCTAAATTTTTCTTTCAACATACAACCAAATACTTGATTCAAGCTCTTCGTAACGTCGACTCGTGAAGACATTATTTGGGTGGTAAGTACTCTCTCCTGTTCATTATCATGCTTTTTGAAAGCCCAAGTTTCCTTTCATCGCTTTCCCTGGAATTATAACTATACCCAATTCGGCTGTGGATGATTCGCTGGCATATACTTTGATCTGGGTCTGGAACCACCAGTCCGACGAAGTTACCGGCAATATTCGGAGTGAAAAAGGTCATAAGAGCACTTTGAAATGTTCTAGATGTCCAGATCTCTCTTTGCCCATTTTTGGAACCCGGTTGTTCGGCAACACCAAGGGATAAGCTCTTTGTGGGGAACAAGATAAAGTTGATATTATAAGAACGTACTAACTTCGTCAGCACTCAGTTTCTTTACTAAATATTTACAATGGAAGAAAACAGTCCCGTTAAGCACAAACACACGTCGAAAGTGATCGACTCCTTGCATTCTCAAATAGATTCGTTGAAGACCGAGTTGGATACGGTCCGAGTATCTAGTGATGAATACAAGAAGAAGTCTTCACTCCTTCTGAAGAAGAACGAATCTTTTGTTGATCAGTTGGCCAACGCAAAGCATGAAAATGACATGATCAACGCATTGTTGAAAAGAAAGGAACGTCGGATTGCCGATTTGGAAGACCAATATAATGAGTTGTCTTCTGCAAACGAGTCCTTGGAATTAAGCAATAAGAACATGAAAATTAGATGCGAAAATTTGCAAGAATCTTCTGCTTCATCTACAGCTGAATTTGAGAGATTGAAGATTGCATATGATGCCTTGATTGCCTCTCAAGTCGAGTACAAGAAGCATTATCAAAAGGAAGTCACCACTTTGAGTGCACAATTTGAAGCCTATAAATTGGACAACAACCAAAGATTCGAGACTTTGTCACAAAAGTTATCCAACAACGACAAGGACGTGGATACCCTCTTGGACAGTTTGTCCAACAAAAGAAAAACCATGGACAATCTTTACGTCAATAAGAACAAGACAATTTTGGAACTTTTGACAAAATTGGCAAAGGCATCCAGACTCCACGGTCAAGAATCGAAGGCTACTCTTCAAGATAGTGTGGATACCATTCAAGCATTGCTTGTGAAACATCCCGATTTACAAGCCAAATTACAACAGCATGAGAAGGTTGAGATCGACTTGGAAGAGCTTTTGAACGATTCAAATGACACTTTATACAACTACTCATTTGACGAGGAGGCCACTTTGATAAATTCGCCAGACCTTGCAGGCTCGCCATCTAACAATGATAGCAACTCCAATACCCCAAGCCGTCCACTTGGTCATAGCAAGACTTCTTCCATCTCAAGAAGCAACACTGTTCAATCAAAGAGAAGGAAAAACAAGAGAAACTCGTTGAGATTTGATTCTAAGAGTGCTCCCGATTTCTCATCTTTTAATACCCCCACAACTCCAACTCAATTGACCTTACCTAAGAGACCAAACATGGCTCCAAATATGAGTCAACAAGGTCCTTCTTCAGCTCAACACAATTACGGTTCTAATAACCAATACCAGAAGAATAACCAAGGCTTTGATGGAAAGCCAAGGACACCAACTCCTCCTACCAATAATAACCTCAATGACGCCTACGAGATGAACCCTAATTATCAGTTCAATAGGTATGCTAACTACAACAACCAACCAAACCAACAACAGCAGCAACAACAGCAGCAGCACCAATACCCAAATAACAACAATAACAACAATAACAACAACTCTAGAGGCCACAGAAATAACAGCAACAACAATTTCGGCAACCAGAATCAATATCACCATAATCATTCCCACCTGAACTCTCACCAAGGACATCCAAATGATTTCCAGCACAACAACAACAATAACAATAACAACAACAAGAAATACAACAGACGGTCCTACAACAACAATGGTAATAACAACTACAACAAGAGAAACTCTCAAGTTTTTGAGCCAAACAACTTGAACTTGGCATTGAACACTTGAGTCTAGTGCACGCGAGGTTGAATAACTAGGTCAGAATCATAATGCTGATGGCATATGAAACTACATAGTTTCCAGCGAGCTCTAGAAACCATTAGTTCAGTTCATTGGGTAAACCCGCATCTGTTCTATTTGACTTTGATTCAAGGAACAGGCTGATGATAATGACTTGGTTGCATTTATATTGGTTGAATAGTTGGTCATCACATGCGAAGGATCTATCCATGTGGTTGGCCAGCTTTATCTATGACGATGATGCGTATGATTGTTTTGTCGAGCATTAGACTCCGTTGCATACAAAAAATCCTCTTTACTGAAAAAAACTACTCTATCTACTTCTCTTTGTTTTGCGTATCACTCTTATTGATTTCTTGAATTAAGATGATAACTTCTATCTTTTATAAATCGAAAATTGAAAAAAAAAAAAAATTAAAAAAAAGCCAACACTTGGTTATCAATATGGTATCCATCTTCTCTTTCAAAACTTCCTTATTAAACCTAACATGCAACAGGATCTGGTGTTTCGCGAAAGAAGGATTTGCGCTTGGGCGGTTCACTCATATGAATCCTCTTTATCTAGCCAAATAATAAATAACATATATATCTATTCAAGTATTTGATAATTAAATCAACGGCTCTCTAAGTATTTATTCTCCAACTATTGTTCCACTTACAATCACTCAATCCACTTACGATAAGCATTTGCTAATTAAACCAGTAACTTCTCTATTTATTATCCGGCTATTATTCTATTTAGTTGAATGCAATTATGGTACCATCTTCGTAGCCAGCCATCAAAGTCGAGGATGACCGGTTTAGCCTTTTGGCTCTTATGAGTTCTTTGTACGATGATTTTGGATTAGTTTTCGACTCAGACATCACGCTCGTGATACATGTCAATTTAATGGAATTGTTTTGAGACTCCAGCGAGCTTTCATTGATTGAAGTTGTATTCGACTCTGTCGAATTGATTTGCGGAACTGCTCTCTTGAATTTAAAGCTTGAGTATATGGATTCAAGACTGGTCAACTCAAGTTGGCCGTCCCAATAACCGATCGCAATACCGCCGTTATAAGGACATATGGATTGGATCCCTGCTGATTTCAATTTTCTGATCTCATGTGTCTGCGCAGCGTAATCGTGAATTAAAAGCTTCTTGTTAGTAGAGCCTGAAAATAACCGATTTTGCGAGTGGGCAAGAGTTATGACTGGATTGGGAGAGTGGGTTGCATCAGAGTAGATCAATTCAAGTTTAGGATCCTTGTTAATGACGGTTTTCTCCGATTGCCTCTGGGACACGGTCGCTTCAGGTGTTGAAATATGAACGCCAATCACATGTCCAGATTCATACCCGAGGAATATATTCCGATCCAGCGGCACATACAACATATTCATGATGATTCCGAATCCTGACCGTGCGAGTTCTGGATCCGACGGTATGTCAATCACAGCTGCTTCTTTCTGGTACAACTGGTGCAAATCAAAGTTTGCAAGCATTCTGGACAAGTTGTAGCTATCTTCAGTAGGATCTAGCGCATATATATCAATGTTGTTTGAATCTATGGAAGCTGGGGTGACGAGTAGAGGTTCTTCGTAGATAATGTTGCAGAAATTCAAAGAATTGATTGGAACTTCAAAGATCAACTTTGCGCTCTCCTCAGAGTCTAAATCGAGCTGCCATATCTTCACACTAGAGTCTCTTGATTGCGTGATAAGACGGTTGTCCCCGAACATTTTGATGGTGATGATTTTGGCTGTATGTGCCCTCCATTTCAACAAGGGTCTTTTCAGCTCAAGATTCCAGTATATCACCCACCCATCGGTGTCCGAAGACACCATAGTGGTGCTACTTGAAGGCATTGAGTGCAATGCACTGACAGACGCAGCATGGCCCCGGAGAGAGAAAGATTGTTGCATGGCAGTAATGTATCAGACAAGCTCGATCAGATGGGGCCTGTCACGTGATCGCAGCCACTCTTCGCTCGTAGTTGGTCAAACTCTATTTAGCCGCCGCCTGTTGCCAAGCTTTAGTAAACTTTACGTCTAATCAGATAATCGCGCTTTCCATAAGTCACCTGAGAATACTAACTGTGGACTGGTGCCTGGTCAAATTATCACTCTCCGTTGGTCCATCCCTAGCTGACACCTTCTATGTGGCGTATATGAGCCGAGAAAAAGTCTGCGTCAACACTTTGTAGCGGCAGCGACCGAGGAAAATTCTTGCACGTCAGTGCCACCAAATTATGCCACAGCGTTTTTTATCAATTTGATCGCTCGCAAACCCCGATAGGCCACGGCTGGACTAATGCCAAGACGATGGAGTTAAGTATGACAGACATCTGTATATTCCAGCAAGATGCACCATTGGCAGTGAGTTCCGTCCCGGACCTACGGCGATATAAACGGCCACTCACTGGCTACTAGTGTAATAAGGATGGGGCTACGTTGCAGACATTCAGCAGCGAAGGGAGACAAATTTCCATAACCAATAACTCCTCGCAGAGCCTCACGCCGTTCCGCCGTCTCGGATTTTTTGCGCGCTTTTATTGGCTAAACGTTATTCGGGGAAGTATGCGGATATGAGCGCCGGTGATTTTAATTAATTTCTCATGCAGATGTATCTGATAACTCTGAGCTCAGCACACAACTGCCTTTGAAACGTCGGATTTGGAAAAAAGAAAAGAGGGACCCGCCCAGTTGTGGCATCGTTAAGCCGATCCCTAAGCTTGTTCGGAAATCTGGCCATTCTCAGTCGTGAATCCGCCAAAATATCAAAAAGATAATTACAACAAATATGCAGACTTGCATATTTTGTGTCTGTGCGGCCAAATCCCCAAAAAATTTACTGAAATTTTCCTCATGGGATCTTCAGCTTTATTAGTATATAAGGCGGCCCTTTCCCGCACATTTTTTGAGACCATCTAACGACCCCCCTCCAACATGGTGAATGTTTTCAACGTTCAGATCTTCTTTATTGTTTTTAGAGAAGCTTTAGAAGCTATCGTTGTTGTCTCCGTCCTTCTTGCTTTCTTGAAGCAAGGTCTTGGAGGTGCTACTCAAGACCCAGTCGTCTATAAAAAATTACGAAAACAGGTGTGGTTTGGGGCGGTAGCGGGTGTCATATTATGTTTGATTCTCGGTGCCGCTTTCATCGGTACTTTCTACTCGCTCCGTAATGATATCTGGGCCAAATCTGAAGACATCTGGGAAGGTACTTTCTGTATCATTGCAACCATTTTGATTTCCCTTATGGGTATTGCTATGTTGCGTATCAACAAGATGAAGGAGAAGTGGAGAATTAAGTTGGCTAGAGCCTTGACCAAGCCTCCTACCAACAAGGCTGATCGTTTCAAGATCGGTTACTTGACCAAGAAGTACTGTATGTTCATCTTGCCATTTATTACTTGTTTGAGAGAAGGTTTAGAAGCCGTCGTTTTCGTCGGTGGTGTTGGTTTGTCTTCTCCTGCTACCGCTTTCCCAATTCCAGTTATTTGTGGTTTGATCGCTGGTATCGCCGTTGGTTTCATCTTGTACTACTCCGGTACCACCACTTCGTTGCAAATTTTCTTGGTTATCTCCACCTGTATCTTGTACTTGATCTCAGCTGGTTTGTTCTCCAGAGGTATCTGGTACTTTGAGATGCACGTTTACAACAACCAAACCGGTGGTGACGCTGCTGAAAATGGTTCTGGTCCAGGTACTTACGATATCTCTAAGTCCGTCTGGCACGTCAACTGTTGTAACCCAGAAATCGACAACGGTTGGGATGTTTTCAACGCTTTGTTGGGATGGCAAAACTCTGCCACTTACGGCTCTGTCATCTCTTACAACATCTACTGGTTGGCCATTATTATTGCTCTCTTCTTGATGCACTTCGAAGAAAAGAACGGTCACTTGCCATTCTGCAAGAACCTTACCTTGGTCGAATTGAACCCAATGTACCACATCAAGGGTAAGAAGAAGAACAACTTGTCTAAGGCTGAACAAGACGAATTGTTCAACACTTTGAAGAACACCAAGATTGGTAGTGACGATGCTGAGAACTCTGAGTCTGTTGAGAGTCACAAGGAAGTCATTCCTGTCGAAACTGAGAAGAAGCAAGCTTCTTTGTAAATAAATAATACTAACTAGGCTCATGTTTTCTGAACTCTACACACACACACACACACACAAGCAGTTCAGGATTCTTGAGACTAGCATGTTTTTATTGATTTTGCAACGATTACTTGCTCCTTTTTCATCCAATTCTTTCTTTCCGTTGGAGGGGGGAAAGTATGGAGTATCTATGCCAGAGCGATTAGGGCCGCTCTGGTAGCCGTTAGGTGATCTAATAAAGGGTTTAAAAAATCAAAACTGTAGACTTAAATTTAATCTAGGATAAGAGTAGGTTCTTTGACTACAAAGATGTAAGCCTAAATTTCTTTTATCCTATGCCTTGACATATGTTTATTGTCGATACATCCTCCGATAGGTCTATATAATCGTACTTGGGATTAAAAACAGGCGAATTGACTCTCAGAATCCTTCAAATTCTTTTCAAGAATGCTCTTAAACATCAGCTGCGAGTGGCCAGTCTGGCCGTTTGACTTCTCCCCGATCGTATTCAATATAATTTCCATTATTTTGTACGTTTGATCGTTGAGCTTCAACGTGTTAGATCTCTCGAAAACTTCCATGAAGAAATTGACATCAAGCTTCATGTTTTCGAGTTCCATCAAGGTAAGATTGTTTGCATTTCGCAAACTATCCAAAATATTCTTGAGAAAATGCATTTGAAGTTCGTTGACAACACTAATGAAGATTTCAGGACCAGTGATTGGCTTGACCTTGTAGACCAATCTAACATAATGCATCAATACCGAATAGATGTAGCCATTCACCTTTAGAACCTTGGCCTTGCCCTCGCTTGCTTTGTGGAAGTAGTTATTCACCTTTATCGTCAAAAAGATCTTTTGCTTATTCAAAATGTCATCAAAGATGGTCAACGAAGCCTTGTCGATATCAGCAAATAATTTCAAATTTTGGCTCAGAAGGTTTTTCTCGAACAACTTATCAAATCTTTTGATCAATCTGGGATAAATGGCTCTGGACAAGCGATCGAAATTGTTCATTGTCAACACTTTATAGATTCCATCATTCGTGTCCTGTTGATTTCTCTCGATGCTGTATTTCTTCATGATCGAGTCAATGACAATGTTGAGAGATCTCATGAATTGAATTTCAATACTAACAAGTATTCTTTTGCTAGGGTAGGCAGCGACAATTCTGCAATCAGAATCGTAAGTTTCTTTGTTTGTGATAAGTTGTTTGAGCTTCAATAAAACGTAAGTTTGATAACTTTCGATAATATTCATGATCTTGGTATATGAACCATCGCTAATTTCATCTGCATTGGCATCGATGTTCACTTTATTCAAGACATCACTTCGTATGTCCCAGCTCTCTAAATCATAGAACTGCGAACAATCATTGACCCAAACGGCACAGATCGCCTCCAATATTTTTTGGTTGATTTTTAAAGAACAATTCCTCAAACTTTTAATCACCTTGTTGGTGTCTGAGCTTGCAGAAACATTTCCGATCGTGCTGGCATAATCACCCAAATAGGTTAAGAATTCATTCAACTTTTTGTTAATACCCCCCAAATAATGCATTGCCGATAAAGAATTCGTAAAGTTTGGCAAGAACTGCTTATAGTTACTTGGGGAAGATTCTAACTGATTGTTGCCTCCTTCTTCATCTTCAAATAAAGTTACCAATATGACACTGACTTTTTCCACCAACTCATCGAATTTCATTTTGATTTCACCATCAACGTCGATATCTGAGGATTTGTAGTGCTTGTAATTATTAGTAAATTTCTTGAGACTCTTGATGAATAATCCATTAAGATAGTTAATAAAATTGTTCAATATCAACCATGTTTCATTAATGATGGATAAGTCCAAATTTTCACCGCTTTGGAATATCAGAACAAGATCAGTCCCTGTTGAATCTGGGGATTTCGCCGTTTCCATAGAGTTCGACAAGTAGCTCTCAATAGAGCTATCATTCGACGTGGTTACCAAATATCCCTCGACGTCGCTATATTTGTCAGCGATATATTTGATGTGAGACCCATTCCTTCTACTGTCTGGCAAGGATTTGATATAATCATTAAGTTTCTTTTGCATGATTCCAAACTTGTTGTCAAACTTGGAGATTTGGTATTCCAACTCATCACCGATATTGTTTAATTGATTGATGAGGAACTCGTGTATAGGATTCACTTGTGTATTTTGAGAGTCCAATCGGTATAATCTATCGATCAAAGAAAGGAACTTGCTGTTGGTGCTGCTCAGTTTATAACCAGTCTTTTCGCTGACTTCGTGGTCCAAAGTCAACAATTCTTTGAAGATTTTTTGTTTATATTGGTTTACAATATTATCCACCTCGTTAAAGACCTTGAACAAAGAAGTGTTGATCATGAGTTGTTCTTGTTTCAATGATTCGATCGCCTTTTCATCCTTCTCTTGTTCAAACTTTGCTAAGTCTCTGGTATATTTCTTTGTTTGATAATTGACAAACAGCTCTTTCTCCGTCAAAAACTTGTTGTAGTCGTCAATAAACAAATCATGCGAATGACTCGAAATGTAAGAGCATAAAAGGCTAGGCAAATCGAAGAACTCCTTGTGCGTCTTGATAAATTCAACCAATTTTTGAACTTTATTCTCCTTCACTTTGTTATCCATAATTGGCCGTATCATCAAAGATGAAGTTGTGTTAAGGTTGTTTAAGGAATCTTCCAAGATTGAAGATAATGAATTCATTTTGTTTTGCGTCAATTGATGATGTCTCTTAGGATTGAAAACCTTGGAAGTTTCTCTTTCCTTCTGCAAATTTGATCTTTGGTTCTTGAACTCGATCAAAATCTCGTCAATTGACTTCTTGCAATTGATGAACTTTAAGAAGTTCGCATCTATAACTCCTTTCAATTCACTCGTTTGGCTCTGTATGTTGTGCTCCAAGAAATCGAGCGCTGATACAAGCTCCTCTATTGGCGTTTGTGAATGGAAGCTCGTGAGGAACAACTTGGAATTGAAGCCAGAGGATGAAATCAAGTATTGATTCAATTCTGGATCATTGGAAGACTTGATCACCTGATTTTGCATCAACTTCTTGTAAACGTTGGAGCCTTTACCCACAAGTGGATCTTCCACGTCGCTTTTTGATAAGCCTTGCTCATCAAAATGTTTCTGTGACTCCTGGGTGATTAGATCATTCAAAAGATTATACTGTTCATCTGCCGTCAATTGCTCGAGTTCTTCGGGATCCAAGTGTTCACGTGCCAGTAACTTGAGATCATTACCGGATCGTGGCTCTAGTGTGGAGATACTGTAGTATGATAGAAGGGTATCCTCCGATGGCTTGTAGTCTATCATTGTTGGTGATAGTGTATCAATTGGCTAGCAGTTATTTATTCGGTCGTGTTAACTCGCGCGGCCAATTTAGCCTTGGAGTGCCGGAATTCTGCGCAGTGTTCTATACAGTGTTATGCTCACGCAAACCTGAGACTATTAGAATGGGTAATTAAATCTAAGTACAATAACGAATATAGGAAAGAATAATTAAATCAATCTAAATTAACAAATATTACAAAGGATAGTAAATCAATCTATCTAAACCAATTGTTTGGTATATTATGTACAAGGACAAAGTTGTCGGTACTTTTTAGGTCTGACACCTGGACAATCACCTCCATAAACTATACTCTTGTTGCTGAGGCTCCTCCACATCAACACTTGAAGAGATCGCAGCAACTGCAGCACTGGCTATGGAAGCGCTATCGTGATTGTCCACAGGCTCCTCGTGGGCCTTTTCGAGCCCGTATTGCTTTTCGCTACTGTCTTTTGAATGGTTGGGTTCTTTGATCGCAGATGGATTTTGTAATAAACGGTCATCCACGATTGAAGCCGCAAGAACTTTCGGTTCTTTCTTGTAATAATCATTACAAAGCTTCTGGAGGAGTGCGTGTAGTGATAATTTCCTATGGTCCTTAACCTCGGTTTTCATCTTCTCGAAAGCTGTCTTGAAGTCAGTGGCATCCCAATCATAGTTTGGTTCTGGGAATAAGTCTTTCTGTTCAGCATGGTATACCTGACTGATATAGTTCCAATCAATTTTGTCTATTGACTCGAAACCCATCATTTCCAACCGCTTCAAAAACCATGACTTGACTTCGGATGACATGTAGGTAGATCTTAACATTGATTCTCTCCGCATAAGCTTAGACCATTTGTAACGACACTGAATTCTCGACCTGCGACCATTCATCCGATCACTCACAAGTGTCCAATTCACAGCTGACTGTTTATCTTTCAGACTTGCGCTACTGATCATTTCAGTAACAATCTCCTTGAGAGCATGCTCCTCCTCTGGTGTCCACTTTTGTGATGTTCTTTGGTCACCACACTTGACATAGTTTCTCCAACGATCACGACAATCTTCAGGCATTCTTCCCATAGCCTCTCCAATCTTTTTCCACTTTCCCTCATGGTCGGCAGCCAACCTACGAAGGAATTCGTCATCCTCCTTGGTCCACTTCCCTCTTATCTCAAATATATGATACAGTCTTCTAACATGCTTATAAATGGATGCCCGTGATCTGTAGGGCAAAACTCTTGTTAAAGATTCCCAAAAATTATCCTTTTTCCGTTCACTCGACCAGATACGGTTGCAGATATCCTCTCTGGTCCATTTGAATAAGTGACAGTATCCCGAAATGAAATGATCAACCGCGCTTATTTCGATAGGGGCAAATAATCTTGGCCCTTTTCCCGCATTGTCACCCAAAGAGTTGTACCAATTGCAGGCACGGCTGGATGCTTCTTCGATGAGACTTTCAACATCATTAAGATGGCTGAAGTTAGTTTTAGGAAGTCCCTTATCGGAGATTTGAACGTCGGTCACACCATTGGCGTAATTGATCAAACTTTCTTCAATCCGCTTGAGCTCTTTCTTGCTCTTAGGAATTGCCTTTGTCTTCCTCGATGATCCTGACAATGACGATGCTGCTTGGGCAAGCTGTGTTATCGCAGAAATTGAATCGGTTCCATGACCCTGGCTCTGCACAGCTGCATTTGCTGCAGCTAAAACTTGTTGTGCTTGATGAGGTGGAACACCGTTTAAGGTATTCTGAAGTGACTCGTGATCATTCAAGTCGCTATTGTTGATATGCCTGGTGAGTTCCCTTGCGTCGATTATTGCAGCCTCCACCAACTGATCGTGCTCAGAAGTTCCGAGCCCAGCTAGTTCAGGATCAATATCTTGACTCACACGTCTCCTCTTTCCGTTACGTTGTTTTCCAGATATGTCATTCGGATAAGTATAGTCTCCATTTGTCACGTCTTCATCAAGGAACCCTGTCCACTGGTTGAAATCATTGATGTTATTCATAATTTCTTCATGATTGATTCGCCTCTTGTTCTTCCTGGAGCCACTGGTGTCCAATGTGCCACCAACGTAACGCATTACAGCAGCCTCCACAGCATCATTTATCTGCTGGTTTGTGGTTTTGGAGTCGTCATCTTCAGAGTGAAGCCTGTCGTTATCACCACTTTGATCTCTAACAACAGAGTCATCGCCATCGTCTATGATATCGTTGTTGCGAGAATCGTCGATCTCACTAATGTTTAACTCGTGGTCGTCCTCGCCATCCTTAAGCTTAGAACCTAGTTGTAGGAGTGCTTGTGCTCCACCTATTTCCTGTTGTACTTCCATTTTGCAGTCAATATGGTGTTACCCTACTTTGTCGAAGCGGGTAACCCTTTTGCTTTGATTTGGTTCATTCTCATTCTCATTTTTACGCGTGACCCAAGTTACACGTGTTACTCTAAGATTACAAATGTTACCAAATTGTTTCTAAGTCGGGTATCTGAGCAGCTTGAAGAAGATGACAGACTCTACGTAAGAATATGCAAGATATAGAGAGAAATTGGTCATTGAATAATTCGATCGAAGTATTTATCTTTTCCTTGTTGTTCGATAAATTTTAAAATTATGCAAAAATTTAGTCAAAAAGGGTATGCGTACATTTTACCCTTATTACTGAATATTATTCCTCGGGTGGATTCTTACTCTAAACACTCTCAGTTCTTCTGCTTTATCGTATTAAGAATTCCTTGAAGTTGATACAAGATTCTAGCCAATGTCGTGCGAGGCTCAATATCTGATGTGTTTACTAAATTACAGTTGCAGCACTTTGACCATCAAGAATTGATGGACAGCCCCACACCAGTCAGAGAAGTGGATGTTCCATTGACTCCCAACCGCTACAGTCGTAAGGTCTTGAATGAGCTTCCTAAGGATGAGCTCATCGAGAAGGTGCTAGAGCTCGAAGCTGTCTTGAATGATTTCCAAGAGTCGAGTAAGGAGCTTGAACAAGCGTTGGAAGAAGAATTACAAGGTCTAGAAGTGACCAACATCAACATGAAAAAAACGCTTGATGCGAAGGAGCGGGAGATAGAGGAGATGAAGCTAAAGGTTGTCAGCTTGAATGGACAAATCAATACATTACATGACACATATAATGATAAGATACGAGAGAATGAGCAAAATGTTACAGGGTTGAAGCAGCAATTGGTGTCAGTCGAAATTGCAAATGATAGCATGGAGTCAAATGATCGTTTACTATCACACAAATTGGATCTAGCCACTCAATTTAACAATGAGCTTCTAGAGAAACTTGCAATTATTGAGAATGACTACGACCGAGAACGGAAAGCTAATATGGAAAAGCAGCTCTATATCACGAATTATCAGAATGAAGTGAGGGAGCTTAACAAGAAGCTTGAACTACTAGAGCATAGATCCGACAGTCCAGACGCTGATGCTCTGTTCATAAGCATGCGTGAAGTGTTGAGTGCTGGCCCCCCAACAGCTTCCGATAATTATGTTCAGCCAAAAATGAAGAAGTCAAGTTCACTCAAGAAGCTTCAAGATATGACTAACGAGGTCCAAGCTTTCATTAGAAATTCTACTACTACAGGATTGAAATCCCCATCGACTACAACCACCACAAATCAGCATGCAGTTGCCATGTCAGAGAGCTTCAAGTCTCCAACAAGATCAATCAGCTCAAGCTGGGGCAAAATCAGCCCTTCTCCTTCCAACACGAATTTGCATAAAGAAATAAGCCGTCTGTCTAGTTATAATAGCACTTCCAGTGTTTTTTCCAAGGACTCAAAGAAAAGCGTCAGCTCCACATATGATAATAAGTCACAGGTCAGTAAGCCAAGGCAAATATCAAAGGACTTGTCACCCATAAAAGGGTCCCCGAACCCAGAGAGATTAGTGGATCTTGAGGAAAAACCCAAATCAAAACTCAGGTTGTTCGGGAGGTAGAATTAAAATTCGGATTTGGGAGGTCGAAATAAATTTCAGGCCGTTCAGAAGGAACTGATGTGGTTCGGGAGGTAAACGCAAGGATAGATCATTGAGTTTAATGTGTAATAATTAATCATAGCAAAGGGTATTTGCCCATACATTTTACAGATGGAAACTAATTTGCATCGTAGCAGCCGAAGGAAACAAAGAGGCTTTAAATTGTAATATAATTCAAGGAAAAACACGTTCTAGTGAAGAAGTGATATTGTAATAATATTTTATAGGAGTCACTTTAGGATAACAAATATTATAGAATTCACACTAATCATGAAGTGATATTGTGAAAAAATTGATAGAATAGTATCCTTTCATTAAGTAGTCATATCGTGGCCTTTTCCCGATTAAATGGTTTCTCCAACTACTGATATATAGGTTTTCGTTACTTCGCATAGGTGCTAATTGGATCCCAATCTGAGGTGCTTCCTGCAGGATCTTGATTCGCGTCGACTGGATCTAACAACACCACACTTCCACCATACTACAAGCTACTAAGACCTGATTATAAGTGCTTAAGATCAAAATGGTCAATGTTGTTCCCTTTCCAGGCGTTGCCAATGGGATTGACAAAAAAGAACTTTTCAAATACTTGGTAAATCTTCATGTTCACTTAAAGTCCACGCCGGAGGCAGACTTGACTTTATACTTGGGTCAATTGACAGAGATCATTGACTCATTCAAAAAGGCAGCACAATCAAAGCCGAAGAAGAATGAGGAGCCCTCGACAGAGGAGCTTGATCGCAACGTGTCCTCCAATATCTACAAGTTGGTATCCAGAAACCTCATTATCATCTTGAGTTCTATGACCAACAAAGTGCACGATTATACCAACACTTTATTGAACAACTTACATTTGAACGATCAAGGTCAACTTGATCCGATTGCAAAGCTATCGATTGTCATTCTTATTGATTTATTCGATGCGTTCCCTAACTCTTTGGGCTCAATAGTCAATTTCTCTGCTAATCAGATCTACAAGATTTTGAAGAAATCGCCATCAATTGATAGCTCTTTGGTGTACTTGTTGAATTCAATCTTGAAGAATGCTACAAAATTGGACGTCGACGAAAAATTCCAGGCTAAGCTCATGAAATTAGTGACTAAGTTTATCGTCCTGTCTCAAGTGTCGTTCGATTTGTACCTGGACGCCAAAGTCTCCGAAGATAACGTTGCCACCGTATTACTCAAAAAGAATTATATTTTGATTTATAAAGATTTGCTTCTTTTGGCAGTCTCCACAAACTATGAGAACTTGCTTGCCTTATCAACATCATCAAGTTCGGCAGGTTCGAAATTGAAACCTGAAGCCATAATGTCTCAGCAGAACCAATTCCAGACTAGTCTTCTATCATCCCACGAAAAGACCCTTCATAGCTGCTTGGAGAACCCCAATAAGGAAATTAGGATTGCTGCCATCGATTTATTTGCAAGTTTATTGATAAACTTGGTACCCACAGGAAAGTTCAACCCAATAAATCACTTAATCAACCTGTACAGCCTTCCCGATTTGAACTGCTGGGACAGCTCTTTGACGACGAGCGTCGATCCAGAAAATGATTCTTTCTCGTTAGATATACGAAAGGACAAAAACACGCTTCATAGTCACGATAGCGTTGGACAGATAAGCAGAGCCGTGGAGTCCTTTTTATTTCAAACTAGCATTGTTGAAACTTTTGTTTTCTATCTTCAACTTGAACAATTTCAAAATTCGGAATTCCTTTCAACTAACTTGACCCACATCCTTGACAGTATATTGGCCAAATTCGGAGATTTGAGCCAACTCAATGATCACATACACAACCAACAGTGGAGTAAAGTGCTTGCTCACTGGAGTAGTGTCATAGATTTCATCATAAAAGAAATAGGCTCGTCATGCTATGAGGTGCTCACTTCTTACGTGTATTCGAAATTTACTTTGGATAGCAACAGTGAAAAGTCTTCAGTCGATAGCGAGTTTGATGCTAGAAGACAGCTGACTAGTGGGAGAAAAAGAGAATCCATTTTGTTTGGATTCAAGAGTAAGAGTGGCTCAAAAAGTAAAGTGAAAGAGTCAAAGAATAAGGAAATCAAACCTTATCATAACTCATATCAATCTTATTTGATTTTATACATCTTTGAAGTATTGATACCTTTTGGAATTAATTTCAATTCGGTAACGCAGTCAAACTCCAAGGACTCCGCGAAGAAGCAAGTACAAGATGAATCCATAGACGAGGAAGAAAGTGAAGGATCCAAGACACAAGAGAACTCGTTCATCAGGGACATCTTGTTTAAATTGATTGTTAATGCGAATGAATACATTAGAAACTATGCATTGAAAGCGTTGTTGCTCTATTCAAAAGTGAATGAAGTTGAAATAAACTTGATCGTATTACATGCTTTCAAAATGGTTGACTTGGAATACAAAGCCATTGACTCCCGTGATACAAGAACAAGCAAATCTTCTATTTCAGAGGAGAATATCTCTAACAGCGCTCCCACCAAGCTCATCAGTTATTCATTAGTATTGCTGTCTCTTATCAAGCAAACAGACTCGTTTCTCCTTCAAAACGCTACCATCATAAAAGTATTGAGTTTCTGCACTCAAAACTTGAAGCACAATAATAACAACAGCTCATCGAATTCGTTGAAAAATTCGGCTTGCTGGATCATCTTATCATCCTTGGTGACTTTCTATGATGATTCGGAGTTTGTTAAGTTGAACTCTTCTCAATTCCTCGTATTCTGGAAGAGTTTGTTGACTTCTCAATTCATCAGCACCAGCTTGGCACTGGATTCACAAGAAAAGCAAAGTCAAGAAATTGTAGACAATTTGAAATTGAGAAACTTTAGTTTGGTTTGTTTACTTAATTACGTTGAATCGGTGGAATTGTCTCCAGAGTCACTTAAACAAATCCAGTTCTTGTTGTCAAAATCCTACAATTACCTCACTTATTTGGAAAGCAACATACAGCTGGTTGGTTCTTATACAAATTTGAATCCTCAATCCTTCAATGAAGTTGATTATAATCCTGAATTACTCAACAATATTCATTTCACCAACTCGCACAGGTTATCGCTGGATAGAGTTTTGACAAGTTTGATACTTTACAGTAAGAAGATCATTTTGCAAAGTTTCAGCAAATTGGCATCAATCTTGAAGAACGATATCAATTCAAACATGATGATCTTCCTCATCAAGTTGTTCAGTGACACCAAAATTTTCAGTAGAATTTTGGGCAGTGATATCTTGGATAAAAGCAAGAACAAAAATCCATCTTCAGGTAGTACTAACCTCGCTGACTTTGATCATAGTCTCATCTTACTAGGCGAAGATTACAATCATTCTTTTGGTATTACTAGCAAGTATCAAGGAGTGACCGCTAACATTGATGAGTTATTAATCAAGACTGCTGATAAAGATCTGGAACTGTCAAAGAATCAAAGCACGAGCACATTCCAAGATCTGATCACGCAGGAGCTCAAACACAAAGATTCTTTCACGGGGTCAATTGTAAATATTCAAGGCATGAAACCGATAGAGTCTCCGCTTGAGCAGAAGTTCCAAACTTGGTTAGACTTTTTCGAAAAGTCCATTTTCAAGCTGGTATCTCACAGCATTAATTTTGACCCTAACATCTACTTAACCAAGAGATACTCGGTCAATGAAGAATATTCACCACCACTTTTGACTTCTTTGGTTGATTTATCAATCGAACTTTTCCAGCTTGTCTTCCCTAACTTAAGTTTGCAAATCCAGTCGTCGTTACTCGAGCAAATGAGAAGTTCATTGACAACTACATCGGTTGACCCGTTGAGATTGGAAGCAGTCAAAGTCAATGTTTCAATAGCTCTCCATGGACTTCTTAGCAATGCCGTTAAGAGGAAGTTGTCACTCGATGTTCTGATCATTGAGATCGTGGAGGATATTTTAGCTAAAATTGATACTAACAACCATCACTTGATTCTTATCATTGCAGACACGACTGGACTTGCTGGGCTGTTGTATTCCAGAAACAAGATTAATGATATCATTGGGAAGTACATCAACGCTATCGTCAATACCTCGAGTCCTTACGAAAGGGGTCTCTCGATTGAATCATTGGCAAGACTCTACGAGAAGACTAAAGTTGGCTTTAATGATACATACAACGTTGTATTGCAATTGCTCAATGATCCTAATCCTATCGTGTACTTCTATGCATTGCACTCGATCACTATTTTGATTGAAGCAAATACGGACAGTGTTCATTGCATACCAGAAGTATTGATGAAAGCCTACGAGAACTATTTGGCGCAAGATTTTGATTACGATATCAAGAGTAAGACTTTGGTCAATCTTAAGACTAAGTATTCCTCGATGGGTTTACTCACAAAACTTTTGAAAGTTTCGGTTACTTCCTTGGGTCCTAGATTATCCGAACTCGCAGAAGATAGTAAGTTCGTGATCAAGAATTTGGTCATTTCATTATCACACGGTGTTGGATTAGTTACAGCTGATGATTACACTGAAGTCTTCAGCTACTTACTCGCCTTATTCCAAGAATTAGTCATATTTGATCCAAAATTGATTGAAAATGAAGTTGTGTTCTTCGCTGAATTGTTAAACCTCATTATCTCCAAGAACCTTAAAATTGGTTTGGTTTCGCATTCTCCAACCTCTCTCTCGAAAGAGTCCATGTTTCCATTCAACACAAGTCTTGATTTATATCAAGCCTCCTATGAATGTTACGTCGAGCTCATCAAGATTTTCGGTGCCAAAATTGTGACAAAGGATACCATCAATCTTTTGTGGATATCGATGAATCTCAAACCTTGCAGAGAGTTGAAGCAGTTTATAACATTATGGCTCGAATCCAGTCTCGATATGCACTGGTTCTCCATCTTGAGTTCTTTGTTCAAGTTTAGTGCGAAGAAATTACTCGGACCTTTCATAGAATCCAACTATTCGCAAAAGCTCCTCCCATTACAACAAAGACAGAAGAAAAGACAGGTCAATAGTGTCGAGTTTAAGGATGAGGAAGTTGAGAATATTGTTGGTGGAAGTAACGAGTCTATGGACAAGAATGAACCTATCACCTGGGAGTTCAAGTTGTTCATTTATGACTTATTGAACCATCTCCTTGAGTTGGCCGAGTCTAATGATTCCTTAGTGCAAAGTTTGAGAGACAAGATTCACGAAATTGTCAAAATTTCGTTCTTAGGTTCCACCTCACCAATTGCTTCAATTAAACTTGGGGGTATCAGTTTGCTTAACAAGGTTTTGAAATTGTTTGGACACATGGCCGATCCCCTTTATCCAGGAGTTTCGATTCTTGAGCAACAGCAAGCTCAAATCATCAGTGCTTTAATCCCTTGTTTCAATAGCGATAACGATGCAAAGGTGATTGTGAACACGATTAACGTATCGTCCAAGTTCATTAACTTACCTAGAATCAAATTTTACTCCAAGCAAAGAATATTGAAGACATTGATTTATCTTTTGGAGGAGATCTCAGCAAACAAATTCCTCAAATTTGGATACTTGGAAAACATGTCAGAATATGGTAGAAAATCCATTCAACTCTCAATTCTTAATTGTTGGGCATTACTCAAGATTGATGCTGAAGAAGGTGAAGAGGCGACTGAATCCGAACTTGAAGAAACTTTGGATAAGTACTCCAAACTCTTGACATCTTTATGGATGCTTGTGTTGAAAGATTATTCAACTGCCAAGTTCAATGATGTCTCTAATCGCGAGTTAGAAGCTTATGGGAAGTACTGGATGAATTTCATAAGTGTTCTCAGTATTCAATTGGAAAAAGACCCCGCATTCATTCAAGAGTACTTGAATGGTGATGGCGACAGTTTCTTCTTCCTTTTGTTCAGTCAGTGTGTGGAATCATTGATTAAGAATAAAAACGTTCTCGAGATTTTGGTTTCGTTGAAAAGACTCGTTAAGATCAAGCAATTAGTCAATCTTATTTTCAATGATGAGATATTTGGCGAATTCATTGACTTATTTGATCGTTTGATTTTGATTTATGATAACGCCGATATTCAATGTGAATTGGTTGAAATAACCAGTACTATCTTACAAACTTACGTGACCGAAAATGGCAAGGTATCCTTGCAAAAAGTTGAATCCAATTTTGATAAGTTGTTCGAGTTAATCAGAGTGGTCATGTTACCCTTGTTCAACATTCTCCCATTTTTGAGATCAGACTTCGATCCAAGCAGCGAAACTCAACAGCTCACTTTGAAACATTGTGCCGACGCTTCTAACTTGACAATCTTGAGAAACACGCTTGAAAACTTCGTTGGTATGATAGCGGTTTTCCCTCAAGTGGTCAAGATTGATTTGTACTCTTGCTTGTTATTCATCTTTTCGAAGATTTATGAGTTCAAGAACGAGCATATTATCTCGGTGATTTTGCCCCACTTGAAGCTGGTCTTAGCCGAATCATCTCATCTTGATGCTAACATGGTGCAGAGTTTCAGCGATATTATTCGTGGATACTTTTCTATTTCCAAAGAATCGAGATACTCTGTATTGACCACGGTGGTTTTGATTACAAGCGGAAACGTTCAAATTAATCAAAAAGATTCGGAAGATCTCGGCAAGGCATTGTATGGTTTACTTGAAGACAAAGAGACTGCCAATGTCAGCATACAATGTATCAGAACTTTGAACCAATATTCGTCTCAAATTCAGAAGCCATTGCTAGTGATGAAGTATTTGGTATCTGACTTGATCAGCTCTTTAACAAGTGAGGATAATGATGCGATCGATCCGAAAATATCGTTTGAGATTTTGATCTTGTTCTCTAAAATCTTGGAAGAGGAAGCAAAAGTTGTCGCTCTCTATTCCGTAATGGTACCATTATTGGTAAGGTTCAAGGATGCTAACAAGTTGAGCCAGGAGTATTTGCATGAGAAATTGATCTATTTGATGCAATACAGTCCTCAAAGTTTCAAAATCGTTATCAATGAAAAATTGAGTGTTGAACAACGTTTAATGACCGAAGAATTGGTTAAAATGAGTGCAACAACTCAGAGCAAGACCAATGAAGAAGTTATTGAATTAAAGAGGTTCAATGATAATGAATCTAGCTAGCATTTTTAGTGATGCAAATTAGATTTACATAAAAAAAAAAAGCGCGTGATTTGATTCACCGGCTTCAATACATAATTCACTTAGTGTCTCTTGTAAGATCTTTTTTCCAATCCCTCATGTTCCTATTATAGTTTAGGTTTCCATCATAGTTTAAGCGAACTTTTCGCACCCAAATCGTGTGCCGCTACGAACTTTTTTCGATAGCGCGTACGCGTCTTATTGATCAATAGATTTAATTCACAACTCATCACCATTTATGTCATCATGAGTAGTCTATCGGCTACCCAATCGTTTCTATTTGATGCTCAGAATCCAGATGTATCAGACGGGTTTGGATCCTCGCTCCTTTTTCCCTCAGAAACTCAAAAGCTTCCCACAGATGCGCTTCCCGACGCAACAACCAGTGTTGACATCAGTCCAGCATCATTCAGTTCGAAACAAGTGAAATTGTTCAGCGGAAATGTGATCTCCTTAAAAGCCAAGACAAAGGACGTAAACTCACGAGATCTCGAAAATGAGCCAATTACCGGTACTTTCATGGATACAGACTCGCTATTCAGCAAAGCCAAATTGAGAAATACAATCAAAGCGAACCAGAAAAAGCTCTCAAAACTTCAAAACGATGATAAAAAAGAGGAGAAGACAACCCTGGAATTGTGGACCGAAAAGTACCGTCCTTCAAAGTTCATTGAGTTGTGTTCCGCAGGTAATGACAAACAGTATCGTTTGATTCTTCACTGGTTGAGGAAATGGAATGAAATCTGCTTTGGAGAAGGGGTAGAAAGAGATGGCTCGGTTGATAATCACGGAAGACCCCACAAAAAGGTTCTCCTCGTGCATGGTGCTTCGGGAATTGGTAAAACCTCGGCTATACATCTTATTGCCAAACAGATGGGGTACAACGTGAACGAGCTCAATGCCGCAAATAGTGTGATTGCAGCGCCAGAAAACTCTGAATCCGAAACCGTATCGGCGATGTTGAAAAACAGAATCAAAAATGCCATGACCTCCAATAATGTTACCGATAATAAGCCTTGGTGCTTAATAATAGATGAAATCGATTCTTGCTCTAATAATGGTGAAATCGTCAAGGTTCTTAACGATTTAATCTACGCCGATCAAAGATCAAAGAAGACGGACAATAGTGATCTCAAAAAGAAGACTAAAAGCTTCACTCTCAGTAGACCAATTATATGCATTGCCAATGATATCTACGCTTCCAATCCAGGCCGTCAAGGAAGACAGTCGCCTATGGACAAATTAAGGAGCATAAGTGAAATAATCCAACTTAAGAAGCCGGCCTCGGTGAAGGCTTCTGGCTCGAGAGGTGGTGGTGCCATGAAATCGGTAAAGGACCATTTGATGTGGATCAATAATAAAGAGAAGCTCGGTTTAGATTATCAGAAGATCGGAGAAATTGTTGAAACTTGCGAAGGTGATATAAGAGCATGTTTGAATCATTTACAATTTCATGGAAGAAAACTCAAAATTCCAGCTAACCTTTCGGAAGCTCAAGCGCATTCCGTCAATAAGGATACACAAATATCATGGTTTGCTATGATTGATTTACTATTCAAACGGGATGGGAGTCTTACGAAGGAAGAAAACTTCCTGAAGCTTCTCGACTTGTTTCTTAATGGTGGTGGTAAGTCAACGATAAGCAGTAGCAATTCGTATGATAAAGTGATTCGTGAGTCCTTCAATAAGTATTTGGATGTTGTGAGTTTTCAAGACGATTCTTTAGTGAAGCCTTCTGAATTCAGTGATTGGTTGAATTTCTATGATAGTGTTCTGGGCAGGCTCAACGATGACATTAGCCAGTATTCTGCCTTAGTAAATTTGAAGATATGGTCATTGTTCAGTGAAATAAGTCCACGAAAAATCAACAGCATGGACTCATTGGTGCAAAACGCTAGAGTGCTTGATTTCGAAACATTTGAGGCTATCAAAAAGAATAAGAATACAATAAAAACGACGGTGGATCATTTACCATTAATGATGAAATTAACAATAGGAAGCAATTTCGAAGACTATGCCTCCTATGTTTTACCTTTTATGAATAAACTTCTTCAACCCGATATGTCATCTAAGGTGAAATCAAACTTGAGCGATTTTGAGAAAAAGTCACTTGAAAAAATCACAGAATTGGTGAAAGATATGGACATAAAATTGGAAAACGAAAGAGATTTGGAATCGGGGCAAACTCTCCTACAAATGTCACCAACTTGGGATGATTTGCTTTTGTTTGATAATTTGTTTACACCAGTTCCTCAAGCTACCATGATCAAGCAACAACAAATCAAAAGACAGAATTTGTTTCCACTTATCTCTTCTGAGATCGAAAGGGTACAGATGAAGCGCAAGGCTCATAAAAGGTCTGTGGAAAATGAGCCAAATGCACAGAAAGAGCAAAATAAGAAAGTCAAAGTCAGTAGTAGTGTGGACTTTTTCAAAGATAAGTATGAAGGTGTTGCTTCACAAACAGAAGTACATAAATCAACAGAGAACTTAGAAACAACCAGAATTTGGGTTAAATATAATGAGGGTTTCTCCAACGCAGTTCGGAAAAACATTGGGTGGAACGATATTTGGTCAAGATAATCAACTCAAATATCATATATACTAATGAAGATATCATTAATTCAAGTGTATCAAAATTGAGTAATGTAAGAGAAATCAATATTCATTAAATTAAGTTGAGTTAAAGATGAAAGTAGAATCAGATCCATTAATGTAACAATCGAAAGTATAAGTGAAATCAGCTCTTCAAGCAATATCAAGCGGATAAGTCTTTTGGTAGCTAAAAATTGCAAAAAAGAATTGATTCCGCCCAGGATCGAACTGGGGACGTTCTGCGTGTTAAGCAGATGCCATAACCAACTAGACCACGCAACCAATTGTTGAAAACTGTTTTTGCCGTAGATTCCATGATGTCTCAATTTTCATAGTAATCACGCAACACAGCTTAGCACACTAGGTCCTCCAATATATATGGCTACGTTCAATGACCCTTTCAAATTCTTTGATGTATTTTATGCGAGCAAAAATTTTTGCTTTTCTCAAATATAGTGTAGAATTCGCAATAAAATAAAAAAATTATCAAGATTGATAAAATTAAATTTCTCATGACAGCGTCTTATCAGTGTTATGAGAACACCTGAAGTTGGAAAGTATCAGTGAGAGAAGAAAAGCATAGTGAGATATTTTTAGATCGAACACTGGTGAATAGGAGAGCAGCGAGTGGAGGGATGAGGTGACCGTAACTTTTCTGGAATTTAGGCTTATTTTAGACTTTTGCAGACAATAACTTCTTCCTCTTGGTGGGAATGCAGTAAATGAGAACCAATCCTCCTCCAACATCAAATAATACTCAAATCGATGACTATTTCTCCAAAATACCTATCAACTCCGATGAGTCTACATCTGGTATTGATTCAGGATTTTCCAGAAATAAAAATAGGGCTCTTTGGCCGAGCGGTTAAGGCGGTAGACTCAAGTTCTACTATCGTAAAGATGCACGCGTTCGAATCGCGTAGGAGTCACTATTCTTTTTCTTTATTGTTCGAAGGATTCTCTTATTCAAAATGTTATATGCCGAATCGATGATTCTCGAATTTTTTTGGTCCAGCTGTCTAAGCGGCTTCTGAATACGGCCAATGATCGGCTGCATGACTGCTAAATAACTTTGCTCACAAATTAAGATGCAGTGTACTAAACAACGCGAAATGATCATTCATACCCCAGTTGCATCTTCCCGGAGATATGGCGCACGTGATTAGTACGTCATTGATTTTTGTTTCTTTTGATTAACCGAGGGTTCTTAATAGCTGGAGAAGCGCATGCAGTATCCAGCTTCCAATCCTGGTCACTTCTTATTTGCAGAAAACCTACTATATCATCTTCATAAGTCCTATCCATCTAACATCCTTTGCAATAATTTGTAATCGATATCACCTCTGCATACTAGTCCACCTATAATTTAATGGCTGAAAAACGTTTATTCAAAGAATACAAGCAGTACACCAAGACTTCCCCCAGTATTCAAAACCATCAAATTCTTTCATTACAACCAATCGGTGAAGAGGACAGCTTGAATATATTTGAGTGGGTCGCCGTGATCGCCAAGCCGAGCCATAGCGACTCACACTATTATTATAACGGCAAGTGGAAGCTTCAGATCAAAGTAAGTCCGAAGTATCCATTGCTGCCCCCAACAATTCGTTTCGTCACCCCCATCAATCATCCAAACATCAAGTTCGAAACCGGAGAAATCTGCTTGGATATCTTGAAGCAAGATAACTGGTCCCCTGCCTGGAATTTGGAACATTTGGTGGGTGCTATTTTAATGCTTATAGACGAGCCTGAGCCAGATTCTCCCCTTAATATCGATCTGGCCAATCTTTACCGACACGACAAAGTTGCATTTGAAAGCTTGGTACAATACACTATTTGGAAAACCAATACGTTTCACGTGCCAACTCAAGACCCGATGAGAACAGGAACTAAAGACATCACCAAAGAAATGGAAATTAATGCTGAACCACCAACCCCGGTGCAGGAGCTCGATTCAACAATCACACAACTCGAAAAGCTCAAAGAACAAATCAAGCCTGTTGACCAGTCAAAAACCACCAGATCCAAATCGAGTAATTTGAAAGTCATCCATGACGTAGGTGAAGAAGTGAGGAAACAATTCATCGCTAAAGTCAACGAAATAGGCCACCATTCAGCATCATCCTCTCAAGATTTCTCCGATAACGATAGCGATCTCGATCCAGTGCGTGAGCAAGTTGCTAAAAATGTCACGAAACAGGTGGAGAGATTATGTTCGCAATCTGCATCCCCGGATCCTGAAGAAGATTCCGATCACGAAAAGACAGAAGATCAAGCCCAAAAAGACGAAACAGTTGAGAAAGTAAGACAGCAGTTTATGAAACAAGTTGACGATAAGGTCAATGAAGTTCGTAAGAAGCAAGAAGAGTATCAACAATCTCACAAGAGATAGCATTAGAAAATATAGAGTCTGTCATGATGAATAGTAATGAATTATACGATAAATTTTAGCTTAATAGTAGCAGAAGAATTTCCGAAGAAAGCCCTAAATAATTTACAGTGTAATTAATACTATTGAATTTACGATAAAATTTAGCTTAATAGTAGCATGAGAATTTGGAAAGAAAGCACTAAGATGATTAAAAGTCTCTCAAATATAGTATTGAATACGATAAATGCAGTTAGCTTCATTCTAAATTTTAGTTCGTTGAAATTAGTTTGGATTTTTGTCCCACTAGTTCTACGTCTATGCTTCTTAACTGTAATGGTCTATTAGCCTATACCATGCTATTTAAGGATCCACTATCGTGAACCCAGTTTTTATGTTACACCGAGCTTCGATATGCATCTCCTAACGTAATCTTCTAGCTTCTCTTTCAGATTCCATCAAACAAAGGATGTCATCTTCTCTGACTGGACCCTTGACGTTTCTGACGATGGTTCTGGAGGCGTCTTCCAAGAACTCAACTCTGACTTGGGTGACACCACCTCTGGAGCCGGTTCTGCCTAACACCTTGATGACCTTAGCTAAAGTGACTGGGGTTTTAGTATCCATTTTGCTGTTGTACGAAGAATGTGATGGGAACGTCGGTGAAAAACTTCTCTTGAGAGTAGGTAGTGTCCGGGTAACCGCAGCCCCAATCTGAACAGCAGCACCACTCTGGGCACATGACCACAAATCATTTGTCGCGTCATACGCCCTTTTGTGCGGATGGCTTTGGCATAGTCAGCTGCAGGATCCCGCCGTTTAGTGTGCAACAAGTATTGTCTCTCGAATCAATTCAGCTGGATCGTCACGCTGCTTGACTACCCTGAGACCAATAAAATTCCAATCTCGATTTTAGAGTTTAGCAATTCCGCAACTTTGCTTATCGCTGATCTGTCTTAAGTCCCCTATATCTTGTCGACTGCTCCCCGACTAACCTGTGCATCATTATTACTGTCTCGCTTAACCTGCTTGTTTATATACAGTACTTCGTACGTAAACAAACCTGCTACATCAGATTCAGCCGGCACATCACAAGCAATCTCCACTGAACCACAAGGAGTAAAATGGCCGTGGGAGAGTCTAGATCAGATCTATTGGCATGGCTCAACACTACCCTTGAGTTGAATTACCATCGAATAGAGGATTGTGGGAAAGGGGCGGCCTTTTGTCAATTAATGGACTGTATATATGGGGGAGTCCCAATGGCAAAGGTGAAATTCGATAACGCCAAGACCGAATACGATTACCGCCAGAACTGGAAGATATTGCAAGCATCATTCACCAAGAATCGCATCACCAAAGTCATTGATGTCGAAAAGTTGATCAAGTGTCGGCTCCAAGATAACTTGGAATTATTGCAATGGTTCAAGCGCCAATGGATGGAAAGCAGGGGAGTGAACGATAACTACGATGCCAGAGCCAGAAGAAAAGGTGGTGTCACCAACTCCGCCGGCGGGACACCCAAGATTCGCCCAACCGTGGTCACAAGGGCATCGGTTTCAGATTCCAGATCGTCATCAACATCATCCTCGGCTCCCACATCAAGAAGGGCGACTATCAGCAACAATAGCACCACCAATAGCCCCAAAATTGTAAATAGCCAGCCGGTACCCAGAAGGGTGTCATCCGGAAACAGAGCATCTATTACCCCCCAAACTCCACAACAAAATCCAGGAAAAGTCGCTCAATTGAATAAAGAATTATCAGAAGCGATGTCAGAAATCAGCCATTTGAATGAAGAGGTTCAAGAGTACAAGTTATCAGCCGAGACCTTAGAGACCGAGAGAAATTTCTACTTCAATAAGCTCAGAGAAATCGAAATCCTTGTCCAGAATATCAATGACTTAATCGAGACTAATAATTTTACACAGCTAAAGGAATTGACGGTGATCGATTTGAATAAAAAGATTCAAACGATATTATACTCAACTGAAGAAGGGTTTCAGACTAACCCTTATGAAGATGAGCTCGACAACAGCCTCATACACGAGCATCAGAGCACGGAGCTTGATGCCGACATGCTGGTCTACGAGCCAGTAGATGACCTCGATAACGAATCCTTTTAGCTATGTATCAGTAACCCCAGTGGAACTAATAACCTATAAATTACGTCCTTCATGGAGTCACAAACACGATCACGTGACCATATATTCTTATTTGTAACCGCGTACGATTCACGATAATTCTTATTTAATAGCACGTCAATTGTGTGGAAAAGTCAGTAAATACGACTCCTTAGTTAGAAATACATTACGCACCAATAGAATTGTTTCCCGTTACCTCTTTCAACTGATTAAATTTGTGCTTTTATTGCCATGACTGCATAGTGTCTCGTGCCCATCTGAAAAAAATTATTCTAAAATTTCTAAGACCCTAGAATAAATTATACATTAGCGACCACAGCTGTACACGCAGGAGCCAAACGAACTGTATATCAGATAATTACTTGCCAAAAGAGCTGAGTCATTCATCATACCCCAAAACAAAGTCATACCAGTAATCCTTAGGTTCTGGAACCACTTAAAGTCGTGTGCACTGCGGGCTCATACAGCATAACTGAACTTCATTCGGTAGAGAAATTTGAAATTCGAAACGGTAGCAAGAAAAATTGAAAACTCCTTCACCATAGAATCAGAATGACTGCAAGTACTTATAACAGGCGAAATTCAAGTGCAATCTCCGAGGTGATACCGCCAATGAAACCAAATCACCAGGCTCACCACCAGCAAATACCGCACACACAAGCTCAAACATACAACGCAAACCATCATCCACACCACCATCACAATCATCATAATAGTCAGAATCATCACACATCGCAGCTTTCCTCCTCTGTGCCCACGCTTTCCCGAGAATTTGTCGTCAGAAGAATAAGTGAAGGTGAAAGCGGAAGATTGAAAGAGGAGCTTCGTTGCGAGGCCTGCGGTAAGGGATACAAGCACATATCATCATTAGCCAAGCACTTATGGGAACACACACCGGAATGGAACGTCACCAAGAAGTTATTAATATCCAAACATCAACAAGTCCAGCTTCTTGAGGCAGCAAGTATCTTGGTCGGGATGAACGATCTCCAAAGCGTGAGTGCAGGCGGCTCCAGAAGAAACTCATACAACGACGGTGCTATTGCTCACGACAAGAAACCCACCTTCAAAACATCTTTCCATGGTGGGGCATCAGAGGCATACGACCACAAGCACAAAAACAAAGTGTACAAGAGGTCACACTCAGTTTCCCACTACCCACCAACTTCAGTACATGCTCACCAGATATCCGGATCGCCATCAGGTATTGGCGGGTACTTAGACCACTCCAGGAGAGAGTCTAGGATCACACAAAGATCGAATCTGATTGTGGGGCATGATTTGGAAGACGATGGGTTGAAGTCGCCACGGTCATCCTACTATAACACCACGCAGTTCCAAAGCTCTCCCCATGTGATGTCCCCCAAGCAAGACAACGTGGATAGAATTGATCTGGAGGATCACGACGAGGAAGAAGGGATCATTGGGAAGATGGAAGCATAGTTCTTTCAAGGAATAGCATAGCAATTGTACATAGCTCTAATTATAAAACTAGAACCAAGAAAGCAGAACTCAATTCCTATTGTAGTAGCAATGTATTATTACAGGTCGGAACTAAGCTCTCATTTTGTAGTAGCCATATTTAGTTGTAGATGTGAGGTTTATCGGTTGGTCCAATTATCAAGTGGGGAGATAACCTGCTATTGCCCCAGGCACTACCTGCAGGAGCGAGCTCAGTATTTAACTGAAAAAATTTCGTGAGTAAAGAAACCACGGCAGAACCAGACACTTTGTTTTGGCCGGGTCAGAGCCACAGCACTTCAGGGTGTTCGTGGTTCGCTCAGACGGCCCGACATCTTCTCTGGGAGCAATCCTGGACGAACCGTTTTGGTAAGTCAATTGAGGCAAGACTCGTCTGGTTCTTTCGAATACTGAAAAGTGCATCATAGTACATCAGAGAAATGGCCTACTCTTTGGTGTCTCCAAGAACACAAACATTTGTAGATTAAGCTGGGTGCCCGGCTGGCTATATACAGAAAGGGCGGCCTATAAATGCCCTTGAGGTGGGGGAAAGGTCCGGGGTTTGCAAATTCTTCAGCTCTGTAATCTAGGATGTTTCTTCACCCCGAATAATTTCTTGGTTCAATGGTTGAATCTTCTCAAGCTTCTCTCTCAACTCGAGCTGTTCCTTGTGCTCCAACTGGTTGTCACGCATCTTCTTGGTCATTTCTCTGGCTTGCACTCTGGCTGCGTCCTTGATGGGGCCCTGCCTCAATGCTTCTCTTTCAAGTTGTTGCGAATAGTTGATGAACATGAAGGCGCCGACGGCGGAGACACACGTCAACCCGAAGGTCACTTTCGAAGCTGTAGACATGACGATGGGATATTTGCTGAAAAGTGATAAAGATCAATCTGTATCTAAAGCGCTGATGCGTAAAGACGGAGTCTGATGACGGGAAAAAAGGCCATTTCCTGGCGCGCCTTATGTAAGCTCACGGCCCTACAGTTGATTTCGTTCAGGGCCGGCCGTTTGCTTTTCGTTCCGTTAACGGCCGGTGAAAATTTAAAACGGTCGACCACCTTGGACCATAAAAGTTGTTCCGTAGACATTCTCCCCTGACAAAGGGCACCAACTCTTCTTCAACATTCCATAGCTTCGGCGCATCCAAGTAGTGGCAGTGCCAGCCAGTCAGTGCATGCACTATTACAGAGCCTCGTGACCCTCACAATTACCCACACGTGAGACCGACACACATTAATCCGTGATCGATCGTTGCCCCCATCGTCGATACCATTTGAGTCAGTCCCAGCATCTGTTTGCATTCAAACAGCATTCTTCCATTTGCCACCCTTGTTCGGTCCCCAAAAAGTACCTGTTGTCTTTGCAATAATCCGTCCAACCAAGTGGGCGAGAATTCAAGGAGAAAAAACATCATCACTATTCACCACTACATAGTTAATTGCGATTGCACTTCAATTGAGTTGACTAATTCGTAAGTATGATCCCAGCACCACCAGTCAAAATGCAGCCAGGCTATACCCAAGCCAAGTCGGAACCAAGCTATTTTCAGCATGTGCCTTTCAAGGCGGCTTGCTGCTTTGGAATTGTGCTGTTAGCATGACACTTTTATGTCACTTTCCGGTTCATTACTAACTTCCAGTTCAAACTTCCATATATATGTTATTATCGTGTTATAGAAAGCACAAACCATGAGCTCGCATTTCAACGATTCTTCCACAACGCTTGAGCAGGCGTACGAACGCTCCCATTCACCGAGCCAAAAGAATGACGTCCGTGATTCTGCGGTGTCACAACAACCTGCGCCAGCGGGCGAAGCCCCAGGACCGGTGCCTTTTCAGAACCCCTCTCATCAGATGTCCAATCTCACCAAAACTCTTCTTTCATCCTCCCAAGCATCTTCCTCTTCCAACAGTCTGATGCACCAGATGCATCCTAACCTGTTAGACCAAGGTGCCCCTGCCAATCCTCCCAGCTATGCACCAATGTCCTCCAGTTTCACCAAAAATAGAGTGCCCAGTGGAGCGCAGATGTCCATTCCATTCCAGCACAACTCATATCATAGTGGCAGCTTCCACCAGTACAACACTCCCATCAACGACTCGATCAACTACATTCCATCCAGTCACAATACACCAACCATGGTGAGTAGTTCTTACTCTTCCAACCATTCCAACACGCCGTCAGTCAAAGCATCGAGCTTTATGCCTTCGAACAGTTTTCAACATTCTCATCCAAACTCTTCAAGTTACAAAGCTTCGGGGATTGTGCCGCATGCCATCCCTACCACCACCATTACCATGGATTCGGCATCTTCAATGCAGGCTACCAGCAGTTTTGGCAACAATTCACCAGGAGTCCACATCCCTCAGCTGCAACCTCCATCGCATAGATATCCCAATTCGGTGCCAGTGAACAGTGGGTTCGGTTCTAGCTATATGAGTCAACAGAACGCGTTTCAAAATCATAGAGGAACTCATGGCCTGTTCTCGAAACCTCCAGCTTCAAATCTTGCTCCGGCAGGCAATCATCAAAATCGTTCTTCCTCATCTACGTTGAATTTTCAGACAGGTTCACAAGCACAAGCACAAACTTCTCAGGAAGGGGTTCCTCCGATGGAACCGGACCATTACATGTCATATAAAGAGTTTTTGCATAACTTGTCCAATAAGGATGGTGCTGGATCACCTACCAACATGGCGTCCGGTAATAGCAGCAACGAGACTGGTCCCGAAGAACATCTTAACATCGTGGATTATCCAGTAAATGATTTGATTGTGATGTTATCATGTCTACTTACCAAAATTATCGAAGCAAATGACAAGTTGCACCCAAATCATTTTGACAATACGATTGCAATAAGACTGCGCTTGAAAGAGGAAAAGAAATTGAAAAAACTAGAGCGCATGAGGCTAAGAGAAGAGAAAAGAGCTTTGAAACAAGCTAAACAAAACCAAGATGCAGACGGAGATGACAAAATAGATGTCGATGTTGACGAATCGCAACAGTACCATAACAACACCATTGAGATAGACGAGGTTGAATCGGAAGACGACGACGATCTTGACAAAGAAGACGAGGACGATGAGATGAAGAACAAATATCTAGCTAATGTTTTGGCATTTCATGGAACTAATGTCCCCGGCATCTCTCTTCATGCCTACTTGGCCAGAGTGTTGAAATATTGTCCGGTCACTAATGAGGTATTTCTTTCGCTCTTAGTTTACTTCGATAGAATTGCCAAGAAAGCCAATAATTTGAGGCTGAGGAAAAAAGAGGGTGACTCCACCGAAGAAGGATCCAACGAATCCGAACAATTGTTTGTCATGGACTCCTACAACATCCATCGTTTGATTATTTCCGGAATCACCGTATCATCCAAATTCTTTTCTGACATCTTCTACAAAAACTTGAGGTACGCTAAGGTCGGTGGGTTACCTTTGGAGGAGTTGAATTATCTCGAGCTTCAATTTTTGTTGTTGCTCGATTTCAAACTCATGATTAGTGTAGAAGACTTACAAAATTATGGTGATCTATTATCCAGATTTTGGAAGAGGGAACAACTCACAAATGAGTTGGTGAATCCCGCGGAAGCACCTCCTAAGACAGATTAGTCAACCAGATCACGCGATAATATTCCGAAGCGACTGATCGATAAACGCCTTCTCTGTATTTAGACAATTCAGGAAGTGGCAAGCTCCACTTCTATTAAATATATATTCGCTTTTAACTACAGGTGTATTGTTCAGGGTCCTCGGCTTGCGATGTTTAGATGAAAAGTTTACAATAGAGCAGAATTCGCGGGGTATGTTTTGAAAATATCAGGTTGATAGAGCCAAGATGTTGGTGCCTTAAAAACCACAAGACGCGCTTGACTGAAAAACAAAACGAGAAGCAACGATAATCTCGCTATTGTAGATTTTTGATCTACCACTATACTTCTATTGTTCAGACACAAACAATAATTTCGCACCCAGGGTAATTTTCACCGTGTCGGAGTCCCCATATTTGCGCGACTTCAAAAACCACAAGGTGACTGCTGGGGAGACAGGGCAACTGCAAACGATAGCAATTCGACCATACTAGAAGCATCAAAATTATAGGTCAATTGCATGTCATATATCACCACCGAATATAAGCCATATTGTATGATATCAGACTTCCACGGAGATTAGACTAGGCAAAACAGATAATGCGCAGCAACGTAACGTGAAAATAGACCACTTAAAATAAGGTACAGGGGGCACATTCACGGGTCAATTGCACTCAAGCGATCAATGTGGATGTGGCCCGTGGCATCAATTTGAAAGCAGAAGCGGCGCGCTCTCGTTAGATTCCCGATGACGTACATGTACCACGCGCGGCAGTGGGCTGTCAAAAGTGCGTCGTCACGATATATGGGAAGCTCTGTACAGAATTGCAGAGTTGAGCGGTGATTGCAAGAGCATTAATGGAAGTGGCCATAGATACTTCTCGGACTAATTGGCTCCTTAGATTGAGGACCTCCTAAAAATCTGGAGAATGCTAAGCGGGAATACCTCAACACAATCGAATTGCCGGTTTCTTTTGAAGTTTGTTGTATTTATTTAACCTATTGTCTTCTTCGATGCATATAAAGAGTTCGAGCGCAGACAGGGGAACAACCCACCTCGCTCTATGCAAAATTGCTTAGACTTCGTATATGTCTCAGAGGGCCCCTATTTGTATATATATTTGCTAGACTCCGTACATATTTCAGAAGGCCGGCTGTAATTCACGATCTACACCCTGCCCCATGTCTGCATTATCACAACTTTCAACATGGGCTCCTTCATTTATACCCACCACAACCACCTCGATCTCCTCAATAAACCCAACGCACTATTCTCTGCTTATGAGTCAGGTGGCTCTGGCCACCTCTGAAGCGGCGACTCAAACCAACTCGGTATCGCTCTACTACATTGCTCAAGACTTGAGAAGTGCCATGGCTGCGCTCACCATCATCAGTGCCGAAAAATATATCGCTACTGCAACAGCGACCCAGGATTTCCCCATGGTGACGGCACAAATGGTCAATGCCTCCTTAAACTTACAGGATATCGTCGATTCCAATAACTTGTATGGGATGCACCCAAATCGAGTGGCCAATGGCTTTTTTGCGGTTCTATTCGCCGTGGTTTTAATATTGCATATTGCGATCGGGATTCATACCCGTAAAGCCTACTTCACCGTTTGTTTCGTCTGTGCTACCGGGCTTGAAATGGCGGGTTACTTGAGTAGAGTGTTGGCTTATGGTAACGAATCGGACGAAAATATCTTCTTGTGCCAAATTGTTAGTTTGACGATGGCACCGGCATTTCTTATGGCAGGTGTCTACTTTCTTTTGGCACAGGTGATTGTGGTTTATGGACACGATTGTTCAATTCTACCACCAATTGGGTTTTCATACGTTTTCGTGTTTTGCGATCTTATGAGTTTATTCATGCAGGCAGTTGGCGGAGCCATGGCCTCTGTGGCATTACATAGTCGTTCAGCTCTTGGACCAGGCACACACGTGATGTTGAGTGGGATTTGTTTTCAGGTTCTTTCAATGACTTTATTCCTCATTCTTTTGATCGATTTCTATTATCGCTCTTTTTTCAAAATGAACGGAACGGTTCGTTTTGGTTGCAAAAATTTTGTGAGTCTCTTACTTAACAACGAGGACGGCCAGATATTGCGGAGTCAACTTGAAGCCCACTATAACCCTCAGTACAGCGCCATCAGGAAAAGGCGATACTTTAACTACTATCCCTTGGCTCTCTTTGTGGCCACTATTTTGGTGTATATTCGCTGTGCCTACAGAGTGGCCGAATTGTGCGAAGGGTGGAACGGGTACTTGATCAAGAGAGAAGCGTATCCATTGAGTTTGGATGCGGCTTTGATCTTACTCACCTCTTTCATCTTTGTATTTTTCCACCCAGGCTTCATGTTCGGCAGAGATTGGGATATTTCAGTCCTGAACAAGAACCGGAAGAAGGCTGGATTTGAGGAATTCGATTCGGATGAAACCGCCGTTGTGTCTAGATCAACAACTGGCGAGTTCCCGGAGAAGATGGAAGATTACACTACCGAAGTGAGACAGGTTCGAACTATATCGGAGTAATAATTTATTGTATAAAGGAGTCTATAAAATCAAGAAATAAAATCAAAGGACAAGATATCTCCCCAAGGGAGACATAATGTATGTAGCAATTAATTGGAGCGGTTTAGTATTGTAGTATCCACCCTCTTTGGTGTAGTAATAGTTATTATAGTAATAGTTCTTCTAGAAATAGTTGTTCTAGTAGTAGTTGTTCTATTAATAGTTCTAGAAATAATCGTTCCCTCTGGGTTTTTCCAGATGAAGTAGCAAAAATCCACATCGAGTGCCCAGCCTCAATGTTGAGAAAGTTCTTCTATCATACAAGAGAACAAATCGTCGAGTGCAAGCTGGCTTACTTGGCACGAGGAATCCATGCTGGTGCATTCTTCACACAGTAGTTATCGGCACAGCCACACTCCTTCACCTTGCTCACGTCAGTTTGTGAGTCTTGAACAATCAAGCAAGGGTGATAAGATGGCACTTGTGGACTGTTTGCCGATTTGTATGGAGGAATGTAGACATTGGCCAAATGATGCGATAAACGGGTAGAATCCATGGTGAATCTGATTATGTTATGGGTTTTGGAAGATGTGAAAGTTAGAATATGCAGCAGTAATGGGAGGTTGGCTGCGATATATATACATTTAGATATGATGGCTGCTACGGAACTGAAATTGCGAGGCGGCTTGTTGAGTGATTCACATTTAGTGACATGATAAGCACATTAGATAGGTAAAAAAATAGTTCTTGAAAAGCGGAAAAAGAGGGTCTAGACTCGGGCTGGGCAATGACCATATCAGGCTAGCAACACTAGCACCAATAGTCGTTACAAGCAATCTACTTGATGGGTTCAATTGCTGTTGGGCCTGATCCAAGTGGCAGCCGCAGCAAATTTCGCGGCCATCGGGATCAGTGTTCCGTTATCAAAATGGGATAATAGATGCGAGTCATGGCATTGCGCGGCTAGGCAAGGATCGGTGCTCATTCATTTCGGTTAGAAAAGGAAGAGAAGGGCTGGGGTGAGTAACCGGGCGTTTTGTGGCCGCAAAATTTCACTCTTGGTAAGTTCGGATGAGTTTGATGTTATATAAGTGATATCTAAACAAGCCTGGTTGGAGGCTAAGGTCACGTGACACGTCTTCGAGTAGCACAATTTTCAACCTACCCTCCCGAGCCTGATGGATCAGGATCCTACATTCTATTTGGTGATCAAACGTGTATGTATTAGTGATAAAAGAATTTACATAGAAGTTACCATAGAAACCAACTACTAAAGTACAATCATGATGCGACTAGTTTACTTCTTACCAGTCTTCTTGGCAGTCTTCTTTTCCTTTTCTTGTTGTTCCTTCAACACTCTCTTGACGATCTTTTGTTCTTCGATCAAGAAGGCTCTGACAATTCTTTCCTTGACACAACCGGCACATCTGGAACCACCGTAGGCTCTTTGGACGGTCTTGTGAGTCTTGGAGACTTGAGCGTATTGTCTTGGTCTCAAGGTGGAGATACCAGCCAAAGCGGTACCACAGTCACCACACTTAACTCTAGAAGCGTTCTTCTTGACATGTTGAGCGACCAACTTTCCACCTGGGGTCTTGACGACCTTGATCTTGTTAGACTTGGTGTTGTCTAGATAGTTAGTATTTTTGCTAGAGTGACATCTTGCATTCATTCATGACGAGTAATGTGCCTTGTGATTCATTGTCTTTCGATCTTTGGATATGATTTGTTGTTGGACGAAGTGGATTGACTGTTGATGACTTGGACATCATTTTTCACTGGGATTCAATCTTGGGATTTGGGAAACGGGAAGGTCACACTCTCTATCTGAACGGATCCATTGGCTGTTGATGATCATTACATACATGGATTTCTTCTTCTGAAAGTAACACGTTGAGCCATCTTGAAGTCGATATATGCTTTAAAGTAAACCTTTCAAAAAGAGCTTGAAACTATTTTGTATATTCGAACGAGCCCAGCCCAACCCAGGTACAAAATTTTCGAGCGTGCGTGCTAGTGGGGGACGAAAATTTTCGGTATGTGTGCAGGCTGTAGTGATGGGGAGGACCACGTGTTATAGTGAAAAATGAGGGCTGGTGCCCTAGTGCGAAAGCGAGCAAAGATTACAGCTGCAATCGGTGATGGTTGCAACAGCTGTGGGGGCTTGACTGAGTGGAGTAACAAGTCCACCTTTTGGCATTAACTACTAAATGATAAAAACTGGTAGAAATCCTCACATCTTCCCTATAACCTGTAAAGTAGATGAAAGTTCCACATTCTAAAAGTTCTACACTCTTTCTAGTATACTATAACCTGTATTATACTAAATAGCCATCAACTTAAAGCTTTGGCTCTTCCTTTTCAACGGCGACAACCTCCATTTCCAAGTCAACGCCCAATGGCAATTCCTTGACGGCAACACAAGATCTGGCAGGCTTGAGCTCACCGAAGTACTTGGCGTAGACAGAGTTGAAAGGAGCGAATTGGTTCTTCATGTCAGTCAAAAAGATATTGGCCTTGACAACGTGCTTCAACGAAGAGTTGGCTGCTTCCAAGATGTTGGAAACGTTTTGGATCACTTGCTCGGCTTGATCCTCAATGGTAGCACCGGCTGGCAATGGCTCGTTCTTAGGAGTGTATGGAATCTGACCAGAAACGTAGATGAAACCTGCTAGTTAGTATGAAAGCTGCTATTTTGACACCTTAGACGAAAGGGAATCTTGGCGCCTTTAACGAAAGGGGATCTTGATTCCTATTCGAAAGGTTTTTCTCGGTTGTTACTTACCATTGATCTTAATGGCTTGAGAGTACGAAGCGGCTGGTGGTGGAGCGTTGGCGGTTTTAACCTGGTTGTTAGTGTATGCTCAGAGGTCAATGCACATCGCAATACTTACTGGAGTGTAGGAAGACATTCTTTTGAAAGTGGATTGCAAGTTTCTAGGAATTGTCGACTTCAATGGGTTGAACATTCTATGGTGGAGATAAAGGAGTGTGGCAGAACAAGGACCCCGGAATTTGCCATGGGGAGTCGTGCGAAAGGGGTCCGGGGCAGGCGCCGAGTCGGCCCGGAGTCAAACTACGGAGTTTAGAGTTATGCGCTATTCGTTGTGTAGAGACTAGATCTAGCTATTAAGATTCTTGAGTGAGTTGCAAATCACTTCCACTTTTTCCGATTCCTTTCCGTTCTATGCAATTTTTTAAGAAGCTTTCTTTTGATCTCGCCTTTTATTCTTCTTTTTTAAAGATTGAGGTAGGGTTCTTCCGCTCCCTCTTTTTGAAGTATTGAAAGTAGGTTTACTTTCTCTTCTTCTTATTCTTTTTCTTAGCGTGCTTCTTCATTTTACCCTCCGTTTTCTCTGTTTCTCTGTCAAAAGCGCCTTTATTATCGAGAAAATCAGCGTTGAACTCAGCATCAATTTCTTCTTTTGCTACAGAAGGAGCGGTTTTGATCTCATCTTGACTGACGGTGATCACTCCTTCGAAGCGTTCGAAAAGATTCTCTGCCACATATTCAATCTTGCAAAGTGTGTTGAAATGCTCAAAGAAAACCGCAAAATATTGACCAATTTGATTGATTTGTTTAACAGGAAATTCCCGGTGGTCATTGCGATGAAGGGCTATCACAAGATATAGTGATAGCATACGAGTAAAATCTTCAAGAATTCTGAGATGACCATGATTTGCACTTAAATCATCCGAAACCTCATTTGTGGTAAGGTTATGATATTTCTTTAAAAGCTCGACTTGAGTCGATAGAGTGGATCCCTCCACGTCCATAGAATCAGGTTCATTGGCATTGGCACCTTCATTATCATCGTTATGATTTTTGACCATGAAGAAAAGCTTCCGGGCCTCGGGGAGTTTACCAACCCAATTTATGAGCAACACTTGCAATTCGTTTCTATAATCATGAATGTCATTATCTTCGCCGTCGTCATTTTTTGGACGACTCAAATCAATAATACCAAGTCTCATGAGTTGATTAATCATGAGACACATCAATGACATATACTTCATCGCAATCGACTCGGCTAATACCACTTTATAGCCATTTTCAAGCTCAATGCCTTCGGTTGATGACAAGTAGATACTACTGTTGGTGAGGAATTCGTGAAGTAACATCAGTCGTTCAATTTCACTAAGCTCGAGCTTTTCTCCTTGTCTAGTGAATTTATATGTGCTTTGGGCCTGATCCGAGCCTCTGATTCCAACTAAAAGTTCAAAGACATAGTCAATAAGTACGGTCGACAAATTGATATTGTGAGTAAGGAACCATATCAAAACTCTCCTGAAACCATTGCACATCAACATTTCGTCCATCATACTTCGAGCAAGTTTGCTGTTATTGTGAAGAAGGATCTCGAAGTTTGTAATGTTGAGGATTGGAACAATTAATTTGTTGTTTTCCTGAGTTGCTTGTACGGAAGATTCAGGGGCCGAAGCTAGCCAATACTGGTAGATCTTGTCTGGAGTGATGTCGGATTTGGACTCTGTATTTTGAGTACTTTGAACCTCCTCTCTGATAGCTTTCGATATGGTATTGACGATCACTTGTCCCAATTTCGCTTCTGCTTCTGCGTCTCCTTCTATACTGGTTGTACTTAAGAAATCAAGAGAATCTTTCATTTGTTTCCAGGAACCAAAAAAGTCATCAGAGTCGTCTTTCTTGTTCGATGTCTTGTATTTGTCGAGTTTCTTGAGGAACCAATCCTGGAATTTTTCATTTTGACCTCGGGGCACATCTCTCCAATCTCTTCCCTTCTCGTCAAATTCTATCGATGCTGAATCCATTGATCTGAAAGCCGCTTGTTTTCCATCGTTGTTGTTTGATTCTTCGGCTTCTGCGGTATTACTTGCATCTTCGGATTCTTCTGACTTGTCAACGCTGATTTCTTCTTCTTGTTCGTCACCCTGCTCCCAGTCTTCATCATATTCATATTCGAAAATATACCTTATATCTTCTTCAAATCTATCATCATATTCGAGGTCAATTAAAATATCGCCAAGTTCTGTTACGGGCTTGAGTCTGTTGAGTTTTCGCGTAGCTTCGTCTTCATTAGCCGACGGTTTGTCGTCTTTTTGATGCATGCCTGGGGCGTATGAGATACCAGTGTTGATGATTAACAAGCCTATAATGACCAATCTCATATCAATCAGCAAACTGCCTCCATTAACTTTTTTCCGAAGAATGGGTTGCATGAAATTCATCAAGGATTCTTCTTCCAAATCCACCTTCTCCAAGGCTCGTATTTCCTGTAGATCTTCCTCGTAAAACAGCGATGGATTCTGATTGATGATCCAAGATAGCACATACCGAATTGAGGAGGATCCTTTTAACGTTTGTTTGATACTGTCGGGAGTTTCGGTCATTTCACCTTTCTCGTGGTTGTCGAATTCAATTCTTCGGTCAATTTCCAATCCTAGCAAGATGATATTTGTGTGACATTTCCATAACTTTAGGAAATAGTGGAGGTAGGGATTATGCATGAGGTTATAGGACTCTTTGTTATCTGTTGGCTTGAAAAGTTTGTAGATCCCTAGAATCAATACACATGCGATGGAGTATACTAGATTCAAGCTTATTTCGTCGAAAGCTGGTGGTTTGGGGACCCATTGCGAAAAGTTCTGTTGCCAATGCTTTTCATCATTGTTGATGTAACGAGTCTTGAGCTCATTATCAGCATTGAGCTCGTGATGAATAAGTCTGAGGAGCTTGAAGAAAGCTAGCGATAGCTCGAACTTGATGGATGCGATATCCACTTGCACCATATTGATTTCTAGCTGGTTATCTCGAACATATTTGGTGTAGGATAATGCTATAAGTAAGTCAGAGATCGCATCAATGCTGAGAACAGATTCTTCTGTCTCTTCAGGTTGGGTGAACGGATCACATAAGGATGCCGCCAACTCAAATATGAACAGGAGGATGTCATCATCCTTGGTGAGGCCGACATAATTGAAGGCGCCAGCATGTCTCTTGAGAAGGTTCTGGGTGATCGAGTTAATGGGCAACGGGAAGTCGAACTCCACCACTTTTTGTTCTCCGTCTATCTCGTTGTCCAGCATGTCATTGAGTGTGATGTGCGAATGGCGATGATTTGTTGCCAGAATTTGAGGGTTTCTCTAGGAGGGGAGGTAGATGATGACGTAATGGGAAAGGACCTGATGTAAAGGGCTGGAAGTGGCTGGTCTATGGATGTTTGTAGAACGGTTAAAATCTGATTAGTGTCACTATGTTGAGCCCATCAGTTTGAATCGGTCAGCGGTAGTGTGAGGTAATCCAACGGCAGTGCGTGGATGCGAAAATAAGTAAAGCGAGGCCTCACATTCTGCTTTAGAATTAAACTATACGATGAAATGGTTAAGAACCGAGATACAGCCTCGGATTGAAGTTTGAGACGAAATACAGCTTTGAATTAACTATAAGATGAAATACAGCTTTGAGTGAACTATATGTCATAAAGCGGGTATTCTGAATAAAATCTAAATAATAAATAAGTAGGATGGCACCAAGGATGATTGCCAACCGGATGGAAGAATGCTCCAGGTATTGGAGTATTGGATTATGTGTTTTTTTTTTGTCAATAAAGAAGATCGCCGAAGGCTGCTTTGATATTGCTTTTGAAGTCTGGGTTTCTCAGGTTGCTCTCATATTCGTATTGAAACATCAGCGTTCCAAAGACCAGGAGTCTTAAGTCTGTGATTTAAGTATAAGATGAGATTCTGAACACTTGTTGCAAACCTTTTCCGAAGATACCTCTAACAGTCGACGCATTACTTCTGGAATAAGCGACCAAAGTAGCCAAACTGAGCGAGAAAACAAGACTTTCAATTCTTAAATTAATTTCGGATGGCTCAGATGGCACAAAGGTTCCTAAAGCTCTTGGAGCCACAAATAATGCCAATTCTTTACGGCGCTGAATGTTCTCAATGAAACATGAGAATCCACAGGCAATAGCACCGGCAGAAGGGGCAATAGTATCGTCCCATCTTTCTTTGGGGACATTGGGGAACAATTTTGGTAAAACTCTGGTTCTAGCCAAGCAGACAGCGTACCAGTAGAACCCGATGAAAGCTCCCAAGAAACAAGACGATCTGACAGATGATTTGATGGCACGAATGATCCGATCCAGCATCTTGTTCTTATTGGGAAACAAGAGCATGAACGCGTTCAAAGGGCCGTAAAGCTTGATAGCAAATTCAAAGCCTCTCTTGAATCTCCAGAGCGCATGGAGTTCACAGCTCTTGGTTTGAAACGCGTGAACAAGCTCGCAATCAACCGGGATAGACTCCCGCACATCAATTTTCTTACGGTCTTGACCGTACCTGTCACAGTATTGGTACACGTCTTCTTGCATACCAGGGGTATACTCACCGTATTTCATGGTCTTGTGTTTGAATGCTCTCAAAATGGTGATAAGTTCGGGGTCCATATTGGCTGCGGAAGTGATCCACTTGGCATAGGCAGGTGGGAGTTTTTCGGGGTAGAAGAACCAAGCATACATGATGAAGATACACGAGCCAATGAATAAACCACCGTCACCAAGACCAGCCATCAGCGCAGGTAAAGCTCCTGACAAAGAGGAAGACAAGGTGGTATCAACCGCTCTGGTGACCAACAAGAGGGTGAGATCCAAGGTGAAGTAACGGCCATAGCCCAAAATGTGACTTTGATAAGCCGGGAAGGAGATCAAGGCAGAAACCAACGAAGACAAGAAGGTTGACATGAAGATGGCATTGACAGGCCCCTTTCTTTTCCTCAAGAGCTTGTAGAAAACTGGTTCCAAAATATTGATGCATGCCACCAAATTGGCCGCAAACATGGGGAACTTTTTGGGATGGAACGCATTGACTAGTATTCTGACAGCCCGGGGTAAGAACTCGCCGAGTTTCCGCTTCTTGATCGAACTGATAAAGTGACTGATGATCTTGGGAAGCACCACGTACAAGTAAGCGAAAAGAAACGCTTTGGCCAGCGGTTTGAGCACATTGAATCTGAAATGCTTTAGGAGAGTGAGCACCAACTGCTTGTTGACCTTGTTAGGTCGTCCAGCAGCGAGTTGTGACATAGTGGCCTTCTAAATGAAATTGCCCTTCTGATGGAATGGCCTTTAAAATGTAGTAGAACTTCAAAATAGAATGGCGTGGTTTATTTCGGTAGTCGGTATTTCAGTGTACACAATTCGGCTCACACATTCATGTGATTCATGCTCACAAAATAGGCGTATAGGAGAAAAGCCACCGCCGCCATGGATTTCAAGCCAGAAGCTGAGCAGTTAGAGGCTTAGGATCGAAGGTGGATAAGCGCGGCGCCAATTGTGAAATTCCGTCGCAAGCACTAAGAAAAATGATGGATAACAGTACTGAAATTGCCTTCTGGCCGATCTCGAATCTTGATCTGGCTGAGACTCATACTGTGACTACAAAGTCACCACGCGCGGTGCGGTGCTCCATAGTATATCTCTGGGAAGTGTACGTAATAGCAAAATAATAATGCAGGTCACGTGATCGCGTCCATTATTGGTGCGTTGGCCGAATCATTCGTCCAAATCAACAACTCGTCTGGTCCGTTAATTCGATATTGCAACCCTCAGCTTTCCAGCTACCATGGTCAAAATCAATGAAATAGCTCGGACTTCCACCTTCGCGTGGAGTCTGGACAGCTTGCCTCTTTTGGCAACAGGGACGGTAGCCGGGGCCGTCGACGCCAACTTCAGTTCCAGTGCTTCATTGGAAGTTTGGGACACTTTTTCAGCTACCGACAAGAGAGAACCTATTTTTTCTGCACCAGTGGAGAATCGTTTCTACGCTTTGGCATGGTCCAAGCCTTTCGAAGGCAGACCTCAAGGTTTACTTGCTGGTGCGTTTGAAAACGGCTTGATTGAATTCTGGGACGCCGAAACCTTAATCAAAACCAAAGATCTTGCCAAAGCCTCTGTTCACAAGTCGCAAAAACACAGCGGTCCTGTCAAGTCATTGCAATTCAACCCATTGCAAGACCACGTCATGGTTTCGGGCGGTGCACAAGGCCAGATCTTCATTTGGGACACCAAGACTTTCAGTGAACCATTCTCCCCAGGACAAGCAATGACCCCAATGGATGAAGTCACCAGTGTGGCCTGGAACAACTCCGTCAGTCATATCATGGCCAGCACTGGTTCCAGTGGATACACTTCCATCTGGGACTTGAAGTCCAAGAGAGAAGTCTTACATTTATCCTACCAAGGTGCTTCAGGCAGAGCCAATTTCTCTCACGTGGCATGGCACCCAACTCAATCAACCAAATTGATCACTGCCAGTGATAACGACTCGTGTCCATTGATCTTGACATGGGACTTACGTAACTCCAACGAACCCGAAAAGATTTTGCAGGGCCACAAAAAGGGAGTTTTGTCTTTGGATTGGTGCAAGCAAGATCCTAATTTGTTGATTTCTAGTGGTAAAGACAACACCACTTTCTTGTGGAACCCTATCACCGCTGAAAAATTGGGTGAGTATCCTACCACTGCAAACTGGGGTTTCCAAACCGGTTTCGCTCCAGCGGCTCCAGATATTTTCGCCACTGCTTCTTTTGACGGTAAGGTTATAATTCAATCTTTACAGGATACCTCTCCACCTGTTTCTACCAAGGTCACTTCCAACGACGACAACGTCTTCTGGAACGAGATCTCCACAACTGAAACCCAGCAACCAGTGTTCCAAATCAAGCAGGCTCCAGCATGGTTGAAGAGACCTTCCAATGTCTCTTTCGGATTTGGTTCCAAGATCGTTCAAGTCAAATTGGACGAATCCGGAAAATCGGTTATCAACATTCTGAAATTCGTATCCAAAAGTCATACTGATTCTACCAAATTATACGAAGCATTGAAGTCCGATGACTACGAGGCTATTATCAACTCCAAATTGGAAACTGAATTGAAGAATACCAACGATAAGGCCGATTGGAACCTTTTGAAAAAATTGTCCGATTCAGGCAGAGAGGAGATTTTGAAGCAAGAAATCACCGAAAAGTCCGATATTAAGGTGGAGGACACCAAACAAGAAAAGGAAGAGGAAAACAACGACAACCAAGACTCTTTCTTCGAAAAACTTGGCAATGGCACCATTACTCCAGCTGAAGAGACTTTCGTGCCATCAGGAAACTTCAACTTGATTAACGCTAAGGGCTCTGAAGAAGACAAGAAAATCGTTAAGGCAGTCTTGAGCAATAAGATTGAAGATGCCGTTTCTCTTTGCTTGAGTCAGAATAGACTCAGCGAAGCCTTTATGTTAGCCTTGGATAGCTCCGATGCCATCAAGCAAAAGGTGAAAAATGCTTATTTCAAGAAAAACGAGAAAGAAGAGTTCACCAGAGTTCTTTATAATGTTTCCAACAGAAATATCTCGGATATTGTCAGCAATGCTGATGTTGCTGACTGGAAAGAAATTGCCTCCAGTATCATTGCATTCTCCACCGATGCCAGTGACCGTAGTTCCAAGGTCTCTGAATTGGGTGACCGCATTTTAAAGTCTGGTAAGTCCAAGGAACAAAGAGAAAATGCCATGACTTGTTACTTGGCCGGTAATGCTTTGGACAAGATTGCCAACCTTTGGTTACAGGAATTGCCAGACTTGGAAGCTGAATTGCTCAAGTCTGAAAACCATGCCACCATTACTTCTCCAGCCGAAGCTCGTCTTGAATCTTTGAGCAACTTTGTCTCTAAGATCGTGGCCTACAGATCCATTTCTCATGAAACTGGCGTTCTTTCAGGTCCTGCTGTTGAGCCAATTGCCAAGGCCGTTTTGGAATACGCTAACTTAGTTGCCGGATACGGAGAATTCGAATTGGCCGAGAAATTCTTGGCCATCTTGCCTGCTGAATTCGCTGGCACCGAGAAGGAAAGAGTTTCCAAGGCTTCTGGTAAGGTTCAAACTACCTCCGCTGCAACCAAGACTAGTGGCTCCAGAACTCAATCCAGAAACGCATATGGCAGATCTGGTGCTGCAGGTGCTGCAGGTGCTTCTGCTACCGTTGACTCAATTTACGGTAGACAGCCAAGTGTTCCAGCCGTTCCAGCCGTTCCAGCTGTTGCTCAACAAACCCCAGGATTCCCACCTACTCCAGGATATCCAGTGACCCCAGGGTTCTCAGTTGCTCCAGGTATCCCAACTCCACCAAATGGCCCAGGCATTCCTCCCGTTGCCAAACCATTTTCGCCAGCTGCCCCAGCTGGTATTTCTCCAGCGAAGCCAGCATCGAACCCATATGCTAGAGCTGCCACTTCCAACCCATACGCTCCTCAAGGGTCCACGAACCCATATGCGCCAGCTGCTCCAGTTTCAGCTGCTCCTAATGTAGCACCAGCACCGGGTGCTGGTGTACCACCTCCTCCAGTGGTACCAGTGAACAACTTGAAGAAGGATACCGAAGGTTGGAACGATTTGCCAGACACTTTCAAGCCAAAGGCTGCTCCTCGCCGTGCCGCAGCATCGGCTGTGATTTCGCAGCCACCCACTCCATTTGTGGCAAGCCCTCAACCAGCATCAGGCCCACCAACTAGGGCTCCACTGGGTGTGGCTGGAGGCTCAGTTCCACCTCCACCAAAGATTGGCAGTCGTAGTGCTTCCAAGGCGTCCGTTTCGACTCCACCAATGACAAACTCGCCTCGTCAAAGCATTGCTCTGTTGAACAGCCGTTACGCTCCACCTCCAGGAGCTGCCCCTGTTGATCCAGCCACTCCTTTGACCAATGGATTCCCTCCAAGTGCTCCTCCACCAGGAGCTTCACCAGCAGTACCAAAAAAGAACCCATACGCTCCACCTGAAAATGTTACTTCCAAGGTGTCATATGCTCCACCACCACCAGCTGTCACTTCACCAAATGGCAACCACTCCCCAGTGCTTTCCAGAGTTACTTCTGCTCCTCCAAAGAACCCATACGCTCCTCCTCCAGCCTCGAACGCACCATTCCCAGGCCAAGGAGCTGGTGTGCTACCACCAAGAGCCGGCGGGATCCCACCACCTCAACCATCTTTCAATTCTGCACCTCCACAACCTAGAACTCCAGGTTTCGGTCAACAGCCACCAGCTGCTCCACCAGTGTCTGCTCCACCAATCTCTGCTCCTCCAATTTCTGCTCCAGCTGCCGTTCCAGCCGAGCCAGAGAAGCCAAAGCATCCCGCTGGTGACAGAAGTCACATTCCAGAAAAGTCATTGTCAGTTTTCAACGACTTCTCTAGAATTTTAGAGGCCATTAAACCAAACATTCCCGAAAAGTTTGCCAAACATGGTCAAGATATGGAAACCAGACTCAACATCTTGTTCGACCACTTGAACAACGAGGAGTTGTTGTCAGACGCCACTATTGAAAGCTTGAAGGAGGTTGCTAGCGCTTTAGATGCTAGAGACTTCCCCAAGGCTGCCTCTTTGAACGTGGATATTGCAACCAACCATGCTGACGAATTGGGTACTTGGCACACTGGTGTGAAGCGTCTTATTACTATGTCTGAAGTCATGTATTAGGAACTGAAACAGAAATAGGTAATTCTTGCAATTCCTAATTAAATAACTTTAATAGAAATTACTTGATTAAAATATGTAAGTTCCAATCTCTGGAAAAGTGTATCTTATTACTTGAAATAAATGATGCTACTTCAATCTTTGCAAGAATATTCATTTTTAAAGCTTTTTGTTGAATTTGAAACTTTTTATTGTTTTTGCAACAATTTCTTATTTGCGACTTTTTACTAATTTTGCAATTTTTCTGTTTTCGAACATTATCAGCTTTTACAAGAATTAAGACAAACGTCTATTCGGTCATATTTATCAAGAGATTTTTCGTAATTCGTATTCTAGTAAAGAACAGCCTCGTAGACCTTGGCACCGTAGGTGTCTTGGTCAATTGGCTCGGTATCATGAATGCCCAGAATTTCGAGTAAGACGAATCTGGTCCAAACTGGGCTTGGAAGCTCGAAGGTGGAGGTATTGTAAGTGGTTGGGACGGTGAGCGACAAATAATCTTCCATGGTGAATGGAACGGTGACATTGACCGAGTCGGTCACAAAGGTTTCAAAGATATCATCTTGTTTGACCAATGTGCCCGATGGGTTAGCATAGGCATAGTTCATGTACACATCATCGTCGAAGTCCACGTTACTCAAGAATACCGTGGTGTTCTGGAAATCATGCATGGCGTTATAAGCAGATAATTTCATTTGCTTAGGTGGCTTGTCACCCCAGTTGAAGAAACCTCTGGTGACATTCTTATATTCTTTCAAATCAATCAAAACTTTTCCAACAGAAGTGTTGCTGAAGACCTGCCAGTTGGTGGTGTTGTCACCGTCGTTCATCGACACAGAAGAGTCACCAAATGCACCAGCAGTGACATTGACAAAGTCAGCCAAGGCACATTCGGTGATACTTGATTCGTAGCTCACTTCTGGGGTGAAGAGGGGAATGGTCAAGGTGTCCCCGTCGTTCAAAGTGTATTGTCCGGACATCTTGTTTCTGGCACCAATCAGGATTTCAATGGAATCAGTAGCATTGTCGCCATTAGGGCCATTGTTAGTAACGGTGAAGTAGGTATCGTTGATACTCATGCTCAAGGTGTGGTTGTCGAAGTTGACACCTTCATAGATAGCACCGCCACCAAGACAGGTGAGTGCAATTGGGTCCAAAGTCAAAACTCTTTGGATTTTGTTGTCTTTGATGGTGAAGTTGTATCTCATACCAGTTAAGCCTTGCAAGATAGCTTGAAGGTAACCACCATGAGCAGTCATGAATGGGAAAGCAGGATGAGTACCGCCATTGGTGGCAAAGATATCGTTATTTTGCTCCGAGAATTGGGCAAATGGGCCTCTCAAGAATGGCTGGACCGACTTTCTCAAGAACGATTGCGAAGCACAACCGGATGGTGAAACATTGGAAGCGACAATCGAGAAAATTGGGAATGTCATTGCTGGACCGTAACTGACCTGCTTCTTAGAGTAGAACTCCATATTTTTGAGTGCTTGCTCCTGAGTGATCAATTCGTTGTTGAGAGGATAGTTAACCATGATGACATCTGCTTGCTTGATTCCAACGGTGGCGTTCATTCCAGTGTATTCCAAAGTGATTTCGTCAGTATTGTTGGAGGTAGGCATTTCAATGTTATCACTGATAGACATGTATTGATTGGGAACATCCTTGCCCAAATGGTTAGCGACATCGATGGCCCATTTCATCACCAAGGAAATACCGGCATTGGTGTAGGCACCATTGTCAACATGGTTGGCATATTCGTCTGGGTCGGTCAAGTTGTGTGTGACGTACTTGTCGGTGGTATTATCGAGTTTGACAAGATAATCGGAGTAGAAGGTGGCAGCATCGTTGATTAAGGGGTAGGCCACCGATTCGAGGTAGTCGTCACCAACAGCACCACTCAAGTACAAGTTCCAAGCAGCAGAGGCCACGGCCATGTTGATGTGGTATTCGTAATCGAGACATGGACCGGTGGCGGTACAGTTACCAAATCTACCACTGGTCCATGGGTAAACCGCACCGCTGTAGCCTTGGGGAACGTTTTTAATGGCCTGCTCATGGGTATGGACTCTATAGTTGACCATACTCTTAGCGTGAGCAGGTACGAATGGTAATAATCCGTTGAACATCCATACGTCTGCATCCCAGAAAACCATACCACCGTAACTGTCCGAACTCAAACCACCCACTGGCATGGCAGCAGTGACACCGTTGGCCTCGGTTCTTGTGTTAGCCGATAAATGGTACACGGAGGCTCTGGAAGCAATGGTCAATAAGAGATCGCCTGGGAAAGTCACAGCGGTTGCTGCTTCCAAAGTCTGAGCCCAGGCGGTCTTGTGGGACGAGACAACCTTGTCGAAATCAGTATAGGTTTGCGAAACCTTCTTGGCCATGTTGAGCACATCGGTGTCTGACTTGAGAGTATCTGGATCCAAGTCAGTAGTAGCAACACCGGCGTACTTGGTGACTTGGAAGTTTGCGGCTTGGTCCAAGTGGACGGCCACAGTTTGGGTCACCGAGTCATTGGTGGCTTGCTGGAAGCTTGGGGAATCGTTACTGAGCAACGTCGAGTAGATCGCACCGTTAATATAGTCAAGCTCACTAGGCTGGAAGGTGATGTAGATACCGTCGTTGTCGTGGTCCACACCGGTCAATTGCGATCTTTGGGCCGATTCGAAGTCCAAGATATCCGAGACCATGATATCCATGGCGGAGGAGCCGATATTGGCGAGTTCCAAGTGCACCACACCCAAGTTGATGCTTTCTCTGTGTGCCAACACTTCAAGCTTGACTTGGACCGAGTCTAACCAGGTGAACTCAGTAGTGACAATACCATCGGAAAGCGATAAGTTCTGGACGTAGTTGGTGATTTGGCCCTGGAGGCTGGAGTTCAAGGCTGGATCAAGTGTATAGTTTTTGCCATCGACCGTGGTTGACAATTGCAAGGCTGTCCATTGAGGAACAGCGGCAATGATACTTTCGTAACCGTTTTTTTGCAACTCAGGGAAGTTGGTTCCGTTGGTGGTGGCCTGGATATCGTAGAAACCAGCAACGAAGGCACCGGCGTATCTCTTATTAAACAAGGGCCATCCGTTCAGCAAATCATCCACGGAAGCATCCGCTTCGGTAGACAATTGGTCGTAGGTGAAACCCTGACCCAAGTTAGGGATTCTAGCACCGATGTAACCGTTGGCCACGTAGGGTTGACGTTGGTATTGGTTGTTAGGAGTGAATTCAGCAGAGCCGATGACATTGGATGCCATATCGTAGAAAGCAGCATCAGAGTATTTCAATTGAGAGAAGGCTTCCTTGTTGGCGGTCGAATTGATCAAAGCGTGCAACGCTTCCATCGAATCCGCCACCGACTGGCTGGTGACGTTGGAAGCAGAGTACAGATCCTTTCTGACCAGCAAGGGGTATCCCCACAGCGTGTGCCATGAGAGCTGGATCACCAACAAGAAGGCGAGGTTGATGACGAACATGATTTTGAGCAAGAGCGAGCGTCGCGGCAAATGGGTGAAGTGAAGAAGATACACCTGTGGGGGCATGGTATTTATAAGGTGTGTGCCATATGTGCTCTGCTAGAGGGGCAATACTGCTTCCGGCGGCAGCTGCGTTTGGTGGGTGACGAAATCCTTGGTTTGTTCTGCAAGACGCACCCTCGTAAGTGTTTGACCGATTGGCTAGCGGGTGCCGGAAGAACCTCCCCCTTGGGTTTGTGGTACCGATGTTCTTGGCTACCCCAGTTTTAGTTGCGGTGTTGTGAGCGCGCACACCGGAAAAATAGAATGTGGGGTGACGATCCTGGTGGGGAATAGCTAGGGAATGTCACCGTTAAACAAACTCGAAGTAAGGATAGAGATGAAGCCCTGACAAGTTAAATATAGAAGGTGTCTCCAGTTAGAGCATTGACTGTAAACGAGAGCTTATTGCTATCGGGGCCCAGAATCCGATTTAGGCTACGCTCAGATCAATAGGGTGACATATTCGGCTGCACCGTTTCACAGTGGCCCTCGCTCGTAAGCTTAATACAATGCGGCGCAGGTGTGCAGCCTCGAGCCGACCTAGATCTTGGCTTACAATCCCAAAACGGATCCGCAGAGACCTGTCTAGTCCAATGGTTTGTTTCTATGGTGATAATACATTATAGTCTGCCTAATATACATGACGCCAACACAATAGATCTTTATTGCATTGCTAGTGCCCGCGCCGGTGATGGTGATGGACTCGAGAAAGACTGCGTAACAACTCAAGCGTACCCACCGGAGCCACTCGTTGTGCCCGCAGCACCCACCAAGCCTTGCGATTCCCGCGACGTAACTGTTGATACTTGCGAACGCTGGTGCGATTCATATAATCACGCAAGAGCGCCGCAAGCTTTGTATGGAACCGAGATGTTTCAAGGTGCCCCACCAACTGGGCAGCTCGATGCAAGCGGTAACTCGTATGGTAGAGCCGATCAACAGCGGGCTCGAGCCCCGCTGTTACCAGTTGGGTAACCGCCGTACACTCCGAATTAATCTTATTCACCAACGTCTGGTCGAGCACCGCGGGGTATGCGTTTTCTTTGCTTTGAAGGTAATCGCGGAGTTCAGGCTCACTCAGGGGCTGATCGCTCAATGAAAGCTGTGAGATCACCTTTATTGAATCATCATACGTCTCCTGCCATTGTTTTTTCTCTCGGCTCAAGCCGTGCAACTTTTTCGTGTATACTTGAATGTTCTCGGCATTGGTCAGATTAAGCGGATTCGGAACCATTACCTCTTTGCTCGGGGGCTCGTGATGTTCTGTGTTTGTATACCAGCTGGTGGAAATTTGTTTTTCCATGAGGTCTCTTAAGATTTCTTCCTTGATCACCTTGGCAATGTTGACCACCGTTTGGTCCTCTGAACTCGTCTGCTTGGCATCTCGATCTTCTTGAGCTAGCTTCTTTTTCAAGCACCACACAAGCAATTGACGCATCCGGTCCGGTTCCGGAAGCCTGGTGTCTAGATGCTTGTAATAATCCGAAACTGAAACATCCCGATGGGGCTCGCCTATGAAGCCGTTGCCAATCGACAGCACTCTTTTGCCCCGGTTATAGTACGATGACCGTCGATTTGCGGTGCTATTAGCTTTCCGAGCCTTGCGGGGTGCCGTGGCATCGGAATCGGTGAGTGTGAGCTTGTGATGGGAAACCTGTTCCACGTATCCATCTGAATCTTCGTTGTAATTGCCGTAATCATTTGTTTTTATGGGCGAGGATAGCTGCAAACTAGACTCGTCCAAGAAGTTGTGTGGCCGGGATTTTGGTGGTCTTCCGGGATTCTTTCGTACAGGAACGTCCATGAGCTGAAGATCTTCATCGTCCTCCGCGTCTTTGGTGATATTTCCTATCTCTTTATTCAATTGGGCGATGGAGGTACTTATCTGTTTCTTCTTCTTAGGGCCATTTTCCTGGCTTCTTTTGTAAACAAACCCTTCGTCCTCCTCGAACGACTTCCGAGCCCGTCGACGGTTCTCTTCTTGTGATGCCGAAAGTATATCATTCAACCTGTTCTTGCGCTTCAAAATCTGACTGGTGGGTTGCGAGGGTTTCTCAACTTCTTGAGGATTGGTGTTGTCGTCTTGTCTTGGCTTTGCCTTGGGCGGACGCCCAGGACCGTTCCGACGAGGCTTGGTCTGAGACGGATTGGCTCCATCTTTCTTCTTGGGGGGCATCTTCCATGCGGCGTGCTTAGTGCGTGAAGACTGTGTGTAGACTTTGTGGAGATTTGGAGTTGTGTTTTGATGATTGTTTTGATGCGCATCCATCCACGACCCGCGATAGATGTCTAGGAATCAAACGCCATAAAGAGGGTATAGAAGCCACAACGTCGTTCAAAGTCTAGAAAACAAACCTCATTGAAAGCGCCTAGAAATTCACAACACCATTGGAAGTTTCTGGAATCCAAGAGTTATCAAAAGCGATATCAAAAGTGCCAATAAGAGTCATTAAAAGTGATTAACAGCCATTGAGAGACATTAATTCATAAGAGTCTAGGAATGCCGAATGATTCGAACCTGCTTTCGGCGTGTGGCAACTACGTGGCCAATGTTGCAAACGGGGTGCTTGAAATAGGTCAACTTGGTGATGATGGGTCCATTGAATCGCATAACTTGAACCAAGCCATCAGGCGACACGTCCTACTCAATGGCGTAGAGGGACGGCCGCGTGTTAACAAAGCAATAGTGACTCAGATTGAATGGGAGAAAACACTACCAGGACAAAGTTGTGGTAAGTTGGGCGTGGTTGTTGAAAATTACGGAATATTAATGATATACACAGTAGGCAACGATGAGCCAGTTACCATACAGCAAAACAAAGATGATGGAATCGACCATTTCCAATGGGTGCCGCCTTTAAGAATTGATGACCCCGAGCTGGTCTTGGATGAAGAGGTTGGAGGATACTCTAATTGCAAGCAGTTGGTGGTATTCACCAAGAATCAGCTTCACATGAAGTTATACTCCTTGGATTGCACCCATATCTTGTTGACCATCGTCAAGCCACTTCTGGACCGGATAATAGTGGCCCCGAATCGTGGAAGTCTGATATGGTCAATGATCGGCAATACAGTCGAATATAACAGTACCCCTGTCATATATCATTTTCACAATCAAGGATCCGTGAGCACTCTCTTCCAGACTCTAAGATTACCACACCATTGCCTCACTGATCCAGAAATTGATTGGTCACCATCAGGCAGATGGCTAAGCTTTTTCTCAAGCCGTGACTCACTCTATGGATTCGACTTGAAAGTTTTCAACTTGTTTGGTGGCCAGAACCCTGGCGATACATCCGCAATTGTCAAACCGCTCATCGATATTAATACGCTGGAAGATACCGGAGAAAGTGGTGAAAATAGGTTCCCTGCAACAGAGTATAGTGGGACATGGATGTCGTTGGATGACGAGGGTAATGATGAATACTACGTGACAGTTGCATCTACCACGAGCGAAATTGAGCTCCATTTAGTCTCACTGCGTTCGTTACGAAGCATCACCAGAAGAGTGAAATTGAGCAGTAATGCTTATCACTGGAGACAACTCAACGATACGAAAACTCCATATCGAAAGAGCTTAAACAACCTGTTCACTTTGAAAAATAATTCACTCAAGCATTTACAGGTGCTTGAATCGTACTTCTTCCTCCAATTTGAGCACGCCTTGGTGGTACTTGAGGTGAACTCTGAAGGAACCACTTCTGTGGATTTGCATGCGGTGATCACGCTCACAGCAAGTACTCGTCAGATCAAATTACAAGACGATAAACTTGGAGTATTGATAGTCCATGCTAGCCACGTTGCCTTGTACGACCCCAAAAAGAATTCAGTCGATGTGATTTACAAAGCAAATAAGCTCAAAATTGAACAAGCTCACTTACATTCAGAGAAACTTATTATTGGCACAGAGCCGATGAATAACGAGGGCAGCCTGATCCGCAACTGGGAACGTTCTGAGATAGAATATCCTCCACAGAATAGTACCATAAGGCCGGCAAAACGATCCGAATTAAGTGCTCTTTTGAGAAGAAACATCAACAGGGAAGATAGTCTTCAGTTGGCCTCGGTCAACTCTAGTCATTTGGAGGATATCACTGATACATTTGATATGCGGAAAAAGGCCCGTATCAATTAAATAATTTGTATTATACTATGTACACAAGACGAGCGAGTTTCGTCTTCAATATAGACAGGGCAAGCCCAAATCTGGATGATATATGGAAATTACACCAATGGTGAATGTAATGTTAGAAACTGAATACCACCGAGGTAATGCTGATCAGCAGTGAATGTGAAGTCCACAAAGTTTATGTAGAAGTCACGAGTTGTAATATGATGGTGTTGGCGATGATTAATTTATGGATGTTGGCTCTATTGGATTTAATCACTCTTGCTCTTCTTCTTTGGAGCACCCTTATTTCTCTTCTTTCTATCTTGGACCATGTGTAATCTGTAAGCTTCTCTTGGGTCTGTGAGTTTGAGCTCAGGGAACCAAGCCTTGAAATCTTGGAAGGTAGGAAGGTGATCGTTGACACCGTAGTATTTGACAACTTCAGGACCCTTCAATGGGGCCTTCAAGATTTTAGCACCATTACGGGCACAAGTGGGGTTCCAAGTGTGGCCGAAGATGGACGCACTGAGCTGCTTGGCCTGGTTTATTCTTTCCTTGGTAGGCAACTTCTTCAACACGGACGACATGGCTAGTGAGCTTCAAGATGTTGGTGAAATTTTGATATATGCGGCGCGTGCGCGAACCATTTTTCAACTTGAGATCATTTTAGTCCTTGAGTGCGCGGTCTACCAAGCGGAAGAATTCAGATTATTCCGTGCGGTCTCCCACTAAGCATGATAACTTCAATTTGCGCGGGTCTGCTAAGTATATGAAGGCTGTAAACCAACCATCCCACCATTTCCTATTTAGATCTAATATTAAGTCAATGTGCTGAACTAGAAAATTCCAGCCTCTAACACGTTTATCGGTGAATTTTCAAACAGCTTCACTCCTCTCAAAGCGCATTCTTTGAACCAACTAAGTTGATAATAAAACTTGAGGTAGAAAAGAATACTTATTACTTTCTGGCTCTACAGGTTATAAGTCCCTTATAAGTATCTAGCTATCCTTCTGCAGCACTGGACCACGGATCATCTCGTAAATTCTCAGCACTATTTTTAGTAGTCGCGTTGAGCGATTGCAGTGGATATTATAAATAATTACGTCATTAGTAAACCTTGTCGACACAGGAGAAGATGATTGAAATTTGCTGGACTTATCGAAATTGGCCTTAGACTAACCCAACCAACTCTACGTTATCGCAATAACTTGTCTCATATACTCTATCTGTAACTCAACTCCCACTTCAACTTCACATCTACCGACACAACCTTCTCTCCCACATTTTTCACCTTATCAGTTATGCCAAGCAAGCATTGACCAACAGTATCCTTCGTAGCGCCAGGGGTGGCTTTTCTCTAGAAGCATGGATAAGGTTCTTGCGGCCATTGTACGGTCAGCCCACACCGTTCCTCAGCCACTATGCAGTGTCGCGCTTCTCTAGTACGAAAAAGGGCCCTATAGACAGTACCGTCCTTAGACAGCAGGCTGTCAAATTCGAAAAGGTTACTACATCAACTAGACACAGACATTAGATAAAAATCTACCACCTGGCCAAACACATCCGTGCCGAACGTATCGTCTACATCTAAGCCTTATCGCCTGCATCTGTCAAGCTTTGACTCATCATGGACGCGGACCATGAGCGTTCTTTCAGCGAAGACTATGATCCCTCCAAGACCTACCAATTGCGAGATCATTCACCACACAGTTCCAACCGGAATCGGCATTCGTACACAAGCAATTCTCTGCATCACGATGCTACCAAATTGAGCAATAGACATTCGTATACCAACGCTTCTCCGGGGCATCTCGATGCTAGAAGATTGAGCCTGGGAGCTCCCGCCAGGTCATCTAGTCAAGCACACGGCCATGGGCTCTTTCCTCACCTTCATCTACCACACCACGACACATCTCAACCCACCACACCGGTCACAGAGACCTCATTCATCCACGAAGCCACCCAGAAGAGCGATTTCGATGCCTTGAAAGAAGGCTTGTCCTTCGCTTTGGGGACCCAAGATCACGGTGCGATGTGGTTCCCTGTATCTCAGGAGGAACACCAACAACAATCTGAGAAATTGCATACTCCCACCAAGCCAACCCAAGACTTGTCGTCGGTGGGAAACAATCACGACTACACCGATAATATTGCGCTTCAAGATATGGGTCGAAGACCCAGCCAGCATCCCGGTATCAACCGCAACAACTCATCACACTTATCTCCATTCATAGATCCTCCCAGCAAGCCCGTGACACCTACGCTGGAGCACACCCCAGAGATCAACTTCGATCTCCTTGAAACTGGCTCAGTCACCAAGAAGGAGGAGCCAGCCAAATTCGCTGATGTGCTTAACAGACTTTCGGAACGTGTGGCCGGTACTGGATCCTCCAAACCAGTGGAAGATTCACCTTCCAAGAATTCACACTTGAGCGTGAAAAACCAACACGGTAGTGCCCAACCTTCTCCTGTCAGTGGAACGTTCCTGTTCTTCAAAGACCAATACTCCGATGACCAAGAGTCCCAAAAATCACACAACCCGTCTCAAAAAGCGGGTTCCACTTACACTCAAAGCAATAAAAGTGTACCAAACGTCACTATCATGGACACCAACAATTCTCGCATTGACCTCAATTTTAAAGATCCCTCCAGTGGCTTGGGGTTGTACGTTTCTGATACCGTGCCAACGCAACAAGAGCCAACACATAATGATCAACCACACGGCAAATCACACCCGGAACCTTCGCACCCAAGTGGAAAGATGACAACAACCAACATGTATCTTTTCGGCAAATCACTCAAGATATTCTCCCCGGAAAACCCTCTCAGACAATGGTGTCATCAGATTATTTCAAGACACTCGACTAATATTGCCTTGTTGGGCTTGTTATTTTTCCAGGTGGTCTTGTTGAGTTATCGCCAATGGAACCCTCCTGCGTTAGACGGATACTACTACAAGGGCTACAATTGGGCCGATTATATCCTCATGGGTATAAACTTCGTTTATACCGTTGAAATTGCGGTCAACATCATAGCGTATGGATTTGTCGACGATTATACCATGTTCGAGGAATTGGGCTTGCCTTATCCCGAGAGTGATATCAAGGCATCTTTCATTAAATTGGACTACTTCACCATACTTTTGAAGTCTTTTGGGGCTCATAAACTTCTTGCTCGTAGTCGTCGTTCGAAACGGAAACCTTTACATTCCGATCTGGGCCAATCTTCTCTGGATGACGATCACGAGGATCAATTGGACGTCAAGGAAATCAATTTAGATGATGTGCTTCCACAAGAAAACACTCAGCTTCGGCAAAAATACAGAGACTTGAGTCTGCATCATAGAACCGTCAGCATCGATCGAACCGAAGTCAATGAAGAGCAACATGTTAGCCCCAAAAAACTAGAAAAAACCAACACTTTTTTCATTCCTCAGGATAGAGGAGACTTGAGCAAGCTCCACTTGAAAAGAGCCTACATCCGGAATAGTTGGCACAAGATCGATTTCTTTTCCATGGTCACATTTTGGATCTCTTTGATTCTTTCTGTGGGACACTACGATGCCGAGCATCACATCATGTTGTTCAGAGCATTGAGTTGTCTTCGTATCCTCAGACTCTGTAATTTGACCACTGGTACAAGTACGATTTTGACGTCGGTTCGGATGGCGATTCCGCAATTGATCGATGTTTCTATTTTCATCAGTTTTTTCTGGTTGTTTTTTGGAATCATCGGAGTTCAATCCTTCAAGTCTTCTCTCACCAGACATTGTGTTTGGGAAAATCCCAACGATTCCAGCGACACTTGGGTCAGTGAGCAGTATTGTGGGTCTTACATTGGAATAGATGGGTTTGCGAAACCATACATCCAAAGAGACGGCCAAAACTCAACAAGTATCAAAGGCTTCAGATGTCCAATGTATTCCAAGTGCATCAGTGGTGATAATCCCTACGGAGGAACTGTCAGCTTCGATAATATCTTGCAATCGATGGAATTGGTATTCGTGATCATGAGTGCAAATACATTCACAGATCTCATGTATGACACGATGGACACTGATAATATTGCGGCATGCTTGTTTTTCATCGTATGTATTTTCATTATGACCGTCTGGCTTTTAAACGTCTTTGTTGCGGTTGTGGTTACATCGTTCAATGTCACCAGAGAGAACGCGATAGAGGAGGAAAGAACCAAGAAGAAAAGATCTGGCATCTTTGGTTTTTTCCAGCCTAAAGACTTATCCAGCTCTACTGAGCGCTTGAATTTATTAAAGAAACAAAATGTTGCCTTGAGATATTATTACAAGTTCGACTTTGTCTTCCCAATATTAATATTCGTGGACTTATTTATTCAATGCTTCAGGAAAGACTCAATGTCCGAAACTAGGAGACAGACCTTGTACCGTATAGAGGCGGCATTCACGATTTTGTTTTGTGCTGAGATTCTTATCAGATTAGCTCTTCATTTTCCTAACTGGAGACTCTTTTTCCAATCAAAACGGAACAGTTTCGATCTCTTTTTGGGTATTATGACCATGGTGATAATTATCCAACCAGTAAAAGAAAAGCTAGGCCATGCTTACTATTGGCTTACTGTGTTTCAGCTTATGAGATTTTACAGGGTGGTTCTAGCTTCACGAATCACCAGTAATCTTTGGCTTAAGATTATCAAAAACATCAAGGCGATTTTTGACTTGGCCTTATTCTATTTCATCTTAACATTTTTGACCAGTATTATGATGGCTAGATACTTCGAAGGAGGTATTCCAAGAGATCAATTTGAAGAAGTGGAATTTCCGATGCACACATTACCGAGCGCTTTCATTGCCCTTTATGTGATTACATCAACTGAGAATTGGACTTCTGTATTATATCCGTTACAACAATATGCCAGAACCACTTCTTCCAGATCTTTCGGTGCCATTTTCTTGATCGCTTGGTTCGCTATTTCCAACACTGTGATTTTGAATATTTTCATTGCTGTTATCGCTAATACTCTCGAAGTTACCGAGGAAGGAAAGAGAAAGAAACAGCTTCTCCAGTTTATTGACAACATGACTCATAGGCTCCAGAACCTGGATGCTCGCACGGGTGCGCTCTCTAAGTTTAAAAGCAAGTTGTTCAAGTCGAGAGGGGTCAAGGATCAATTGGAAAAAGCGGTGGTCAATCTTTTGTTGAGTGGTACTGCTGTCAATGATTTCTTAGAGGAAGATGTTGGCGATATCGAAGAAGATGAGGAAATCAAGAATTTGCCCAGTTCCACCTGGAAGAGGTGGATCCATGTCAATTTTTCGAGAGCGACCAATTTCTTCAAAAACCCTTTCTACTCGTCAAAGAAGAGAGATACCAGTGTTTTGAACGATTTTGAACCTGCTAGCTTTGCCAAAAAGATTATCAACGAAAGAAATGTGCTTATATCCAAGCAAAACCAGTTTTTGGAGGAGAATCCAAACTTCAACAAAGTGTTTTACTTGATGGAGCCCAGACACAAGCTCAGAAGATTGTGTCAAAGGTTGGTCAAATCCAGTTATGGAGAGCGTATAGATGGAGTCGAGCCTTACAGACCAGTCAGTGAGTCTATCGTCGTCATTATGTTCATAGCCACAATCGCATTGGTTGTTTCCACTTGTTACATTACGCCATTATTCAGAAGAACGGTAATAAAGGACGAAACCTCGGATTGGACCTTTTACTTGGAAATTTCATTTGTCATTTTGTTCACTTTAGAATTCTTCATCAAAATTATCGCCGATGGTTTTCTTCTCACCCCCAACGCTTATATCAGATCATCTTGGAACTCGATCGATATGGTTGTGCTTTTGGCGCTTTGGATCGAACTCATAGCCTACTTGAGAAATGATGGTACTTTATCGAAAACCGTTCGTGGTTTGAAAGCTTTGAGAGCTTTGAGATTGTTGACCATTAGTGAAACTGCAAAGGCCAATTTCCATAACTCCATGATATCTGGTTTCTCTAAAATTATCAGTGCTGCAATTATTTCCTTGTGCTTATTATTCCCCTTCGCAATTTGGGGTCTTAATATCTTCAATGGTACTTTGGGACTGTGCTTGGATGGCGAGTCTGACAAAAACAATTGTACCAACGAATATGAAAATAACGTGTTTAACTGGGATGTGATGAGTCCAAATGCTTATACCCAACCGGAGCTCGAGTTCAACTCGTTTGCAAAGTCTTTCCTTTCCCTTTTCCAGATCATTTCACTTGAGGGCTGGACTGATTTATTGTCGAACGTCATGGCAAGTACTGGAGGGATCACCCAACCCGAGAACAATTCTCATCCATTCAACGGGTTCTTTGTCGTTCTTTTCAATTTCATGAGTACGATTTTCATTTTGACCTTGTTTGTTTCAGTCATTATTTCCAACTATTCCAAGACCACTGGTAGAGCTTACATGACACACGATCAAATTGCGTGGTATGAGGTCAAGAAAATCTTGATTCAAGTCAAGCCTTCCAAAAGACAAGACATTAATGCTTTAAACCCAACTCGTCGGTTCTGCTATAAAATGACAGTTGAAAAGAATAGGTACTGGTCCATCTTGATGAATTCTACCTTATTCATGCATGTGTTGGCCTTGTTATTAGAATGTTGGCCAACATCCCAGAGCTTGGTGACTTTCAGAGTCGTAATCTACATGCTGGCATCTACAATCTTCTTGATCAACGCACTGATGCTATTTGTGGCACAAGGCTTGAGGACGTTTTTAAGGTACAAGTGGAATTGTTTCGCTCTCTTCATTTCGTTTGGTGCGTTCCTTACCACCATCATCGGTCTCTTGATCAACCAGGACAGTGTGTTTATCAATATCAACAGATTGTTCTTGGTTAGTATCATGGCTTTCGTTATCCCCAGAAGTAGCAGATTGAGTCAATTGTTGAGGTTTGCCTCTGCAAGTTTACCTTCTTTGCTCTCGTTGTCGTTTACCTGGCTTGTGGTATTCTTGGTTTTTGCTATTGCCATGAACCAAATTTTTGGATTGACCAAGATCGGCCCCAACGGCACTGGAAACTTAAATTTGAGATCGGTCCCCAAAGCTTTGATTGTATTGTTCAGGTGCAGTTTTGGTGAAGGCTGGAACTATATCATGGATGATTATGCCCTTGAGTCGCCATATTGTACCAAGAATAATAGTATTGATAATTCGGATTGTGGGAATAAGGCATTTGCCTATATCTTGTTCATTTCATGGAATATTGTCTCCATGTATATTTTCGTCAATATGTTTATTTCATTGATTTTGGACAGTTTCAACTATATCAGATCAAGATCCAGTTACAGTTCTTTGATTCAAAGAGAAGAGATCAGAAAATTCAAGAGAACATGGCAGAAATTCGATTCTCAGGGAAGCGGATTTATCAAGCCTTTTGAATTACCAAGACTCCTACACTCTTTGGAAGGGGCATTATCATTCCATTTTTACAAAGGAGCATTGGAAATTCCCGTGCTTTGTAAGGAATGGATCACCCGAAATGATTCTCACAACCCTTACGATATTCTGGTGAACTACGATAACTTGAAGAGAACTTTGGACAGTATGGATATCCCTAAAATCCGGGAGAGAAGAAAAGCATATGAAAGATTTGTGGAAGAAGCATTGTTGAACATGGAATTGAATAACGATCCCGGAATTTCCTTCACAAGAATTTTGTTACAGCTTCCATTATACACATCATTCGAAGCGGGACAGTGTCTCAATTTAATAGATTTCCTTGAGAGAAGATTATTAGTGCAAAAAGTGGAAAAGAGAATTCATACTAAGAGAGTTTACGAAACAATTGCTGCATACGCATGTCGCTGGAAGTACAAACAGAACCAGCAAAAGGGAATCAGAACCACCGATATAGCCTTTGACAAACAATTGAAGCGTTATAGTTATCTTGCAAACGAGAACTTGGAAGTGAACGCACCATCGATTTTCGTTACAGACACTAACGACGGTTCAAAATTGGGCAAATTGAAAACCAATGTGGACGATGACAACGAAGAGTTCAGAAATGACTACCTCGGTGCTGAAGACGAACACACCCCGTTGTCGAAGTCATACAATCTAGATACCGAAAGTAGCACTAGTGGAGTTTACGTCCCCAAATCGCCCTTGAGTGTCTACAAGGCTAGAAATAGAGCGGGAAGTGGAAATCATTTGGAAATAGCGAAGAAAAACCAGCCAAAACTTTTCATTGAAATACCCAACAAGTCTTCGAAATCGACAGACTCTTCGCCAGCGTTATCTGCCACTTCTTTCAATGATGAAGAAGTCAACTTATCACCATTTTTAGTTCAAGACGAATTAGCCAGTCATGAAGAGGAAAATAACGTTTCTTTAATTGATTTCGCTACCGTTGGTGAAACACTTGAGAATTCATCATGGGGTGAAGCTTTCAAAGAGGTTCAAAGTGACAATAAGTCATGGACCCATAAACACAAATAAACAGACATAAGAATGAATAATTCAGAATTATATTGAGATCAACAAATCCAATTCTGGTCAGATGGACCGAACACAAATTATATGGACATAACGTAAATTATTAAGTATAATATCAATAACATGAGCATACATTTTCAAAATCATAAATTTAACTCAGTAGCACAAGAATGCATCGGATCAAAGCCATTAAGTCGATAGTCAACCGTGGATTAACGTTGATTACCATACCTTGTAAATATCCCAATATTTCTACGCTTTTTCTAGTTTTTTTTCTAGCTTTCTTATATTTACACAGGTCTATAAATCTAGGTTTACGGGCCTAATCCGTTTTCATGTCATTCAATCCCAAGTCTTCGTTTTGCTCGTGTGTTCTTTCGGTATCTTCGATGATCATGTTAGGGTCATTATCAGGAGCGTAAACGTTTTGAATGTAGGAAGATGCTAAAGGATCGTCCATGACGATGGTGAAAGGAATCTTACCGTCAGCAGCATCTTGTAATCTGGCAAAGAAAGTGGTCCATCTGGTCTTGGTAGCGTCATCCATAGAGTCAGAGGTTTGAGAGAAAACTCTCGAATGCAATTCTTCCAAGACTTGAGTCAACAAACCTTCAATGGTGGTGAATCTTCCTCCCAAAGTACCTGGGGTCAAGTCCAAGTTTAATTCAGGAATAGACAAACCACAAGTTTCACTCTTCAAGATATCTCTTGCCAAGTCTTCAGGGTCAGTAACCTTCAAAGTGATCTTTCTAGCCAAAGCTGGGATAGCACCACCGGTCTTGACATCGTTGGACTTGTAGCCACAGTGGTCACAAGAGGTGGACATGATGATGACTTCTTTGAAATGAGGAATGTCCACTGTCTTCATATGGGTCTCACATGGTTGGTAACAAGTGGAACAGGTAGCGGTGAAAGTTTGGACTTCGCTGTTCATGTTTTCAATTTCAGTTTCATCAGAGGTGAATCCAGTACTCTTGAGACCAGATTCGTTAAGACCAGAGGAGATATTGGACTTGGTGGCGTTCTTCTTGTTTTCCAATTCCTCTTGTTGTTGCTTGGCAACATCATCGGCGGAAATAAGACCAAGGAAAACGTTTTGTTCGGCGGTTCTGTTGTACTCGAACATCGACCATTTGTGAGCAGCTTCACCAGGAAGATATTCGATCCAGGAGTTACCGGCTGGATCGTCAACAGAAAAGGTCAAAGGAAGGGTGTTTGGTTCGGCATTGACGTAAGATTGAATTTTGGCAATCACTTCCTTGATCTTTTCGTAAACTTCTGGTTGAATTTCCTTTCTGGCAGCTTGGTCGGATTCCAAGTCGCTGACCATTTCCTCCAAGAGACCTTCAACGTTGGTTAATTGACCTCTCTTTGGTGGGATTTCGATGTCCAACTCCGTGAAACGGATGGTGGCGGTTTCGGACTTGACAACTTGACGGTTGAAGTCTCCCTTTTGTTCAATCTTGAGCACGTATCTGGAACCCTTCTCCGCAATTTGAGCAGCGGGTTGGATTTCACTGTTCTTGAAATGACAGTGAGGACATTCGAAAGACATCAAGATGATTTCTCTGAAAAATGGAATTTTGGTCAATAACAATCTGGTGGTTCCGTTCTTGTGACAGTTCATACACATTGATTCGATCTCTTGCACTGGGTGACCTTCGGCGTCGAAAGCACCGGTTTGGACGACATCGTTGTTTTGGTCGACGTTGTTAGCTTGTTCACCAACGGAAGAGAAGATTTCGTTCGATTCAGACATCTTTTGCTTTTTATCGATATGAGAGTCCATTGGAGCTATATAGCGTTAGTAATATCGTTAGTTCAGAAAAATTGAGATTCTTCTGGAAGGTCACGTGACGCGATGAGCATCTTAGAAGGTTCCAGACGACTTCATATCAGAAACATGCGATGTGGTCACCCTTATTGATAATATTGGAAAGATTGGAAGATTCTAGATGGCCATACTGTAGAATCCTTGCAAATACCAAGAAAAGTCCGATCTTCAGATCAATCCAAATCGTCCGATCTCGACAGTTGCAAAAGTGTTGATGTCATATAATGCACTAGAGAGCCTACTAGACGCATAGTATACAGAGAAAGTAGGGGCACAATAGACACTGTAAGTGGGTGCATACGTTAGGAAGCAGAGTAGGCGCGGCACCATAATAAACGTAGACACATGGCAGGCCACGGCTAGAAATCTAAAAGTAGACATCTCGAATTGTCCCAAGTTTATTGCGAGACAAATGCTGCTTACGCAGCCAGACCAGTGGTGACATTTGGAGCTTCACCGATTCTCGCTTTTTTGGTGTGCGATCGCCGGTTTTAGCGTCTTGCGAGCGTGCTTATATTGTAGTGAGAAAAAGAACTTCTTTGGATTGCCGGCTCGCACCCTCGTCCACGTGAGCTGGTGCCACAGTCTGGGGTTCTCCTCTTTCGATGAGCTCCTGTGGCTCTGGCGTGAATGGAAAATCTAGACGGGCACCCACCGTGTCAGTTTTTTCAGATGCAAAGCCTCAAATCTTATTCCAGTTGCAGCCACTGTGCTGCAATTGACGGAGTTGGCGGGTTTCCAGGCTTGCGTGAATTAATGCAGCCGAACCGATTTTTCAGTTGTAGAGAACCAAGGTGACACTCAGGGGGATTGGACCTCGCGGCAGGGTGCATCCAAGATCATGAAGAACAATCGTCTACTGCCGATCGAGGCAGAATTTATCCCTCCTCAAAGCTATCTTCGGCAGCTTGTGAGGATCAGTGACCGGGCCGCGCACGACCGCCGGTGCAAAAAACTGTGGATGCCTATCTGAATGTAATCGTATATAATCAAGGTCATCTACCAGGAATAGCAGTTGTTCAGGGCCGTTATTCAGACTATAGTATTCTATTCAGTCGCTTTTCACGAGAGCCCACTCATACATCGTGGAAACCCTACTGTCCCCTGCTTGCGTCAGCCACGGCTTGTCTGTGAGTCCAGACTCCATGAATTTACAAGAAAACTGCTCCCCCAAGGACGATGCCAGGGTGTCTCAGGACTATGAGTCTATCTTGGCAGCCACTGCTTCACATGGCACCTCGGCATCGGCTCCTTTGAGCGCTACTTCCGCCCCAAAATATACTTTTAGCTCTCCAAATGACCATTACTCAACTGAAACTCCCAGCGTCTATGGTCCACTTCCACATACCCACTCGGTCACTACCTCCAGTACTGAAGCCAGTGTCATCAGTAACACCGATAGCGCCAAGGTGGAGGCTTCGCCTTCCCAAACACAAAGCGACGAAGTCTCGGTAGTCACTCCCTTCTTGGTGAAGCATATCAACGACCAGTCCAAAATCCCTAAAGACAACTTCCACAAATACTGCTATAGACATAATCCCGAAATCACATGCAACAAGAGCACCGACGAAGCTCGGATGAAGAAGATCCAAAACAGCTTGGATAGACTCCCCAGCAGAGATCAAGAAGCTATCACTCATGTGTGGTCCATTTTCAGTGCCTCGCCGCTGCACCACCGTGAACTCATTCTCAAGGGACTCCTTTCCCAATGCTGTTTCCCGCAATTGTCATTTATCTCACAAGAAGTCTCGTCTTTGATCAGAATCGATTTCCTTTCCACTTTACCCATGGAAATCTCGCTTAAAATCTTGTGCTACTTGGACTGCCGTTCGTTGTGTAACGCCGCTCAAGTCTCGAGAAAGTGGAAGGCTTTGGCCGATGACGATAGAGTGTGGCATCATATGTGCGAGCAGCACATTGATAGAAAGTGTCCAAACTGTGGTTGGGGATTACCTTTGATGCATATGAAGCGTGCAAGAGAAATGACTGACGATGAAATCAAGCCGATTCTTAAAAGAAAAATCGAAGAGCTCGGTGCCGCTAGTCGGGATGAATCCCCAGGTGCTAGTGCAGGAAGCTCACAAGATGCTAGTGAAAAGATCGTCAAGAAGCCGAAGCCTGCACCAGAAGAGGTCAAACAGAAAGTGAAAAGAAGACCCTGGAAGTCAGTGTATTCAGAGAGATATAAGTTGGAGAAAAACTGGAGAAAGGGTACTTACAACATCACTACCTTCACAGGACACACCGATGGTGTCACCTGCTTGCAATTCAATAGAAAGTATCTTATGACTGGTTCATACGATGCGACAATCAAAATCTGGAAGGTCGACACCGGTGAGTGTTTGAAGACTTTAACAGGCCATACAAAAGGGGTGAGATCTTTAGTTTTCGACTCCCAGAAATTAATCACCGGAGGTTTGGATAATACCATCAAGGTCTGGAATTACCACACTGGTCAGTGTATTGCTACCTATAGGGGTCACGACGATGCGGTTGTATCGGTGGACTTTGCTAACAAGTCTATTGTCTCTGGCTCCGCAGACCATACCATCAAGGTCTGGCACGTCGACTCCAGAACTTGTTACACCTTGAGGGGCCATACTGATTGGGTCAATTGTGTCAAGATTCATGCCCCTTCAAACACAGTTTTCAGTGCTTCCGACGACACCACCATCAGAATGTGGGATTTGCAAAGTAACCAGTGCTTGAAAGTGTTTGGAGGCATGGATAACAAGGGACATTCGGGTCAAGTTCAGTGCGTGATTCCATTCACCTACAAAGAAAATTTGGTCAAGGATGGCCACGATAGTGATACCGAGGGCCAGGCTCACTGTGAATCGGGATTAGAAGGAGACAGCGAGGGCACCGAAAGCAGTACAACTGTCGGCGATGGTGACTTCTCTGATAATCCAAATTATCCTACCCATTTGATCACTTGTTCTTTGGACAACACAATCAAATTATGGTGTGTCAAGACTGGTAAGTGTATCAGAACTCAATTTGGTCACATCGAAGGTGTATGGTCCATCAACGCCGATACTTTCAGAATCATCAGTGGAGCACACGATAGGCTCATCAAAGTGTGGGATTTACAGAACGGTAAGTGCCTTCACACTTTTGCCAACGACTCCTACGTGAGTTGTGTGGGATTGAGTGATTCCAAATTTGCAGCTGGCTTGGAGAACGGGTTGGTCAAGATGTACAGTTTTGAGTAAGAGGAAACGGGAGAGAGGAGAGAAAGAGAGCATTTTTAATTCAGGTCTTCCATGTATAATTATTTAGAAGTAAAACTTCAATTAATGGGTATTTTTTAACGGAAACTAAGCGTAAGTCAATGTATAGGTAGTAGAATCGAACATAATTCAATGAGATTTTTATCCATCCACAGTCAAGCCTAGACGAATTATTTGAATAAACGGCATTTTGCCAAACTTAAAATTAAACGTTATTTCAATAACGGAACGGCTTTCTGTCACCGTCTAAAATAATTTCAAGAAGTGGCTCCTATTAATAGTATCTCTCGAGCATATTTTTAAGCGGTCTTTATTGTTAGTAGCATAATTTTGAGGGGCTTTTATTGAGTCAACCTTGATCTTGAGTATTGGTACAGTAACGTTTTATTATAGCGAGTGCAATGATATTAACTATAAACAATAATATGAGTGGAGAGCACGATTCTCGATCGAACCGGATGTAAAACAAGATGCAGAAAGCTAGCCCCGCTAGTGTAGCGAATGAATTGAATAATGGATATTTTGATGCAGTTCATCAGTCCTTAAGGAATGAAGAAATCTCAAACGGATTTTGTGAGGATGCAATACCAACATCTTCAGACAAATTGGAATTGGCGTCAACCTGTTTCTCATCATTCAGGTTATTTTCCGATGAGAAAAAGCAATACTTATCCAATAATTGTTTATAAGCCTGTGCATCCATCAAGTTTCTGGATGCTGGTTTTGAGCCTGAAGTTTGGTTGGAATTAGAAGCGTTCAAGAGTTTGATATTGTTTTGATTGAACTTGCTCTTGTATTTGGGAGTTGGCGACTCTGGCTGGTCCCTTTTCCTGGAAACAGATGTAAGGGCTGGGAGGTTGGCAAACTTCTCATCCTTCACATTGGTAGGGGTGTGGAATGATGACAATAATGGAGATGAGAGATAGAAATTATTCTTGACGAAATCATTAATATCGGATGAAGAGTTGTCGTGATTGTAGATGTTATTATCGGACTCTTTGGAACCAACTTCAATCTGGGAATCAGATGTTCTTCTTTTAAGGTATGACGAGGAGTAACGTGGTCTGACTGAATGCTGATCAATCTCGGTTTTAGCACCGGCCGAGTTACTGGAGTTGATGGTTTTGATGAGTTTGATCAAATAGTTCTTATGGTTGTTGTTGTCCCAGAATTCACTATCCTTGGTGTTATATTTGATACAAAGCTCATAAGTTCTTTCATGAGAACGGCCATCGTCAAACACGTTTTCGAGAGCATCGCCACCTAGACGGAAACTGTTGAAAAGCGAATCCAACGGAATTTGGAAGGTGAAACGGTCATAATCATTATTTTTTAGTATGTCGGGTCTGTCTGCCATGTAGAGGGTAGGGATTTCGATGACAGTGCACCAGTTGTCAAGTGAATAGCGCACGGTCAAATGCTTTTCAAAAGCCATGTTTTTCACAGCAATGTGACCCAAAAGGAACTTCTTATCGATGGTTATGAACAAGCGCTCCAAAAAAACTGGCGTGCTATCAACCACTTTTTGTGCGTATGACAAGGGTGCAAAGTTGAGAAGGTTAAGTTGCCAGCTGATCAAGTCCGGATGATGGGGCTCGGGGTATTTGGATGACCCGGCGGAGTTGAGATCAAAACCGTGGAAATCCTCGGTGTCGTCGGTATCGTAGTCGTCGCTAGCGTCGTCATCGTCGTCTTCGGTGTCGATATCCATGGAGTTGAAGCTCATTCCAGACGCCTCCAACGTGGGCGAGTTCGACGCCGAGATTGTGCTTGGCTTATCCTTCTTCTTGAAGTAGCGCACATCGGTGTCGCACCCAAAATGCACTTGCTTGTAAGTAGGGGTGGTGGGCAATGACTGCGAACGTTTACCCAGAAAATAAGACGATTTTTCCTTGAGAGAAGGTTTCAAGATCTCGCCTGACTTCTTACGGACAAGTCGATATTCAGAGGATGGTTCTGCGTCAGCGTCCGAAGTCTCCGATACTGGCAGGAGAGTAATATCTTCTTGTTGATTATGATGAATGTGGTCAGGAGCATTAGGGTCGCAGTCAATAGCGCGATTTGTAATACTGTTCTTTCTAGTAGGGTCCAGCGCCTTTTCGAGTTGTTCTTGGGAGCGGCTAGGCATGTGGATGAATCTCATCGAACGGGGCATATTGGAGTGGTCGCTGTAGGTGAATGGCAGCCGGGGTACTGGCAGTTTTTCAGGGGTGAAGACGAGGGGCTTTGCAGCGGACTCACTTTGGGAGTGAGACTGTGAGAGAGGATCAGGAGCATCCAGGGGAGGGTTTGCATGAGTAGGAGGATGGTCCAGCGAGGTCAAAGCCGCTGGCTTCAAGTTATCCTGGGGCAAAGCCATTGCTAAGCTACTCATGACTATGAGGCAAAATAAATTAGAAGGAGGAGCTTAATAGTTTTTATAAGTGTTATTGCTCTCCCTTAGTAATAACGAAAAATTTAACTGTTTTGGGCGAAATTTAGCCAGGTGAGACCTAAAGCCTGACAGCGGCGAGGAATAAGGTGATAGCTGCAAGCGCAAGGTACGGGGAAAAAAAAAGTAATTGCCCGATGATGTATCGCAAAGGTTTGGGCGACGCGTATGTACGAGATACGCATGCGGGGTGGGTGAGAATAATTACGAAACGAAAAAGATGGTGCCTAACCAGCCTGCGAAGCGACCGCAACATTAGCTGAAACGGTCGTTGACAGCTCGAACGAAGGCAAGGCAAAATGCCCAACAAAATTTTGGGTGTTCCAAGAAATGATCATTTCTTATCGTGACCGCCCGTAGATAATCTTGATGCAGGATTAGAGGGGGCTCGCCATAGAAGGTTATGGGGTGATAACGCGCACGGAACGTCTCGGATACATCTGGGTTGCGGCACGATCGGACACGCTAAAGTGCCCCAATCGGAGCCATAGCACCGAGATCTGATGCCCTGTTCTGCTAATTAATATGCAGCCCTGCCCTACTAATTTTTATGCGGCGCGTCACGGGCTCATACCCATCAGCTCATACTTATTCTATAGACATAGTTATAACAACTTCCAAACGAGTAACAAACAGCGCCACCCGCCAATACTAGGAAGGCCTGGGGTCTAGATGTTGGTTCGGATGGTGCATCTGAGGCATTCCGTGAACCTTGTGCCAATGGCACGACGCCAAAACCTACCAACATTGGTGGATGCGCAACATAGATCGACTCCGGCAATTCCACGGCCGAAACATCCAAGTTCCCGGGGGGTGTGAGCGCTGACAGCAGCAACTCGACCGTTATAACCTGGTTGTGGCGACGCACCATGTCGAATGTAGACACTCCTCCGATAATTATCAATTTGTGCTTTGCCAAAACCGCTTGTGCACCCAAACGTGCGAATTGCGGATGCTCCATCAATTGCTGGACCCTGACAGTGTTGCCATTCTCAATCGTGAAACGATAGAGCTTGTTGCTAATCCATGGATGGTCAGGGTTTTCCATTCCTCCTACAATCAAACCGTATTGGCCATTGTACACCATAGCGCAACTGAACAAGTTCACAATTGGGTCTCCCACCAACTTTAGAGTGCGGTTAGTGTCAGACCCGCACATAACAAAGAGATCCCCCGCACTTTCAAGACCGCCGAAAACTAACACTTCGTTGCCTATTTGGACTGCCGAGTGCCTAGCCCGAGGCTGCTCTAAGGGTGGCAAGCATTCCCAGACACCATTGTGCAAGCGATGGACGTCTGAAAGAAGCTGGCCAGGCCTAGAACGACCTCCGATTAACAATAGGTCCTGGTTATCGAGACTCGTCATCGTGTGACACATCCGGGCGCTGGGACGGGACCCCGATACAGCAACCTCCGCCACCTCCACCAGGCCAACATCGCCAGCGGTGCTGAACGCCATCAATTTGTCGGTTCTTGTCTGGTCTAAGCCTCCGTGAATCATAACCTTGTCGGCCACCGCGGCAACTGCAGGGAACTTTAGTGGAAGTTGCAAATTAGTCTCAAGTGTGAACTGCACCTGAGGGTCCTGCACGAGTGGCTGCGATTGTGGGTTGTGGGCAACGTCGTACACCATTTGGGACATGTTGGTGGCATGCACGATCACATAGTGCTGGCAAAAGATGATGAACTCTTCCCACTCGTCGAAAGTCTCGATTTGGGCCACCTTCAGTCTGGTGGCTTCGTCCACCAAGTATAACCAGTTCCCAAGCAAATTCTTGAGTTCTACCTGTGGATAATACTGTTCGAAACGACGGATTTGATCTTCGGGGTTTGGATATGATTCCACACATTGCAATGGCGATCTTAAATGGCTGAAGTGATACATCATTTTCTGGGCGAAAGCACAGTACCTGCCATCGGGCAAAATCTGCTCCAAAATCACAAAGTGGGAATTTTGGACCTGACTTGAGATTTCGATGATTGGATTGGCATCCTGTGGTTTCATGTATGCCAAGGAAACTTCTGCCACGAAAATATTCACACTCTCGGGAGATAAAAGGTATGCAAGTTGGCGCTCGTATAATTTTTGGTCTTTCAAATCACATCCCACAAGTTTGTAGTGCTCAGTAGAAAGAATGATACCCATGGAGGCATCTGCTTTGGCATCAGTGGCCTGCTTGCCATCTGATAATTGAATAAGATTGCTGATTTCGGGAGATTCTTCGATCATGCGCTTTTTATTTTGAACTAGTTCTGGATAGTCAAAATCTAAGAAATTGACTCTATCACGTTTGGAATCTTGGTTTTCCTTGAATGCATTAAGAAGCTGAAATGGTAAGGGATCAAAGCCACAGCCTAAGTTGACGACATTAACCACTTTGTCTGGATTTTGGTCGATGATCCGCAAAACCATTTGTCTGATGGACTCCATACGGATCCAGTATCCTCTATTGATGGCAGGTGATCTTCTCTTGGGTTTAGGCACGAAGAACTTGAACCACTCACCCATCTCAGGATGGATGTGCTTAGTGTAGAGCATCTCTACCGACCGTTTTGATACGATGGACGAGTTGTTTGTACCCTGGACTTGGAGGTCGTCATATTGTTTCCGACGTCTGTCCTTTTCTATCTTTTTCCGCTGACGGGCAAGTTGGTTGGCGTCAAGCGTCTTGGTGGACATCTTTGATGGTAGTTGATCTTTTGATCGTGAATTTTTCACTATCGCGATGCGAGATGGCGGGGCGAAAAGATATCGCGGAGTTGAATTATAAAATAGCTTGCTGTATGTGAATTATTGAAAAGGTTATTTAAAAATGAATATTCTTATATTTATAGCTATTTAGTAGGACTTGAATGCTTGGGCTAGCTCTTGATCCAACTGGTCTGGAGATATATATTGGCAGCGTTCCAAGAAGCGAGCGGCAGATAAAGTGGACCTTAAGTCTTTGAGGTTTGAAGAAGATGTTTCCTGGATACGTGGGCCAGAGGATTCTTCATCATCGTTATCTTCATCACGCTCGTTTGTTTTAGCGGCATCTGCTGTTGTCTTGAGACCATCACCGCATTTGATCCAAATTTTACCGTTGATTCCGATGGCAATTTCAAATTGACATCTTGAGGCCAATTTCTCCAAGAATATGCTACTAGGGTTGAACAAAAGCTCTCTGGCAAAGTTCAAGTGGACATCGAATATATATCCAGACTCGTCGAGTAATCCAAACCCTCCATCTTTGCCTGTAACTGGATCCAAACACTCGATTTCGATATCAATTTCTGGAATCGCTTGCGAGACACGAGCATAAACTGCTTGGCCATTCTTCAAGTTTGGTCTATTCTTTTTAGTGGCGTTGGGGAATGCCATCATCGATAAGAGCACATTGGTTGAAAATTCTTGAAGTTGAATCTTGTATTGTTCACCAATAACTCCAACAACTACACCAATCACAAAATCATTTGCCTGCGGTATATATCTTTTGGAGTTCGAGTCTGTGTAGATGACTTGATTTGTGTTCTTCTTGTTGATCTTAACATTCAAGAGTCCTGCTGATGATGGAATCATTTCCTGCGTTTTGGGGTTCTTATATATACCCGGACCAATGCTGGATTTGATAGCCTCTGTATCAACATTGAGACTATCACCTGGTATTATTATCCTCTGTGATGACATGCTATGGTAATGAATAGGTTGTGGTGTAGTAGATGATGTCGTACCCATCTCATTTTTTGATGTCGCAGTTGTTGCAATGTCGTGCAATGTCGAAACAATTCTTATACATTTGCACCCAGCCAAATATCTCAACGACACTTAGCACCTTGAATCGACTTGAAAGATCCATTTAAGGATCAAACTCATTAGAAAAGGAGCAATCATTCACTAAACAAAGCTCACTCATAGAAAGGTAGTAGCTTTGCTTGATCAACCTCTTGTGTGAGGAAAGTTAACGATTCTTCGAAACTCATTTCGGTTTGAGTAGTGTCTGAGTTCAAACTAGAGTCTAAACTAGACACCAATTTAATCTTCTTTCTAATGATCGGAGACGATGATCTAGCACTAAGGCGGTCTCTATCTCTAGAACTGTAAAGTACCAACGCAGACAGAGGTTTCTTGGGTAATATTTTGCGAGCTTTGAAGGAGTCACGAAATCTCTGTAGCGAATTCTTAATCCTTGTATGTCTGGAAAAATAAATCAGCTCAACCAGATTATTGTAAATATCAGATGGTTCCAACCGCTGACATCTTGGGATAAACAGAACCCAATATGACTTCGAATGGTCTAGTTCTTTCTTGTTCAATACGTCAAATAAGCCTGATATTTTGGGCTTAAATTCCCCGCATCCTGGAGGTGTGTTGAGGGGTTGCGAGGTTATTTGCAATGCGCCATCCTGGAAAAGTTTATTGAAGACTGTCCTTACCGATTCCTCATGCAATTCATCACCTATATTTAACTGAAATAAGGCAAAAACTTTTTCAGTTGTGGGAATCTCCCCAAAATGCATAATGTATGCCCACAAATACCGAATACGCATCAATAATAGCAAGTCGGCACATAGAGCGCCATGGAATTGACAAGTGTAGCAAGTGAATTGTCCCTCAATTTCACAATTAAGATATCCATAGCAGCAGGTATTTACAATTCTGAGGCAATAATCACACAACGCGAAGCTATTCTTACCCAATCTCAACATTTCACATCTAGAGTCACAATTTTCGATATAATGGTAAGCGCTTGGTGTTTGAGTTGACATCAGTACGCAGTGATTAGCGAGATAATCTAACTCCACTAATTTCAACGGGTCGACCTCCACTCCTTCGAATTTAGAGCACAAATAATTCCACTTTGTTTGATTTACAATCCCTAATTCCATATTGTTGATGTCAACTTGTATATCCATATTCATATCATCTGTGCTTTCTTCAAAAAGTGGCGGTTGAAACTTCGTTGGACACAGGCTGTTGAACAATAGCCGAGTTGAGATATAAATCTCATGCTCGAATAACTGTTCGCACTCTATTTCATCAATAAGTAATGACAATGATTGTAGTGGATTCTGTTGTTCGTGTTGATGATCGAGTTCAGAGAAGATATAACTTTCCAACACTTTCTCATCCTCAGAATGTATGCATATCTGAAACCCACTCAAGTAACCCTGCTTCAAAGTAGATAACACACCCTGTTCCACCCATTGAATAAGCTGGTCAACCAGTGGGTCGACTCTTTCTAATAGTTTCTTGTACTGGACACCGTTTGAACCTAGTTCTTGATCAATAAATGCACCTTGGCCGAAAAGTCCTCTGAGATAGCAAATTGTTCCTACAGTGATCTTTATCATCTCTACTTGAGATACTTCAGAACCACTAGGAATACTTATCTGATAAATTTTGGGCATATCAAAGTTCGTAAACATTAGGTTGATGTAAATTGGCTGCAAATAATAATTGCGCGAAGAAGTAAAAGTTTTCGAGGGAACCAAATCAGTTAATACGCTAATTAATTCATTAAATAACAGACTTCTCGCATTCAAGTATCATCAAAATCTATAAACATATCTAAAAAGAAGCTTATTCATGCCAAAGTTGAAACCTACTGCTCATGCTTGTTACCAGCTAATCTTTGTTCATTTGCCAAATTCACTAGGAATTTTACTCGAGCAGACTTCAACTCTTTATTCCGTTGAGTTCTATCGTATTTCTTCTGCTCGTCCCAAAATTGGCCGATGAAGCCATCTGCCAATCCACCTTGTTCTATCAAGTCATAAAGTTCATTACAGTAATCCATATCTGCGGGAATTTTCAACTCGTGGAATGTTTTTCCAGGTCCTTTCTCTAGAACTTCACGACGATATTCTTTGTCCATATCTTCTTGGCTGGGAAGTGAGTATCTTCCACTGAATACCCGTGCTATGAGTGCTGATTGAGACTCTGCAAATGGCATTGGTACGATAAGTTTATTCAACGCCACAAATGCCAAACTGGGATCATGGGTATAGAATATCTGTTTATAAAGATTGTTTATCTGTGAACCGTCAGGGTTCAAATCTGGATAGGACTTTAAAAATGGAATATCGTAGAGGTATCCAGTACAAAAGACTATGCAATCGATATTCTCAATAACGAGAGCGTGAGTATGGGCCAGTCTAGTTTCTATGTCATACTTCTTGATTAATCCAACATGTGTTACCTGTTGACCCGGAATCAGTTTCGTTGCTTCGAGATCTTTTGTAGATACAAAGACTTGCTTTGCGTATTGCAGAATCTGGGTAGAAATGTCTAGACCACTGGCATTATTTCCGATTACAAGAACCGTCTTGTCTGTGAAATGACGAGCTTCGGTATAATACTTTGCATGAGTAATTGAGTCTGGAGAGCGTTCTTTCCATTCCAGAAGTCCCAGAACCTCAGGGATATAAGGAATATCGAAGTGCCCATTGGCCACCACTATAGCATCGTAGTGTGTTGTTTCGCTAGCTCGCGACTCTAAGTTACGATGGGTTAGTTCCCAATCTTTGCCTTTTTTCAACGAGACCACTTCGGACCGAAGTCTATAGTTCACGGTGGGGGGAATCGTTTCAGCATATTGCAAGATGTAATCTAAAACTTGCAGTCTCGATGGAAAATCGGGTGCCCCTGAGGGGAACTTTACGCCTTTAAACGCCATCACATCTTTCAACAAATTGGTCTCGAGATTTTTGTACATGGGCGATACAAAACTGGCACTAGTGCTGTTCTTATCGACCTGTTCCCGATCCCGGTTGGTTGTCGAGGGAACACTGGGGCGGAATGCCGACTTATCCAGATCGTAGTTCCATATCCCTCCCAATTGATCTCGCCTTTCAAATACGTCTATCGTGAACTTGAAAGGTTCCAATGCCAACGCTTTGGCGGTAGCAAGACCCGCACAACCCCCACCAACAATCGCGATTCTTGAGTACGGCGGAGACATTCAATATTGCGATGTGAGGGGTCCAATGCGGAAATAGAAGTAAAGAACTAATCTACGAAAATTGGACCATGACGCCACATCTTTCTACGTCAAGTGCGTGTGACTTGACAGACACTCTATTGACAGCATGCGAACATTCCAATTAACCATTAGCCATCGTCGCAAAGCTGGAAACTAGCAAATTAGTATGGTTGCGATGCTACTTTCGAAGCATCAGCCCTCCTCAGGGTGCTGGTCCCCTGGAGATAAGCCCTTGTTATCAGTGCTGACCAGCCCAGCCGTTTGGGCTTAAGTTAGTCGTGCCCGCCCATTGGGGTGACCAATTTTGGGGGTAGTGGGGAGATGTCCATTTGCTCGCAACCAGCAATCAGTTGCGAAACAACCCTCATCAACAATACTACGATCACAAACCAGTTGGAGATATTTCGAAAAAGACTGTTCAGATAGTTCACTCCTTTGCACAGCACCAATGTCACACCCAGCTGCCAGTGTCAAATCGATTTTCAGCGGGAAAATCAATCTAGATTCTTCTGCTGATTTCGACCCCCTTGCGAACCAATCTAACAACTCTCTTAATGCGGAATTCGACAGACCAAATATTGACTACGACGACGACACATCTTCAAGGTTCAGCCATGACTCCAACTATAGTTTTGGGTCCAAAAACGGTTCGGTCAAGCTCTTGGAGCCAGGAATGGGCTCAAACCAGCTTTCGAGGCTATCTTCCGCCTCCTTCGGTAGTGATACCCACCACCGAATTGATAGCGATACTTCCAGTATTATTGGCCAGATTGGAGACGACTTGACGCCATCTGTATCTGAATCGATTTCCAGACCAATATCGAGGAACTCTACCACCTCATGTCTTTCAGTCACCGCTACCAAGGACGGTATTGAAGGTAAAAAATTCCACAGAACTGGTCCCAGTGCATACTCAGCCAAAATCATTGCCAATATGATGAAGAGCCAGCAGCATCAACAACAACAGCAACAGAGTAATGCAGGAAATACCAATGGGGCCTTTGTCTCCAACACCCCTGTATCTCCGTCCAAACTCACTCAAGTCAACAATGCAAGAACGTTGGACTCCCCAAGTTTGAGATCTCCAGGTATCGACTCTCCAAATACTTCAGAGCAAAACTATAGCCAGGTTTCGTTCAAGACCACCGATGCTGAAGTCGATGGAGACCCAGGAATCTCGGAGGAAAAGAGAAATAACCTTTTCGAACAGGAGTTCGGCCGTGGCGAGGTTATTCCACCTCCGATCACTTTGAATGAAAAGATCGAAATGTTGAATGTGGACCCTCACCAGAAGTGAGGTTTATACGTATCTAATGTATTAATTAACGAATAACGACTTTTAGAATTTAGAATACATAGAAACTCATACTGATAATGAAAATGGCAAACTATAAACTCTAGGGCCCTTTTACCATAGAAGTAAATCACTGACTTGCTTCTAGTGACCGGAAAGGTTATAGTGTCATATCACGTGTTTATGCACGTGACTACATGATATTTCAACGATTTTTCAGACTTGATTTCATACTCAACCATGTTGTCCAAAATCACCAGAAGTTCGAGACTTGTGGCTCGTGGATTGAAGCAATCCAAAGTCAGTCCCGCTTTCACCACCAGAAGGTTTCAATCGTCTCTCAAATCGGAGCCAACTGAGGTTTACACCAAATTATCCGATGAGGCCGATCCACAAAGAAGTGCTTTCTTCCAATATTCCTGGGGTTCTTGGTTGTCCAACGACAAGGAAATGAAGTCTCAAAGAGAGACTAGATTTTCTATTGAAGGTACCACCGATTTAATTGCAGAATTAGATGCCGCCAGAAACGACTCCAAGAATGTCGATAAGAGTGGAGAACCATTCATCAGAGCTCCAATGGCTTTGAAAGATGGCACCACAGTTTTGAGCAACAACTTGACCAAGAAGATCTTGGGTGATGGCAAATTGAGTATCAAGTCTATTGCTAGTATTCATGAGGGAAAGCACCACAGAGTGTACAAGATTACTCTTGGCACTGACAAACACTTGGTGTTGAGAATTCCATACAAATTGGAATCTGATTTTGCTATTCTGCAAAAGATCAAGTCCGAAGTCGCTACCTTGGACTTTTTGGACTTGAAGCTCGGTGCCAATGTTCCTAAAGTGCTCGCTTACGGCACTTCCAAGGCCAACCAGCTCAACACTCCGTTCATTTTGATGGAATTTGTGGAAGGTGACTTGTTGATGAAACAATGGGATCCTTTGGCTGAGACCAGCGAAGAAACCGAAACCAAATTGAACTCTGTTATTGAGCCTATTGCTGATTTCCAAGAAAAGGCTTTGAGTGTTACCTTCAACAAATTCGGTTCATTGTACTTCCACGATGATGTCGCAGCCGTTCTTCAAGCAGATGCCGCCTATGACAATGAAGAAAACCCATTGTTGAAGAATAGATGGAGAATCGGTCCAAGTATCGAAAAATCTTATGCCAAAAACAAGAACAAGTTGGGTGAGGCTCAAGTCAACCAGTATAATGGTCCTTGGAAGGCTGACAAGCCATTGGATGTCATTACCTCCTTGGCCGAAATCGAGATCGAAAACTTGAGAAACGGAGCCGTTCACTCAAATGGTGAACAAGACGAAACTCTCAAGCAACAACTCGACACCTTCGAGAACCTTAAATTGTTAGGACCAAAGTTACTCAACCCAACCTCTCCTTCCATCATGAACGTCGAGGAAATGTTCAAGCCAAGATTATACTTGCCTGACTTGGATCCTTTGAACACTATTGTTGGCGCTGATGGCTCCATGACTTTCCTTGACTTTGAGTACTCTTCCATCAAACCATTCATTTTGACCAACTACCCATCGTTCGTTGCTTATCAAGGTGTCAAGATCTACAACTTGGAAGATGATGTTCCTGGCTACAGCGAGATGGACGATGTAGAGAAACAACAATATCAATTCATCTACTACAAGACCAGAAACGAGAGATTATGGGAATTGGCTTTGAACAAAAGACGTCACGATTTGATCGCAATCGCTTCTCCTCACATCAAGGTCTTGAAGAGCCCTTACTTACAAGCTTTGGATCATAAGACCGCCAAGGACTATTTGTACATTGAAAGCTGTATGATTCAGCTCAGATCTATGTGGGAAGCCTACGTCACCAACTCATTGTGTAACAGTGAGGATGTCAAGTTCCCTATCGAATATGACGAAGACTACTTGGTGCAACACGAGCAACAATTGATGGCTTACCAAGATGAAGTTCTCTCCAAGCCATTTGTCGCAACTGGTGGTTGGATCCCTCAAGATATGTTCAACACTTTAAAAGAACAGGGAATGATCGTCGAGGACAAGGACGGAAACTATCGTATCGACAACGAAAAGGTTTTGGAAGAGTAGAACCACCATGTATATAGGGCGTGCCAATAGATATTTATTCCATTTCTGTGATTGGTATCATTAACCATTCCTGCCGTTTCTGTAATTCATGGATATCAATCTTGATATGATGAGATTATCAATCCTATTGTGAGATCATAACCGTCACAGGAAAGCTATCTCGTAACTCTAAGCTTAGGATCCGAACAAATTGACAATAACTGGCCATTGTGGTAAAATTGATTATGATCAACGCATCTCCTTCAGTGATTGTAGATTAAGACCCCTCTTTTATGATTCTAGATTAAGACTCCTTCTTCTATAATTATAGACATTAATTATTAGTATCGGGAATATAGACTGGTATGTCTCCTTTAGTGGATTCCTTCAGTGATCACAAATATTTCTTCGCTATCAATTTGAGTCTCAAGTCAAAGTCTGGGGAAGTAATGGCATCATTCACTGAATAGAACGGATTCAACAAGCATTTCACATACAACTCATTTGCTTCAATGAAAAACTGTTTAATCGAGTTGTCGTCGTATTTTTGTGCAGCTCCATTACTAACGTCGTAACACAAGACAAATTTGATATTTCCCTGTGTTATGAATGCATTGACCAAAAGGCCGTAGAAAGAGTCAATTTTGCCCAAGTAGAATTGATTGGTGGTCCATTGTGCGTCTTCTATAATGTCTAATGATGAGTTGGAGATGAACGGAAGCATCTCTTTAATGCTGGAGGAGAATTGTGATTTGCCGGAGACCGACGAAGATGTTGATAATGACAGTGTATTTCTGAACGAGGAGAATTCGAACTCGTATACAGGATTGTCACGGGTGCCAATGATGCTAAAGTAGTAGGAGGTCATGGTATATGTAGCCGCTGAAGAGGTTGACGCTGGATCTTGGACTCGAAATCGAAATCAAGTCGGTGCTGTTCTAGTACTGGACTAGGTTGATCTAACATGTAAAGTTCGCGCCTCATGTTTTTTGCAGGTTAGAACCAGAGACCCGATCATGTTTTGTTTGTTGTTTTGGCTACACACTAACCAGAACGAGAAACGCTTTGCCACAGAACAAATCGACCCCATTCCCTCATTTAAGCTCCACGAGAGATCGGAGCAATACCTTCGTGCCCTCAATTTCCACACCAACCCATTCCGAGCTTAGTCGCTCTTTTCGCACTGCAAAAAGGCCGCTGGCTTACAAACATGTTTAAAGATATTATCAAGCACCAATACAACCATCAGGACCCTAATAAGCCCAACTTTGTGTTTTCCTCGGATGTCCCGGAGAAGATACAGATGCTTGTTGAGCGTTTCATGCGATTGAAGACCAAGGCCCATGAAGAGGGCGGACGCATAGACTTGGGCTCGGACTTCGACTTCAACGTCAATGTTGAATTGAACTCCTTATTAGTGAGAAACAAGGATTTGAAACCTACAGACTTGATTAAGGAGAATCTCATCTCCTTGGCTCGCTCTAATACCAAGAACATGTCGAAGAATATTGAGAAAATGATATTCTCACAACCAAAATACTCCCTTCTGTCGTACGCCTTGATATCTGACGAGGTTTTCATCGTTAACTTGACATTGAAGCTTTTGCAATTTGTTATTGACGAAAATGTCAATCAAATAGCGATAGATTTTTTGAAGGACGAAAACTACGGCTTATTGTTACTCTGTGACGAACAAATGATTGATCAAATTGAACGTTATATACGAGGACGCTTCATCGCCGAACTTAATAAGCATATCAGCGAACCCATAATAATAGGAGATGTGGAGCAATCAACAGATGAAGCGAACAGCTCCGAGCTTAGCAAAGAACAAACTATAGATCAAACTCTTTTCCAAAACGAGATTGATACCGCGGTGATAGAGCAATTAGCACCTGCTCCCAGCAAGATCTCTATCAGTGAAACGACGATTGATGGGCTAGACGATATCGTGAGTCAAGAAAAGTCCTTTGTATATGAAGATGAAGCCTTTGATTCTTCTTTGGAAGATTTGTTACTTCTCAGATCGAATGATACCACGAGATCGAATTCTCATGATGAGGAAGATTTCAATGACACAGCAGCGAACAAATCCAAACTTGCTACCAAGAGTAGCAAGATCGAGGGTTTTATCAAGAACATGGATAACTTGAGGCATAACGAAGTCAACTACATTAAATTGGACGATTTACTCGAAACAGAATGTGGGCTTGACCACAAAGACGGAGAACATACAGAGGCTCTTGATCCTCCAATTGAGCTCAAAGCTCAAGTTGAGTCGCTGTCGCCCCGCCAGTCCACGCCTACCCTGTCAACTTCATCATTTGTGTCACCACGCAAAAGGAGATCGCTCTCTAGAATGAGTAGTGCATCATTTTCAATGGTGAACCAGTATGAAGAAAATTACGGATTGGAGTATGCTTTCAAGAACAAATCACCTTTGGTGCCCACCTATATTAAGGATGATAAGAAGTTCAAGTTCATCAAGGTGGGTAAGGTACAGAAGTTTGTCAATCTTTTTGAGGAAAAGTTGGGTGATAAATCTGAGAAGAGTACACGAGCACCCACTCCAATTCCCGAGGCAGATTTAAGTCATCAAGAAGGCTAAAAGGAGCGTGATATATTTGAGAGTCACTCCCAAGGCAGATATCATCAAGAAGGCGAAATTGGAATATTGCTCAATGATTTTCGTCAAGAAAGCTGATCAGAGGTGAGAAACAATATTTAATGAGCTCGTAAAAACGCATGGTTTTTATGGCTCTAGAGACATTTTAAGGTTGATACAGGAATATCGACTCATGAGACTATAATTAATTAGACGATGCAATGACACGAGTATATACAGAAAGCGATTTATGGTTCATGTAGACAATTGGAAGCACTAGGCAGACCTGCTCACTAGGCTTTCAATTCAATCTAACCATCGGTCAAGGAAGTGGAACAGTCGTGCTAGAATGACCATCAAGATACGTTCTGGCATTGATGTCTTTTCTTTCGAACTGAGCAATTGGCCAACTCGTTCTAAAACTGTTCTATCAGCCCAAGCGAGGGTTGCTCTCGCCGATTAGGTTTCATCCTAAGGGCTCTTCTGACCGATTAGAAGGTTTCTTCCTGCCGAACGCTTCTTTCAATATTAAGTGAAGGGTTTTATCCGGAATTTATCCGGAATTCATCTTTAGGTTTCATCCTTAGGTTTCACACTGATCTAAGCGGTTTCTTCTCGTACTGAGCAATCCGGTTGGTCAACTCGTTGAACTTCTCAAAGACCTCTTCGGCCTCTTTAGGATCGTTCTCAGCCTTCTTGGAAGGATCCACCTTCAAAGTCCCGAGACACCAAGTCTCTTTGATCGAACGGGAAACCGAAAGAAGGTCTTCGCAAAGACGGATGATCATCAAGGCATCGGACTCGATGGTGAGCGACTCCACCGCAAGCAACTCCTTGGGTTTGTCTTGGTTGATCGACACCTCGAAGATATCCTGAAACTTCTGGAGAATCTGCTCGATGTTCAGGTCAATCCGTTCTAATGTTAGTAAGAGTCACATGAGTTCACCATTATGGGTAGAAGCCTTACAAATACTTACGAAGTAAGGCGATGGATTTGGGCTGCATTGTGGTAAGGCACTTTCAACGGTCGATGAGTCAAATGTGCAGCGCCCCCCACTCTCGGGCCCGCACGAACAAACGGAGCCACGTAGCTGTGAAAAGAGGAATGGAGTGGACTCATTAAAAGTGGCTGGAAAAGGTTCTAGACTCAACAATTTCATTTATAGTGTTCAGATAGCTCCATATCACTCTATTGCAGTTTTTCCGGGCTTTTTCTGGGCCTTTTCCGGGTTTTGCCTGGGATGCTCAGGAACACGCTTGAGAATCCGACCCTGCGTTGTTGCAAATTCTGACTCTTTTTTGTGCACTATATAAAGTTGGCTCAGTCCCTGATAACAATAATTCAACCAGCACACCACCATGGCCCTTCCCAAACCAGTTTTAAGGACCCAACTCTCGTCCAGAGGCCTCTCATATGACTCCCCCAGCCTCGACCAAAGCACAGAGTCTCTCGTCAGCGAGTCTTCGTCTCCTACCAGAAAATACCCTCCTAGACCATACTTGTCAAGGCCATCGTCGGGTCTCAGCCTCTCTGACAGAGGCTACACTTCAGTGATACAACCTGAAGTGCTCCAGGACCATTTGTGCGCCATAGATGAACAAGTCCAAGCAAGCGTGTTGCTCTCAAGACTGAGAATCTCCGGTATTCTTGCTGGAAGCTCAGACTTCTTAGTGGTGGCGGGACCTACCTACGTCAAGGACTCCCGTCAGTTGAAAGCAGCTGCCAAATGGTTATCTCAGTCGTCACCAGACCTTACTGTCAGCCTCAGAGCTAATATGAATAATTACAATACCAACACCCCTGACATTGACAATCCCTCGGTGATGACCTACGAAATCCAAAAAGGAATCCCTTACTGCCGTTCATTGCTCCGTGATGTGGCCGAAATTTGTCCTCTTGTCGGTGAAATATCCGATACCATCACCCCACAATATTTTTCAGATCTCTACTCCCTTGGATTGGTGAGTTCGACATTTGCCGAATCTCAGCTTCATAGAGAACTCGTTTCTGGTGTTTCTTACCCTGTCGGGTTCAATACTCAGGATTCACATTTACAATTCGACAAAGATATGTACAATCATAGGGTGGGCTCGGCTATGGATGCAATGTACGCCTCATCGCAACAGCATCAATTTTTGTCAGTGACCAAGACTGGTCAAGTGGCCGTTATTGGAACTTCCGGTAACGACGAGACTTTTATCGTTCTCGAATTGAATCTCAAATTAGACTTGGAAGAGACAAAACTGTTGGTCAAAAAGGTTTACTCTTACTCTTTAGCAAAGTACACAACACCCAAGATTTTGATCGATTTGGGAAGAATTTCACATGCTGAGTTTGAGCAAAAGAGATCTTTATTGTATGAAATACTAAGCAACGAAGACTTGAAATCTACAGTTATTGGAGTTCTCATCGATAGTGGAGACAACTACATTCCAAACTCAGGGGTTTCGGAACCTATGGAATTAACGGAATTAAATAATTATTTGCAAAGCAGAATTGAAGAGGATGTGATAAATATGTTGCTGGAAGACCCCTTCGAACATTTGATAAATGCAGAAAAAATGATCCAGGAATTAGGAAATATGGATTTGTCCAAAAGGAAATAATTAGGAAACCGAGGTAGCTAAATTATGATGATGATTTGATAGAATGATTCATCCAAAGAGAATGAAAAACCGATAAATAATAAGTGACTGATTGATTCACTCAGAAAAGAATGAATTTGAACACCCTGATCACGATCTTTACCAAAAAGGCAAAGAATTTGTATATATTCACGATCACCCAAATAAATTTTAGAAGTATAATGATAAGATTCTCGAGAACAGAATATAATATTTTGTAGTGTTTGCCATCTTTCAATTTGATGTTCAAGTCTGCATCTTTGAATGTTTCGGTAACCACGTTATTGCTGAACAACGAGGTGTTCAATTTATCGATCCTTTCATTTATCTTTCTGAGCTCTAACGAGAGGGATGTATTGATCTCACCCATGGATCTATCACTTGTACTCAACAAGTTATCGATTTTGATGGAGTAGTCGTCGTTGATCAAATGATTAATGGCTTTGGTTTCGTTGATGAACCCACCGTATAATTGTTCGTAAATTGGTAAATGCTCATCGCTTATCTTCATGGCAAGCTGGAACAATTCATGTAATTGTTGCTGAATTATCTTGTCGATAGTCTTATCGATTGATTTTGTGAGATGTGGGTATATATTAGTTGCGTAATTCATCCGCAAACTAATCACTTTTTCAAAGTAGTTGAAGTTCTGAATCGATTCCTGTAATTCTTTCACTCTGCGATCGGGCATTTCACATTTGACGATCTCTTCTTGTATTGGAGACTCTTGTTCTTCTTCAGGATTGAAAGGGATCACTTCGTAAGAATCATCGATGGAATTCAATTTTCTATGCACGGATTTGATCGCGACGTCGTTGACATCAAAGTCTTGCGTTGGTGAGACCAAACGAAACTTGGGTGCTGGAGGAGTTCTTGGATCTTGCTGGATAGTCAATGCATCGATGCGTTCTGGGGAGGTCGATATTCTCTTGAAAATTTGATCTTTCAAAGGGTCCTTGACTACAGGCGTGTTAGTACCTGATTTTAATTCTTCTTCATCACCAGCGTTCGAAGATGACGAGGAATGGTTCTTCTTTCTTCCGTGCCTTCTCATACGATCTTTGAGTCTCATTGGGGACCGAGTAGAATTGATCTTGAAAAAATGCCCGTCGCTATCGTTGCTCGTCGCCGTAGACAATGAGTGTCTTCTTGCATGAGTACTTTTATTGGAAGTGTAATCCTTGAGCTCGTCGTTGAAGATTTTATCGTGCATTCTTTGTTTCATTTCGTTTGAAGAGGAAGACGAGGTTGACAGGTTTCTTTCTGGAGGAAACCAAAGCTGGCCTTTTGCATTTTTTAACTCGTGCCAATGTTGACGACACCATAGAGGGTCACCCACGAATTCGGGCAACTCGATCGCCCAAAGCATTTTCCATGCTTTTTTGGGATTGGTGTTGTTTTCACTAAAAACGTTGGATGCCAATGGGAGGGTTTTGATGGTCAATGGTTTGGGATACTCTCCGTACTTGGCACGAAGTTTCCTGTTTCTGATAATTTGTAGTGGGTTATACACTCCTTCCACGCCGGGATGTTGTGTTTCCAGCTGGGAAAGATCGTAAAGTTTCTGAATGCAAAGGTATTTGACACTTATCATTGATTTGACCCTTTCGGCCCTGATAATCGTTTTCCGGGATATTTCGGTACCTGCGATGTGGGTATCGGAATTGTCGTTGATAGGATCCAAGATGTTATTGTCGACTTGAAGCGCCTTTCTGGTTTCAAGGAACATCGATGCTAATTCACCCACTTTCTTGGTTTCGTTGGCAGATGGGGATTCCACTGGGATGAGGGTGGAAGATTGCACAATTGAGTCTTCCAATTGGAAGTCGAGGTCGAAGCCGTTCTTAGGAGAGGTTTCTTGAATTTTCTCCATGTTTCCATCGTCGTGGAATCCTTTATGATTCGTACGACGTCCTCCCAGGCCCAGCGGACTCAATAGAGACCCGCCTTGGCTGTACTGAGTAGGCATTTGGATAAGGCAGGAATGAAGGAACGTGCAAGCGGGCTAGCGAAGTAGTTCAGGGGGAGGTGGTGGAATGCTCCGCTTTTGTAAGGAAAGACTGCCGAAACTCAGTGTTCGAAAGGTGTATTTTTAAGGTTGTGAAGGGGTTATCGGCTCAGTTACCAACCAAAAGTCATGCGCACGGGATCGATCTGTTGCACGTTACAATAGTAAGTGGGGCGGTCTAATTACCGCGGCAGTAGGCTTAGTGGCAGGGAGAGATTGAAATATAAGGTGGGTCAATATCTATGGGGTGAAAAGTCCGCCGTAGAAGAAATATAATAATACTTAAACAGTAGGGCTAGAAGTATTGATCTTCATTTTTAAGCTTTTCCTTTTCTCTAGGCTTCTCTACTTTTCTGGAGGCGGTTCCCTCTTTCTGTTGTCTTGTCTCTCCCCGTAAATGTGAGGTTGCATCCCCGCGCGCTAAATGCTCGCGCGGCCACTCTTACTAACAGCTATCGGTGGCAACACTTCGCTATACCATGATTCAGTTCGCCAAATCCACAAAAGACTTGAACGATTACGTCAGTAACAACAAGTATTTGGTTGTAAACTACACCGCCTCCTGGTGTGGCCCGTGCCAGCAAATCAAGCCGGTGGTGGACGCGTTGTACGCAGACGAAGATGAACGCTACTCCAAAGTGGAAATCGTCAGAGTAGATTTGGACACCAATCAAGAAGCCGCTACCCGTGACAAGATCACCAGTGTGCCCACCTACTTGTTCTACGAGAACGGCAAGGAAGCTGCTCGTGTTCAAGGCGCCAATATTCCTGAGCTTATCAAGCAATTGGATAATCTCAACGAGCATGCTAAAAACGATGAAACTGCTGCTAGAGCAGGCAATGGTGCTTCTTTCGAACAAGTGGCGGCCAATCCAACCTACAATGCCATTGCGGGCAAGGTGCCTAAAGGTTACGAAGTTTTGAACGGCCTGGTTCATTTCGGAGACTTCGAGGCCCTCAATGCCGTTTCACTCTATGGCGGTGATGTCAAGGATGTGTTCCGTTTAGACGCTTCCCTGAAATCTGGTGTTTACTCCGATGCCGATTCCCAATTGTTATTTTACGTGCCACTCTTAACAATTTCAAAGGTTCACTCCGTATGGATCAAAACCACAAAAGTGGCCAAATCAGATGACTTACAATTGGATGAAGACGACATTGAAGAAACCCAGGACCCTGCATTACTCAAGGTTTGGCCCAATCTCTCTAGCATAATGTCTTTCGACGATGCTTCCTCCGATTCTGCTCCTCACGAAGAAAAGATCGAGGGAGCCGATGGCTGGTACGAATGTAAATTGAAGTTTGTGCGGTTCCAGAACGTCCAGAGCTTGAACATATTTATCGATGGTGAAGACGAGGATTACCATACCGTGATCGAAAAGATTTTGATTGTGGGGGTCAACGGTGAAAGTAAGGAACAAGGTAAGATACAAGACGACTAGGGCTAGAATAAAGATGCATTGATCCCTCTCATAGGTTATATACAATACAATATTACGAATTACAAAATTCAGGTAAATAAAGCACCAATCGTAATGAATTACTGAAGTGTGGTAAATTTTCAAAGTAATCAAAGCACCAAGATTTACGAATTATCATAGTCTTGCGCTGATCGTAAGTATAGCACTAATAAGCTTAATATTATTAATAATCCTTTGATACATTGAAAAAAACTAGCCTTGTAAGTAGAACTTCGACACTTCATGAATAAATTTAGCATATCTTCATGCTTTCTAAAAATATATAATCCCCTTTATTTTTATGCTTAATCGCACCCAAAGGTCCCTTCGGTCCCTTTGTGGTCCTTCGGTCCCTTTGGAGCCCTTTGGCTTTGAGCCGCGCGGTGACATCGGCTTACTTCACCGTGGCCCATCGGCGTTCCCGGGTGGTGTTGTCCTGCACACACCCGCCGACTTTTCACTGCCACTAAAAACCCCTCCGCATTCACCGCGAACATTCCAGCTGTTACGTTTACAGGCGCCACCATTGACCACTAACTGGCAAAGCTCATTTCGTCAACCCGATAGTTCAACTATCTATTTCATCGTTCATCAACATCCGAGAATCCCAGCGGATCTTTTCAACCCGTTTCTTCTCCAATTTTTCCGGCATTTGTCACAGTGGCAACAATAGATATTAGAGTCTTATAGAGCCATGTTGAATCCAGTTTTAAGAAGAGTGGGCCGTACTTTGGTATCAAGAGGTCTCAAGCCTCGTGTTAACAGATACCCGTTAAGACCCATTTTGCATAGACACGCCAGCCCCTTGTTTGTCAGGTATCAATCCACTGAAACAAAGAAAGAAGTCGAAAAGACTGAGCAAAAAATGGATGACTTGAGCAAGAAAGAGTCCAACTCAGCCAAAAGCAAGGAGGTTGTCAAGGCCGATGAAAAGGCTTCCTTGTGGGACAAAATAAAACATGAAGCACAACACTATTGGGACGGTACCAAATTGCTAGGATACGAAATCAAAGTTTCCACCAAGTTGTTATTCAAATTGATGTCCGGATACGGCTTGTCCAGAAGAGAATCCAACCAACTTCAAAGAACCATCGTTGACGTGATCAGATTGGTGCCTTTTTCCATGTTTGTGTTGATTCCCTTCGCAGAGCTTTTACTTCCCGTCGCATTGAAGCTCTTCCCAAACTTGTTACCTTCCACCTACGAGTCCAAGCTGGACAGAAACAAAAAGAGAGCCAAGCTCTCCAAGGCCAGAGTTTCGGCTTCCGAGTATATCAAGAGAACTATGGAAGAATCGGGACTCAAGTTGTCTAAAAAGATTACTGAAGCTGAAAAAGAAGCTTTCGTCTCCTTTTTCCACACCATCTCTTTGGGTAAGAACCCCACCAGAGAACACTTGATTCAAGTGGCTCGTATGTTCAAGAACGATCAAGTTTTGGATAACTTGTCGCGTCCACAATTGGTGGCCATGACCAAGTATATGTCTTTGAGACCTTTCGGTACCGACTCCATTTTGCGTTATCAAATTAGACATCGTTTGTTGAATATCATTAAGGATGACAAGGCCATTGACTACGAAGGTGTGGATCTGTTGACCGTTCCCGAATTGCAACTTGCTTGTTCTCAAAGAGGTATCAAGACCACCGACGTTTCCCCAGGCCGTTTGAGAGAAGATTTGGCCACATGGTTGGACTTGAGATTGAGACAAAAAATCCCTTCCACTCTTTTGATTTTATCTTCGACCTACACTTACGGTGACAACTCGCATAGTATTGAATCTTACTACGACGCTTTGTTGGCAGTTTTGTCTTCGATTCCAGATGAAGTTTATAACGTGGCCAAGTTGGAATTATCCGACGACTCCAAGTTGAAGTTGAATATCTTGAAGGAACAAGACGAAATGATCAACGAAGAAAACTTGAGAGAAAAGGATACCGTCAACCAAGTCAAGGACAACATCAATTTGGATGAATACGAAGATGCTGCTGGTGAAGGAATGAAGGTGGAACACGAGGATGCTGAGGCTGAAGAACACAAGGCCCGCAAACAAAATGAGGAAGAGGCCAAGGAAAAATCCAAGGCATGATTATGAGTTACGATGTGTAATTTTTATTTATTGGCTATGGCATACCGTGTAAGAAACTAGAATGTATATATGGCAGCACAGCTGCAGCTTCTAAACCGTAGGCATAGAGAAAGAACGTCATAGATCATATTTGGTGCTTGTTAGGCAAGCAGAAAGTTATTGTCCTCTTTTAAACATGATAGAGACGCGTTATGGCGTGTTCTCCTTCAGTGAATAAATCTTAGACACTTCACTAAGAAAGGATTCTCCTTCAATCATTAAATAGTAGTTATGGTGAGTGGCACTTCTTCAAAGACTGTCGTCATTGAATTCTTTATCTACCGGTGGATCCAAAGGCACCTTCACCTCTTTCGGTGGCAACCAATTCGTCCTTGCTGATTTGCACAATATCAGCGTTGACAATCTTTTCCAAGACCATTTGCGCGATTCTGTCACCGGCTTGGATCTTGAAGTCCTTGTCACTATGGTTGAAGAGAATCACCTTGATTTCACCACGGTAATCGGCATCAACGACACCAGCACCGGTGGAGATTCCGTGCTTCATGGCCAAACCAGATCTTGGCGCCACTCTACCGTAGGTACCGTATGGAACGATGACACTGATATCGGTGGCAACAGCACCCTGGCCGTGGCCTGGAATGGTGGCTTCTTCGGAGGCGTAGATGTCGTAACCGGCAGCCATAGCAGAACCCTTGGTTGGTAAAGTGGCCTTGTCGGATCTCAAAAACACTTGCAAGGTGCTGGATTGGTCGAGCTTTTCTTTCTTGAGGGCTGGTTCGGTAGTCATGGTCTAGTTGTGTGAAAAGTAAGATGAGTTTCTTGATATTTCCTTGATATTTCTTTGATATTTATACGCGTCGCGCGGTGAGCGCGTAAGCGCCAAGAGCATTTAAGAAAGGTCGCATTGATGTGGATGACAAACTCTAGAATCCAATAGGACCAAGGTAGTACCCTTGATTCATATAGACATATCCTTTGGTCTTTTCGGCCATATCTTTGGACCAATCGTAGTTGATGTCCACACCTTTTACCCCGCCAGTATAGTAGATGTAGTCCATCACAATGGCCGTCTTAATGTCTAGAAGCAGCTCTTTGTACCAGCGGGAATTGGTTAGTCTGCGTGAACGAGGATCTACCAGTTCGTTGCTATGATGTTGTTTCCAATTGCGAGCTGCCATTAATAACGGACGAGGCTGATCGGCATAAAACTCAACTAATTCATGAAACGCTAGCGAGTGATACGGACTTCTGAGAAGCTCGACCTGCTCCAATCGCCTCAATTCTTTATTCTTGTAGTACTGACGTCTTACTGGGTCCAAGTCCCGGAAATGCTGGTCCACTTTGGCCCAAGTATACTTGGTTTGGGGATTTTCGTGGCTCAAATCGGTATAGAATATATGCATCGCCTTACGGGTGGCATTGCGTCCAAAAGCCTCTTTGATGAGCACATCATAGTAGTCGAATCCCATCAATTGCGTATGGCCATGGCGGAGCTTGTCTTTGATTATCTCCCAAGGGTATAGACCCAGAAACCGGTACGGATTCCACCCCTCTTCATCCAGACGGCGCCTCAACCTCTGTACCACTTCATTCCCCCTCCAGATTCGTAATTGCTGTTTCCTTTGCCATTCCGTGGGGTTTTCTAGACGCTTTCTCTCTTCAAGACTTAACCGCTTCCAAATGCTGCTAACACTGGACCGATTGCCCGTAAGCGATTGAAGCAATTGGGCTCCCGTCTGGTGTTCAGGTACTGGTTTGGAGTATGATGATTCTCTTTCGAGTGCTATTTGCTGCCAAATACGATGTTCATCTTGCGATAACTTGGATTGTTGATCTGGATTGGTCTTGGTGGTATCATTTTGAAAAGTGTGCGATTTGGCCGGGAAAAGAAGGCGGTGGATCTCCTTAGTAGCGATGGCGGTTCTGACACTCGGGTAACCGATATCAAAAGGTTCTTTGCTCCATTTATTGCTCAAATAATGGGACTTGTGTCGTATAAAACGCATTGCAAAATCAGATATCAATGCGCGGAAATCATAATAAAGATGAGATACAGAATATATGAAGATAATTGTAGATAAGAAAATTAGATAAAGATGTTTTTTGATAAAGCATTTGCATGAAGATTGTTGTTTGAAGATGTTTCCAAAATTTGGACTAAATAAAATGTTTATTAATGGTTAATGCTACTTAGTGGCGGAGTGCTTCTAACTTAAGGAATTGAATTGAATTGAATGTATTGGATAAACTTTAAGAAACGTACTCTTTTCGAGAGTCAGACGCAATCATTTTAGTTGAGTGATTGATCCTTTTGATTTATTTCGATGCTTTAAGAAATATCATACCCAGCTTTTAACACTTTAGTTTAGCTAGATCAAGCTCTAAAAGTCTTTATATAAACAGCCGTCTTATTAACTTAGTTCAACCATTCATTTATTTTACAGCCCATTACTCGTGAAACTTGGGAGGGATTAATAATAAGACACGAATATGGCAAAAATGATAGATATTAAGGTTTCCTCAACTTGCTTTATGTTCGATTCCGAGACGATCTCCCTTTCTTTTCCTTCGAACAGATCTTTCTGTTACAGCTCCCTTTGAAATAATCCTTCCTTTTCATTACGTATCATCGATAAACGCTTCGTTTCTGAAAGTCTCGAACAACTTGACCTTTAAAATGCATGGTAGTTCCCCCTGTAATTGTTCGGACGTACCATGCCGCCCGTGATCGGAAAGTGGCCGGATAATGTATATCTCATCGTCTGCCAAAGTTCTGTCTGCCTGGAAGAATGTCGACTGCGAGAAGGTGCATTGGAAGCATATCAAATGCACAAATAGAATCACCAAATCAGTGAGCAATAATTGAGGCAATCCCAAGATAACAAGTTTCCACCAGTACGATTGATCGACATCGACCTGTGGCGTTCCTTCTCCCAAGAATGAAATAAACCACCATGATCCGTTTTCAATTTTATGCAATTTACCAGTATTCGCAAGCATCATTAGCCATGCTCCAACGAACAAGCAATGATAAAAAAGAACGAAGATCGACTTCCAGTAGATGGCGGAGCAAACCTTCTGTTTGAACTTTCGATTGACCTGGGCTCTTTGTTCTGCAGTCATGTCGTCGGTATAAGCTAAGAACAGTCTGAAAGCATTCATACTGTTTTCGTTGCTAATAAGGTCTGCTGAAAAGAACATTTGAACCGTAATATGCATAATAAGTGGCACGAGACATGCCGAATAACAGTACTTGATATACTGATATCCTGCAAGGATATATGTGGTGATTTCAAGTTGTTTGAGTAACTGATATTGATATTTAGTGTTTTGCGAGTTATACTGCGTTTTCTGGAACACCGCCAATTGTTGCAGGTTAAGAAGTGAAGTGGTGGATTCTTTGATAGCCGGAACCGCATGATTGCGGGGTGGCGAGGCCGGATAGGCTCCAGGTATTCGAATACTCATGATGGATTGATAATACGGGGTCAGGCTGATTCTATAGTTTCGCACGTGATCAAAGAGTCCTTAATGGGTTACAATATGGGTGCTCTAAATTCGACTTAAAGGAGATGCTAAAGTTCTGTTAAGGGAAAAATAAAGTGAAGAGGCTGTTGTTGAGATTCGAGAGTGATTCGGGAGTGATAATAGTAGGATGGGTAAGGTTATGGTACGACTTGATAAATAAGATTTGTCACGTGATCACAATCTAACTTGACTACGGAAGGCTATGCAACAGAACCATCCTTAAGGATACCTTTATTACCTTCAAACTTCAGGGAACTGTTACACTCACTCTTTTCGGAAAGACTTTTGAAAACCCTCCTTGAGACAACTACTTTTTGACTACATTTTTCACAATAGCTAATGAACAACTTATAGATTACATACTCTAATTGAAAAGAGCACCAATGTCAGCAGGCATTTCCTTGATTTGAGTGGAGTAGAACTTCTCGATTTCTCTCATCATACCAACATCTCTGTCAGTGACAAAGTTGATGGCAACACCCTTTCTACCAAAACGACCACCTCTACCAATTCTGTGGATGTAGTTTTCTTTGTTGGCTGGGAGATCGTAGTTGATAACCAAAGAAACTTGTTGGACATCAATACCTCTGGCCAACAAATCGGTGGAGATCAAAATTCTGGAAGAACCGGATCTGAATTCCTTCATGATGGTGTCTCTGTCAGCTTGTGGCAAGTCGGCGTGGATGGCAGAAACGGTAAAGTTTTCAGCCTTCAACTTGGTGGTCAAGAATTCGACCTTAGATCTGGTGTTACAGAAGATAACGGCTTGGGTGACGGAGATGGAGTCGTACAAGTCACACAAACAGTCGAACTTGTATTCTTCCAATTCAACGTTGATGAAGAATTGCTTGATACCTTCCAAGGTCAATTCATCCTTCTTGACCAAGATTCTGACTGGGTTGTTCATGAACTTAGTGGTGACTTCCAAAACGTCTTGTGGCATGGTAGCAGACAATAAGACAACTTGGGTGGTTTCTGGCAATAAACGGAAAATGTTGTAGATTTGTTCCTTGAAACCGGAAGACAACATTTCATCGGCTTCATCCAAGATGAACATCTTGACGTTTTCGGTCTTGAAGTATCTTCTTTCGATCATGTCGTAAACTCTACCTGGAGTACCGACAACGATTTGGACACCGGATCTGAAAGCTTCGATATCGTCTTGCATGGAAGTACCACCAATGGAAGCGTGGACGGTCACCTTCAAGTACAAACCGATGCTGGTGATAACGTTCTTGATTTGGAGAGCCAATTCTCTGGTTGGGGCAAGAATCAAAGCTTGGGTGGTGTTGGAAGTTTCGTCAATTCTTTGCAAAGCGGAGATGGTGAAAGTGGCAGTCTTACCGGTACCGGATTGGGCTTGGGCCAAGACATCACGACCTTCAGTGATTGGCAAGATAGCTCTTTGTTGAATGGCAGATGGACTTTCGTAACCGTAACCAAAGATACCTCTGACGATGTTAGGCTTCAAGTTAAGATCGTCGAAGCTGTAGACGACATTGTCGTAATTGGTTTCAATCAAACCAGAGTCGATTTCGGTAATACCTTCGGAGGCCATGTTGTAACTGATTTCCAGTGGGTAAAGAGTTTGATTAAGTTTTCACTCAACTAGAAAAATGGGTGGTAAAAATTTGCTTGTGTCCGGGTAATGCGATGGGCACGTGATGCAGTGGACCCCCTTCCCCCACCACTTTTTTTGCAATACAACAAAAGTACTGGTGGCAAGCACGATTAGCGTGATTCAAAGTGCTGTGATTGGCCCCGACGGAATTAGATGTTCCTTGCCTATTTGATAATTAGTCTAGATCAATTAATTGATCTATTACTCGTCACTCAACGCGATGGGCTAAACTGAACTGCGCATTACCTGCATTTGGGCTTATTCGAGAATGCGGTGGCAATGTTACAGAAACTGATAACTAATTATATGCGATTATGTAAACCGGACTTGGCGTCATTCAAAATTTGATCCAGATCTTCCATTTATTCCAGTGGGGTGATTTTTGCTTCTTTTGTCTATAATACCTTTAAATGTCATGACTGTAATATTTTTCAAATAATTCAAATATTCTAAATTAATGAAAAAAGATTATCGTAAATATTTTGAAGGTTGTGAGAACACTTCGAGTGAATTAAACCACAAAAGTTAGCATCATCTTTTTGATACTTGATGTAACATCTCATATATATCTTATAAAGAGGGATGGAGACTCTACAGATTATCGGGATGCATCTTTTGGTATTGATCTATACTATTTTGATTTTTGTAATTACGTGCAATATGTATGGAAGTGGCTGCGAAAACCATCAATCGAAGGTTCTTTCCGGTCTGGCAGTATTGCGGAATTCCCATGGGAAAAGCTTAGGTGGAAGAGGCTCGTCCGAAGGTAAAGGCTCGTCCGATTCCTCATCTAGCTCGTTTTCAACTTCGTCTCTATCTTCATCACCACCCACGAATAAGTCCAGTAACTTGTCGGCCACATTGTTCAAAACACCAAGAGTTGGTGTTTCTGGTGCGGTGACAACTTTTGGAGCCTTGTCTGCAAGCTTGGAGCCTTTCTCAACCTCTTGATTCTCCTTCGCAAGTTCATGGAGCTTGTGTTTAGGGAAATAGTCGGAACCTTCAAACACTCTTTCGGGCTGGACGTACTCATATAAGCTATTTCCATGGGTATCTTGAGGTGGAGGATCGCCTGAATAGTGAGTTTCCGGAGCAGATGCGGCGGGGGCTGTTTCGGGCACATGCTCGTGAGTTTCGCCAGCTGCTTCATCCCAAGAGTTTGCAAAAGACTTCATCCCATCGATCATATCCTGATTGACTTGATGGGAAGTGCTTGAAGGTGGCTCGTCTCTGGCGGGGTTCCAAGATGATTCCTCGCTTACTCCGACAGATTCGAATTTCTGATAATTATGAGGATCCAATAACGAAGAAGGACCAAAGGTATCAACCTCTTTGTTATCGTTTGAATCGACAATTTCCGCTTCTTGTTCGTGAACTGGCTCTTGGAGTTGTTGAGGACGGGACTTTTCCGAAATTTGACGAACTTCGGGTTTCTGACCACCGTTATTCTTTGGCCAAATAACCTCATCAACAGATTTATCGCCAAAACGAGAAGACCAAACTCTCCACCACTCGTCCTCGGGAGACAGCGCCCGTTTCCATGGCTTGTATGGACCGATATAGTGCACCAACTTGATTTGGGACTTTCCGATGAAGGACAAAGCAGCCGCACCGTACTTGGAAATGGCATCATTGGCTGAAGCCACCAGACTATCGAGAGCATCGGGGTGTCCCTTAGGAACACCGAACCCCGGTGTGTTGTCATTATCAGATTCTAAACCTCCAAAATGCTTGAAAGCAGGCAAATATTGGTACTGAGCCGAGGGAGTCACATTGTACAAAAATGGCAATTTGACCCAATTGGAAAATCTGGAGGCTACATCAACATTGCCTCCCACGATACCCACATGACGAACCCAATCAGGGTTGGTATTGAAGTACTGGTTGAGAAGACCCTGGTCAGCACCATCGAAGGAGACGTTAGGATTTTCGGCGCTTTCAGCCACAATATCCTTCAATGCGTCATAGTCAAACTGATTAGGGCGCAACAACATCATTCCGGAGTTGAAGACATCGGGAAAGCCCGAGTCCGGAGCAGCAAGGATTTTGTTGTGTGGGAACTCGAGGTCAAAGAGGTCCAAGATCGTGCCCTGAGAAGCAGTTGCCGGAACCACCGGAAGCGTATCCGCATCCAAATACAAAACCTTGTCGTAGTCCAATCCCCATAATAACACTTTGGTGAAGGTCTTGTGCAATTCGGGACGGTGTAAGTCATGGGTCAACTTGTGAGTCAATTGCGATTCCAAGGGCTTGACTTCAATCAACTCATCGTAGTATTCAAGAAGCAAAAGGAGCTGGGCCGGAGTGAATTTGGCAGTATCGATGAGAACTGCTAGTGAAAGATTGGTGATGGCGTGAGGTCTCTGTTCAAGGATGCTGCGAAGACTTATCCCGAGGGCGATGGCACCGGCCAAGTATGAGGGCTCATACAAAAGGGTAACGATGGCATTCATTGCCTCTTTGGATAGTGTCTGGTGGTGAGATGGCCGCTTTTTGACTTATTTTGACGGCACTCGGCAGCAATGTTTGTGTTTGGCTACGGGGATGTGTGTATTGTTGTGCAGGAGTGGGGTAGCGGTGGTCCCACCGAAGGCTGGCGCCACGAGAGAGAAAAGAGAAGGAAGGAAAAGGGAAGAGAAAAGGGGAGAAAGGGGAAGAAAGGGGAGGAAGAGGAGGAAGGGGAAGGGGAAGGGGAAAAGGAAGGCGAGGAGGTGCAGGATTATCTAGATCTTACCATAAGCAGCGATAAGTTGGCCAGAGCCTTGAATCTCAATTACAATCGGATTAAAGCCTCTCCTACTGATAACAGTGTGCAGTTAGTCAGCCCCGATCGGGTGAGTGATGTCGTGTTGGGCCCCGAGATCTCAGGCGCGACACGCGACATGCGTTCCTAGACATCCGAGACCGCTTCCAGAAACAGGTACGATAGTGTGGCAACCGTAGCAAAATCGTAGCAAAATCGTAGCAAAATCGAATCCTGCATCCAACATACTAATGTATTCGATATGAATCGTCTTTATAGAAGGTCCATATTTGAACGACCTTGTTGCCAATCTTCATGACTTCTAGGTCGTCACATTTCATCTTACTCGAGTGCCTAATCTGCAAACACTTTCTACAGTTTTCATTACTTGTATACGTATTATAAATTACATAATGAACTTAACGGGAGTAAGACCAGACGTTCTTCAACAAACCGTCTTGTTGAGCCAATCTGTTCAAGGAGTCGTCAGCTTCACCTCTACCTCTGATGTAACCGGAAAGAGCGTAGGTGGTGTTGGAACCAGCAATGGCTCTACCTTCTTCATCGACGTTAGCGATGTTGATTTGGACAGAAGCGTGGTCCTTGGCCTTGATGATTCTGTTGGTAGCAGAACACTTTCTTGGGACGTATAATTCGACCTGAAGGTTAGTAACATATTTTCATATTAAGAGCGGTCTCAAGGATGTCTGAAGTTGAAGTGATGACTTGATTTGGTGACTTGGACATGTTTTCACTCTGGAGACTCTCTGGAGCGTCTCTAAATGGTGCTTTAACGCTGGGGCTTCTTCATTTGGTTGTTGTTTCGTTCAATTTTCAGAACTGACGATATCTTTCGTTGACTTCATGGTGGGTATAAATTCGTCAAACTGGTTGACTTGATGGAAAATTTCAACGATTCTGAATTCGGGGAAATGCTTGGACTTGGTGGATTCAACACTGAATGAGACTGCTGTGGGCTATGGATCTGTACTTACTAATTGACCTTTATCGTTTTCCATTTTGGCTGGCTATAATTTGTGACTAAAGAATATAAGAACTTATCAACAAAATTTTCATCACTAGGCCGGGAGCAGCAGCGAGTGGTGCGCGGTTAGGTATTGCAGTGCGGGTTTTCCTGCGTGTAACCCTGAGAGCCGCAATGAGGTGCGAGTGCGAGGGTTCGTGCCCTAAGTCACGTGGGAGAGTGAAGGTGGACTGAGATGAAGTTGAATGCTGTTAACATCGTAAGGGACAAGATTGAAGGGAAAATAATTTGGGATAGAGTCAATTATGTAGTTCTGATTCGTTACTTTGCAACTAATATGACTTTACTGAGGTTTTTAAAGAATTAGAGCGGACTACTTGCGAGACACTCACAACCTCGCGGTCGCGAAATTTGGGTGCAAAAGATCAATCATAGAGCCATTTGAAATAGGATATTTTCTCTAAGTTTCTACACTTATAATCATACTCTAAGCCAAGAGGCTGGATACAAATCTACTATGATCACTCTCGAATTATCGAGTTATTCTATTACAAATCGCATTAATTTTAAAGAGGTGATTTCTATACTCCTAACTAGCCTCTTTCCTATTTTCTTCTCAACACAGCCACACTCTCGACGTGGTGGGTCTGAGGGAAGAAGTCAAAACCTCTGATGCTTTCCACTTCGTACTGGCTTCCGTTGGTGGTTTCATTGATGAACCAGTCAATGTCACGCGCCTGTGAGTGGACATTACAACTGATGTAGACGATTTTAGCAGGGTTGTAATCCGAAAGCTGGTTCAAAAACACATCGTCACAACCTTTTCTTGGAGGGTCCAAGATCACGGAGGTACGATCAGCAGGAGTGTCGATGCTGGCAAAGATCTGCTCTGCCTTACCCTTGATGAATTGAGCATTGGCAATCTTGTTTGTGCGTGCGTTTCTTTCGGCAAACTTGACAGAATCAGCTGAAACCTCCACACCAATCACCTTAGAGACATTGGCAGAACAAGTGATGGAGAAGAGCCCGGAACCACAGTAAGCATCGACCAAGTAAGTGGGTTGGTCTGGCTCGGAACCGGCGATCTTCAAGTTGGACCGCACGTATTCGGTGACGAGGGGCAAGATGGAGTTATTGTTCTGGAAGAACTCTCCACCGGAGAATTCGAAAGTATATCCGTCAACGTATTCGGTGACAATTTGACGTGGATCGGTCACACAGGATTTGGTGAGGGAAACCTCACCTTCGACTTCGATGGTGCTCTTGACTCCGTTTTCGTCGGTGGATCCAGGCTTCACTTCCTTTTCGCTTTCTTCTCCCCTATGCACTTCGGTATCTTCTCTCAATAAGATTGTGGCACCTTTACGATAATTCTTGAAATCTCTATCGAAGCGAGCACGTTCGTTTTTCATACCAATGTTGATGATTTCGGTACCGATGGAACACTCTTCAATATCGATAATACCACCGCTGCCGACTTCAACGTCCTTACGCCACTCGGGACGTCCCTTGGCACCAAAACCCAAGTTGGGCTTGTATTCCAACTGGTGGCCTCCTTTACGGTAAGGCAAGTTGAAGTGTGGAGTCAATTTGGTACGGTAGGTGTATTGTAATGGAGAGCCTTGGGTAGAATCAACTTCTGGCAATAATTTTGCGGAAGTCAATTTAGGTGCGAAAAACTTGTATGCACTTTGAATCGTTAACTTCTTGAACTCCAATTGCTGATCGTAATCAACATTTTGGTACTGACATCCAGAACAGAAACCGAAGTAACGACAGTTGATCAACTCGTTCTTTCTGTACATCAGATTTTTGGTGACTTCGATCAAATCGGCCTCAGCGTAGTTAGGATGGGTTTTGAACACTCTAATCACACAAACGTCTCCTGGCAAGCCGAACGGCACAACCACAATTTGCTTCTTGGCAGAGTCTACGGGATGGTCAACCACAGCTACACCGTCTCCGTTCGACGACAAGCCTGCGATTTTGACGTCTTCAACTTGACGATGGTATATGTTTTCCACCTCTTTGTCGTTGAGCACACGATTGATATCATTGGCGATGTCAGCCTTACCGAGTCCGAGAGTGTCCATAATCTCTTTGATTTCATGCTGTAAAACTCCCAATGGAGAGGTAGGTTCTGGAGCTTTGTTTTTGTACTTCCGACGCACCACCTTTGGTTGTTTAGGTTGTTTGGGTTGTCTAGGCTGCTTTGGGGCTGTTTCCTCTGAGTTTTCAGTTGTGACGACTTCTGAAGCTGGAACAGGGGCTTCTTGATGCTTCTTGATTTCCACGGTCTCTTCGGGGACGGGAGAAGCCGATCTTTTTCTCTCTTCAGCTGGAGCCATGATGCGATGAGATGCGATGATGCGATGGGTATGGGGTAAAATTGGAAGGTATGAAAGGTATCCTTAGTGTGGAAACAATTCCTTTCAATAGCAGGTGTTGGTATTTGCTATTTGAAAGTGGATAAAGGCGCCCAGGCAAAACAATCTTCAGAGATATAACCCTTTAGGTTGTACTGGATTGGAAAAAAATTGGATCGTTACTGATAACCTCACGTGACATGAAGTCGCGTGACCTACGGTAATATTAGTAGGCTAAATCTTCATTGGCTACACTGCTAAACTGACTAAGATGCGGAAGACCAAAAGTATATTATAGCTACATTCATCTAAATTTCTAGGGATTATACTTATCAGGAACATTGGAGCACAACCAAGAGAGCGGTCTTTTTTTGATGGTGCCATTATTATCATAGCTCCTATAGTCCTCGAGATCATTGATGATTTGGTCTTCGGTAAAGCCTTTACTTTTACCAGTCTCAATGGCTTCGTAGATCTTTTTCCTTCTCAAAAACGTCCGCGATTCGGTTTCGTTTCTCCACTTGGTTCCGTATTTGATCTCCATAAGTCTAAGTGGCGGTTTGTCGTTGAGGCCATACTCATATTCTTTCCATATATCTGATATCGTTTTCAAACTTCTCTCCAATTTGCACTTGGGTAAGTCTGCCATATTCGGAGAATCGTCGCCAATCTCATCCGGATGGCCGCCACCATTGGCAGAGTTATTTTTCGATTCAGCAGTAGAATTCTTTTTCCTCTTCTTGGGACTATTGGATTTCTTATCCGCATCGTCGTTCTCCGTGCCAGCAGACGGATGAGTTGCATCTGCGTTTCCGTTGGCATTATTTGAATTTGTTCCATCTTCGAGCTCCTGAATGCTATGATCTATTTCGGCAGGGAAATAATTAGCGCGAGCTTGACCTTGTTGATGTCTCAAATCGGGACTTAAAACCTCTTCTGCTGCACGATTGACAGATATGAACTGTGCGGCTGCATTGTTCGATGGTAGCGATGCTGCAGCAAAAAATTTGGTGTTGGTATTATTATTGTTGTTGTTGTTTGATTTTGATTGCGGAGCTGGGTCATCTTCACTGGTAATAATTGTAGTTGGCAAGGGTAAGATGTAAGATGATGTTGTAGTTAATTGTTGTTTATCGAGATGTTTTGATTTGGAATTCCGACGCCTTTTTCGTGGCTTCCCAAGAGCTTTATCGATGCTTTCGGGACTTCCATCGCTAGGATTGTTCCTCACATTACCGGGTAAATTGAGAGGATCCGTTATCGTGTGGAATGCCTGTGTTTGTGCTTGTGCCTGTGCTTGCAATTGGTAATTATTTTGAGGGTTTCTTGCTGTGGGGAAATTAGCAATATCGAAATTGAACCGATTCAGAATATATGGTGACGTTGGGTTTGAGACTGATGTCGGCATCAGTTTCGAAAATGGCGGTCGATTCAAAACATCCACTTCATCTTCTGTATAGCCACTTGGATTGCTTGTGGAGGGTTGTCTCGATTGTAGGTGTGGGTTCAAATGATGCTGTGATTGTAATTGAGGCTGCGTGGACGCAGCCACCGTGGGCACTGCCGGTACCACCGAGTTCATAGCCAATTCTTCTATATCTTTTCCGAGACTGGATAAATGCTTGTTGAAGACTTCTAGCAACTTATTCTGACTAGAATTATAGGAGGCGTAAGATCCATTCATCAAGGATGGATTCTGCATAATTAAAAGCACCTGTTGATTGAGGTTGGTGAGATTTTGCTTGAATCCCTCGATGGACTCATTCATATAGTTTAACTTCAAGTTAAGCTCGTTGATCTTCTCGTTGTTGGAGTTTTGGTAATTTATGAAATGGTTATTCAACTGGCTCAACTGGGAAAACATATCGTTCAAGAGGTTTGAGTTCGCCGAGGATGATGATGTGGTCGGTTGGGTGCTGGCGGTGGCCGGAGCCGCGGTTGTTGTGGTGCTTTGATTAGCTGACGGCGAGTTCGAGGCGTTGGTGGCATTCGTGGAAGGCGCCGAAGCATTGGCGGTGGCATTAAAGTATATGGACAGGCCGGCCTGAGAAGTGGGGTATGTGTCGTTCATGATAAGATTGGAGGAATACAAGGGAAGAAGCTAAGAAAGGATGGGTAAATGAACAGAGCGAAGTAAAGATCACGTAATCACACGGATATCATAAATTGTGCCACTGATGAAGGGACTGAAGGCACTACCAGAGTGGCAGTGGTGCGCAGCTTGGTGGGGGATGCTTTTGTGGTGAAGCTTGTGGTGGTTCAGCTGATGTTTGGTGGCTTGGTGAGCAGATCACCACAAGTGCTGCCAAGTTATTGCTGATGCGACTTTAGCGGCAAGACAGCTATCGGATGGCGGCACGGGGCACGGGGTTTAGGGAGTGTTGTTAGTGGTAAGTTACGGCTGTGGCTGTAACTGCAAATCCCCGGAATTGGTGTATTGCTGGTAGGATGGTGGAACCGGACGGAGTAGGCTTGGGATCTTTATAAGAAAAGGTGTGTATATATTATTTATTTGTTTGTGAAGTTATTTTAGGCTTCTCGAAGTCTTAGCACGGCGAAAGACCGAGTGCGCTAGCCGGGACGGGGATCGCTAGGTGCCGGAGGAATCGGAGGCACGGCACTAATCCGAATCGACGTCATTGGGTGACGTTTTGTGGTTTCCAGACCCTTGGGAGTGCCTGCTAGTGACTGCTAATGGCTGCCAGTACGAGTGCTCAGTGCGGCTTCGCGATGCTGCAGTCATCAGCATGCTCCTGCCGTTCGGTGCCGCACGGCCGCGATCGCAAGCGGTGCAAGACAAGCAGATGTGGTGCGAGAATCAATCAATAACGGTTGCACCATTGATGCCGGATTGATAGGTGAGACAATTTGACAGAAGCCAGAGAGGACTGGAGGGAAGTTACATTACTAACTTTACTAAAATGCTGGGATCGGCTTGAAGATCTTTCCCTCGAGATCGATCTGCTGGATGCGGTGGATGCTTTTTAGTCACAGAATCAAGATGTTGGGCCCTGAGGTCGCTAGCGCGCCGCTTGCTTTGTTACATCATTGGGAGCAAGCGGTGAATCACGTGCCCGTCAACTCGGCGAGTGCAGGAAAGCTAGCGATCAGATAGTTTCGGTGTTCTGTCTACGATCTTTGAGCAATGGATTGATTGAAGCAATTGCTTGCTGTTGCGCACGAGGCTATATAATATTGATGATTTCCGAACACTCAGATATTTCCGGGGTCCAGAGTCCGCAATGGAGGCGGAAATGAAGAGAACGCGTAATGATGCTTCGCTCTAAATTGCGAGCAGTCAATCTCGTGATTGTAGAACCTCGTGAATCGCGAGGACCGTAACGGATACGATAGTTAGTGCCACTATCAGATGCAGCAGACGCGTTCTTTGCGTCTGCTGGGCGGTTCTATAAGATATGGACAGGTCGAAGAAAAAACCGATAAGAAATTGTTTGTCCTGTTGAGATCAAGACGGGCTTTGAAACCATCAATTGACTCAATTCAGATTGATCGCTTATTTACCAATTGTGTCTCAGAAAAAGGGCTTGAAACCATCAATTGACTCAACTCAAATGGATGGCTTCTTCGCCAATTCGCCAATTGTGTTTCAGTAAGTGAATCAACTCAATTGGATGGCTTATTTACCAATGGTGTTTCAGTAAGTGAATCAGTTCGAATGTATGGCTTCTTTGTCGACTGTGCCTCGGAAAGAAGGGCTAAAACCAGTTGACTCAACTCAAGTGTACGATTTCGGCAACCACCTGGAATCCCCAGATAGCGGTGGTAGCGACTCCGGCATACACCACTAAACGACCAATGATTTCCACGTCGTATCTAGGCTTGAATACACCTGCCAATGGTGGGACCTTTTCAGTCGACTCGCGGCGTTCGAGGCTGGGGAATTCCTCCATTGCCTTTTCAGGCGCATCGTTGGCATATGCCAACATTTCGTAGTAGTCAATATCGGTTTCAGGACCCATGGCCAACTTTTGGTCGTGTTCTGTAACGCCCTTGAAGAACTTGTTGAAGTCACCGATGGCATTGGCTCCCAATTCGTCCTTGCTTAAATTGGAAATGGAGGTGCTTCTAATGTGACGATTGGATTTCTTGGTATGGGCGGTGGCAATGAAGTTTCGACGTGGCAAATAGACCCCGATGATTTTATAAATAGGTGGAAGGATGGTGAAAACGATTGGTTTGGAAATAGCCTTCCAAATCACCACGAGAATCACTCCGAGTGCTACTCTTGCCACCTGTTTGGCGATGCCAAAGCTGGCGTAATCGTAATGTAAAAGGAATGGGTCTTGGAATGGATTCCGAGTTGCAAAAAACTGGGTTTTGAATGCCACGAGATGTGACAAGTCCATGCCGATAAGCACACCAATGAATGCAACAGAGTCGTCAAAACAGGGACAGTCATCCACGGGCTCTGCGTGGATGTGAATGAGCCCAACGTATCCCATAATAATACCTACTGCCGAGGTCCAACCGAATGCATTGTTAAATATGAAGTTGTCCCAAGCGGCCCCAAGATAATGACGGAATAAAAAGACACTGGTGCCCACTCCGCAGCCCACTGCAAGGTCAAGGAATCCATGCATACCGCAGTAGAGACGGCCAAAGATTAACAGGACGTAGTAGACGGCCAAAAGCGCCAATAAAACGACGCGAGTGGTGAGTGAAAGCAGATCTTTATATTCCAAAACCTTGGCGGCTAGCACCAAGGTCACGGCGGTGGCGTTGGCACTATGACTCGAAGGGAACCCGTACTCTTGTGCGGTATAACCCAGCATGGTGATACGTTTCACAGGGGGTGAGCGTGGGCGTGGTAAACAGAACCAGTCCTTAAGATAACCTGTAAAGTAGATTCCCAAGCCAAGAACCATGACCAAGTCCCGCGCGAGGGTGCTGGCGCCAAACCAGATGGGAATTGGAAGCATTAGCACGTAAAAGGTGTGAGACGCCAAGTTGGCGGTCCAGGCAAAGTAGAAGTCCAAGAAGGGCATTCTGACCGCAGATTGAAGCTTCTTGAGCACATCGGTCTCTTTCCGGACCATCGGCAACAACGCAGACCGCACTTTGTATCTGAAGGGCGACAATCGCACTTTGTAATGGTCATTTGATTTGTTGCCGGCGTCTCCCAAATGATTAGGGGAAAGGAGGATTTCGATATCGGTGTCATTGATTCCAGGGGACGGCTTCTTGAGGAGGTCCTGCTCCAACTTTGAAACGGTGGTGGCCCCCGTTGCCCCTTGTTTATCGGAGACAGTCATGGATATGGAGCCCACGTTGATCTGGGAAGATGGGAAGGTTGGGTGATGGTTAGTGGAGTTAAGCCCACGTTGAGGAATAGATTGGTGGTGGTGGTGGAAAGAAAGGTCTGTGGTGGTGGAATGTTAGCAGACACAAACAATTTCGCTTTGAACGAGGGATGTCGCGGATTTAACGAGGAACTCTGCTTGCCATCAATTGTCTGCTTAGGAGACGGTGGGCCGAGCAGTGTTGTGAATCCTTTTTTCCAGTCGATGGCCTCGCTAGCACGACGATCCGGGAGCGCGTGCGAACACACTGCGGAGCAACAACTCGTAGATGGCGGGGAATCGCGCGCGCTGGGATACCGAGAGGGTCGCTAGAAGCTCGAGAATGTATCGGTTCAGCGTCGAAATACGATGTGAAAGAGGGGGTAACTGGTTGTGGTGCTAAATTTAGTGTGGAAGTACACTGTGTACTGGCTGGATCTTCCGAGGTTTCCAGACTACCCCTTTTCGCGGGGCTTCAAACGGTGAAGACTCACTGGCGAGCGTCCCACGGGCGCACTACATGGAGCACCGGGAGCAGCAAACAATAGTTATCCGACCCGCGATTTCATGTAAGAATTAAGCAGTATGCAGTGGATCAATAGGTTATGACCCAATCGGGGTCAATAATAGCCTTTTCCAGCTAGTCTAGCGATCGTGTGTTCTGCATTTGGTCCAATCTTTCCAAGACAGTCCACTCTAGAGGACTGAAATGGCTTTCTTTGAAAAGTCGAGATAGACTAATGATGGTTATTTTAGTTACTGCAGAATAGTCGGTTCGATTTGGTTATTCTAGTATTGCAGAATAATCATTGAAGTATTCCGTTATTTCAAATAATTCAGAATAGTCTTCTCAATTTGGCTATTCCAAATATTTCAGAACAGACAACTCATTGATTTTCTGTCTTTCCGATTCAATGACGATCGTTCCAGTCTGGTGGTCTTCCTAAAACATATAATGATAAGTTTGTATCTCTTCCTGTCTCTAGACTGAGTTTTTGCTTATTTATAGTATTAGTATATATTAGGTCTATGCGAATTACAAAATGGTACAGCGACGCTTCTTCTTCTTCTTGTCATTTCTGGTAAATGCAAACTCGTCCTCGTTGTATTTGGACTCGCCATGGAAGTTTCCGTATGGATTTTGAGTATAAGTGTCTTCGGTCAATGGCTCATCCAACAAAGCGGCGGAATCAGATTTGAGATGTCCACCCCGCTTGGAGTTGGTGGAAACGTTCCGGGAGTGAAGATTGTTAGATCCGTATGAGCCCCCAAGGGAAGATCCATGCAACACCCGTGAAAGTCTCTTTCTGGAGCCAGCACTCTTTTCAACTTGTTCCTGCATCTCTTTTTGTTTCTGGAAGTGGTTGAGCGCAAAATTGAAGACCATTTTGATGTTGAACATGGTCTTGGCCGAGCACTGGATGTATCCCACCGCATTGATTTCGGTGGCCAATTGGATGGGGAGATCGGGGTCGATCTGAGTATGAAGATCCGCCTTGGTGCCCACCAACACAATAGGCACACCAGGACAGAAATGGCTCACTTCCGGGAACCAAGTGTCCTTGATATTTTGCAAAGAAACAAGATTATCGAGGGCAAAGCATACAAGCAAAATATCGACGTCGGGGTACGAGAGAGGACGCAACCTGTCGTATTCCTCTTGACCTGCAGTATCCCATAAGGCCAATTCGATGAGCTTATTATTAGGCGCTTGCACTATGGTGACGTAGTTTTCAAAAATGGTGGGCACATAGATTTCCGGAAACTTATTCTGGGCATAACTCACAAGCAAACAGGTCTTACCACAACCACCATCACCCACAACCACTATTTTCAAGTGGTAGTTTGCGTTTTTCTTGCTCAGCTCAACAATTGGGTACGATGGCACCACTGGGTCGTCGTTGATGATAATTTTGGGTGAGTTGAACTTCTGGAACATCTCCCGCCTTTGTTGCTCCAACATCGACTGGCGCTTGGCATTTTCATAAGGGTTGAAGGACTCTTCTGTTGGGGGCCTGGGGCTTCCGTACGACTGGTACGAGCTGCGCTTGGACATTGTTGAGTGTCAAATAGTGATGAAATTAAGAAGGCGAAGTCACCGATGGCGGAAGTGATGGATAGCGACTGTAGAAAGAGGATAGGACGCCAATGAGAAAAACTCTGGATAGCGACAATAAAAAAGAATAATCCGGGGTGTTAGCGAGTGTTTGGAGAAGGTCGATTGTGTTGTTGGGAAGCGATAGGGAGGCCGATCTCGAGAGTGCTTTTTCTATCAACAAACAAACGACCAGTGTGCATATAGCCGATGGTGTCTTGCGGGTCGTAGTCACGTGGCGATGATTAGCGTTGCCTACACGGATAGTGCCTGAGCAGCAGACGGAATGCAGGTGGTACGTGTGGTGTCACGCAGCTAGTGTCTACGATAGGGTGGGCAGTTCTAGGCTGTGATGGCTTATGGAAATCTATATTTAGTAAATGGGCGGTGTCGCACGTGATCCCACCGTTTAGGAGTAGTAATTGTCTCGGAGCTCACAATAGCCGGCGAACACCAGCTGTTTTCCAGTCCAGGGGTACGAGACGCAAGCAGCGATGCAAACCGGTGGAGTTACTGGATTTGGCGTAGCCTCGCGGTGGTGTGCGTCGCAAAATTTCAAAATAATAGCGACTGCAATATAGAATAATAGAGTCAACCCACAAGAATGCAGGATAAATGAAGAAGTGAATAAATGAGAAGAGAATAGAGAAAGAAAGTATAAATAAAAAAGAGGAAAGAAAGTCTATAGATATCGATTTAGGTTCGATTTAAGAGCCATCAGGGGTTTATTGCTAGTCGGTGGTCTTAACAGTCAGTTCTAGGCGTTGCTACCCCTCCACTTATTTTGCCACTTGCCACTTGCTTCTCGTGCCATCGCGACCCCACACCTGATTTGGGGCCTTGGTTGCGGTGCAATGGGCTGCGTTCGTGCGATGGCAGTAGTGCGCGCGGGCTCAGCCAAGTCCTGGGCTGGCGGGGTTGCTGGCAGACATCTTTCGAGCAGCGCGCAGCCGCCTAATAACGAGCTGAAAATATATCAAGCCTAAATATATCAGCCCTAATAAGCCATCCTCGATAAAACCTAAATATAAACCCAAACCTAGCAACCCTTACCTAAAGTATACCATAGCTGTAACCATCGCTGAGTTAATATTTCACTCAAAATCCTCTCTGATAACTTTCTTCCTTTGAGTCATCATGGTTTTGGTCCCGTCTCTGCTCCGTTTGCGGACTCCGGCATACACCCCAACACAGACTTACCGAGCACGCGCTCCACGCGCCGAAAATTTTGCCCCGCCAGCACCACAAAAGTCTGAGGCGGGTCCGTTTCTCCATTCGTCCTGCTCGCACTTATAAAAGAATAGCGCTGCCTAAAAATTGATACATTTGATCCAATTCCTCCGTTAGCTTTGTCCCTTGCCGTCTTGATCGTGACGATATGTCCATAAGCAAAAACGTCTTCCAACTCTCTGCCATCGCGGGCTCGGTGTCCGAAGTGCTAAGTGGCGCCAACACCACTCTTCGCAGAGATGCCGCCCACGTTTACGCTTTCTCCTGGTTAGGCTACCCACTCAGAAGCTGCGATACCTCAGCAGACATTTGGGCCGATGCGAATGCCACCTCGTTGCAAGCCAGACACATGGCCGAGGCATCGGCCATTGCCACCAAGAAACCTCGCAAGACCGCCAAATCACAAAAGCGTGCTTTTTCCACCTTCGCCCGCTCATACTCCACCACCTCAACTCCTCACTTCGACCACCTGAAGATCATCGGCGAGGCACCGGTGCCAGATACTAAAGATCCCCAAAAGTTCGAGATGCTGAGTTCCGAGGTGCCTGCCACCAGATTGGCTCGTATCTTCCACTACGGCTCTTTAGCAGCTGGAATGGGTATCGGTGCCGCCAAGCAAGGTATCAAGCATTATGCCGCTGGTAACAAGACTTCGCTCACCATGAAGTCTCTTATCTTGTCTCCCGCCAATATCGAGCGTATGGCCAAGAAGTTCTCCAAGATGAGAGGTGCTGCTCTCAAAATCGGTCAGATGATGTCCTTCCAAGATTCCTCGATTCTTCCACAAGAAATCCAACAGATCTTGATGAGAGTGCAAAATTCCGCTCACTACATGCCTCCAGGCCAATTGGAAAGAGTGCTTGTGCGTGATTTGGGCCAAAACTGGAGAGAACGCTTGTTCGCTTCTTTCGACGATGTGCCCATCGCCGCAGCCTCCATTGGCCAAGTTCACAACGCTGTTGCTCACGACGATGTCACTGGTGCCGTGACCCCAGTGGTTGTCAAAGTGCAATACCCAGGTGTTGTTGAATCGATTGACTCTGATTTGAACAACTTGTTGATGCTCCTTACTGCCTCTTCAATCTTGCCAGCGGGTTTGTTCCTAGACAAGACCATTGCCAACGCCAGAACCGAGCTCAAATGGGAATGTGACTACATCAGAGAAGCTCAAAACTTGATCAGATACCGTGAATTGGTTGGTGAAGACGAAGCCTTCACTGTTCCAAGAGTTTTCCACAACTTATGTGGAGAACACGTTTTGACCATGGAACGCATGAAGGGTGTTGAAATTGTCAAGGGTAACTGGGATCAAGCCACCAGAAACTGGATTGCCTCTAACATCATGAGATTGTGCCTCATGGAGATCAAACAATTCAAGTTCATGCAAACCGATCCTAACTGGGCTAACTTCCTCTACAACGAGCACACCAGAAAGATTGAATTACTCGATTTCGGTGCTGCCCGTGATTTCAACGATGAGTTCGTCACCGACTACGTTCAAGTTCTCCGTGCTGCTGTTCGCAAGGACCGTAAGGCTGTGGAGCTTTACTCTAAAAAACTCGGTTACCTCACTGGATTGGAATCTCCTCAAATGACTGAAGCTCACATTGACTCCGTTATGGTGCTCGGTGAAGCTTTCTCGCCAGTTGACAACAAGGGAGAAGCTTTCGACTTCAAGCATCAAACCATCACTGACAGAGTCAGAGAAAACGTCGGTGTGATGTTAAGCGAACGTTTGACTCCTCCACCTGAAGAAACCTACTCCTTGCACAGAAAGTTGAGTGGTGTTTTCTTGCTCTGCGCCAAGATGGGAGCCACCGTTCCATGTGAAGATTTATTCAGAGAAATCATCGGTTACGAAGATTAGATAATCTTAAGTGATACACTATCATATTACATGTGAAAGTGACTAAACTACCAAAAACAGATGAACTTTACTAGACTTCCGAAAACAGATGATAGTGACTTCGTTCCAAAAAATGATTACATTATCAACTAGAACAAAATCGGTCCTAGATAACACGACGCTTACAGAGCGTTCTTATAGAGCATCATATGCACTCCTTTAATATTTAACGAATCACGTCCGCTTGTTTATAGACCACGACCCACTAATATTATGATTAAAAGAAATGGCAAAGTACGCGTAGAATCAAAAACAGTGAAGCACCAGTAGTATCAAAAAAACCAGCAAAGAAGTAGAAGGATAAAATAAGCGGTTGAGTGATCAAAAAAGCGGTAATTTACCCGTAGGATAAAATAAACATAGTTAATGTTAAAGTTGCTGTTTCCAATTTTGGGTTATGTGATAGATAACAGTCTCGGCGATTGCTCGCTTCAAATTAAGCCTACTTCGATGCATAAATCCGATCTAGGCAACTTTGAAAAACAAGTCAAAATCAAAGTTTATCCAGCAGTGGTAATAGCAGCAATAGCCGAAGTCGAAGTTAACGAAAATGACAGTTTTCAAATATCTCCATTGAAGATTACCATCTTTTGATGACGTTACTAGTTGCATCCCGGCCGATAGCCGGGTCACGTGCTGATTATCATCAACAGCGGTTACAATTGTTCCTGCGTTATCGCATCCAAACCATCACAACCCATCCATGAAAGCCGTCGGGGACCCTACGGCCCTTGCGCCCGAGCAGCCCAAGCGCTCTCGTGTGGTGGAACGGCAATCGTCGGTAATTCTCGCCAGCACTGGCGAAAGGGTGCGCCGTGCCGTGTCGCTATCTACATCAAGCTTTGGCAGCACCGCTACAGACACAGATGCCCTTCTTGCCCGGCTGGCCACTTCATCCAGTTTTGCGGCGATTGGAGGCAGGATCCACCGATTGACCGATCTGATGGTCCGCATATCTCACAATGACGTTTTCCAAAGCGTGCTAAAGTGCACGATTGCCTATTTCATTGCATCACTAGGAGTGTATTGGACGCGATTTGACGAGTTTCTTGGCTCCACAGACTCCAAGCACGTTGTGGCCACGGTCGCGGTGTACTTCCATCCTGCACGCTCCAAAGGTTCCATGCATCAGACCCTCATCTTTGTCGTGATCTCGCTTGTGTTCACGTTTTCGGTGCTGGTAGCCTGTCGATCCATCTCGACCAAATTCTTCAATCTGGGGGAAGACGAAATCTCGCATGCCATTGATTTGGTGGTAAGCCTGGTGGCTTTGGGGATCATCGCCTTCATGAAACAGCGCAACAATAAGGCCAACACTGCATGCTCGCTAGCCTCCATTTCCATCATCACTTGCATTATCAAGGAGGGTAGTCTCAATTCCGATACGATCCCATTGGAGCGTTTGAAAGCCACCTTCGATGTGGTGGTCGTGGGGTGCGTCATCAGTGTGGCAGTGTGCTACTTGGTCTATCCAGTTAGTGCTGTGCACCGTTTGCGCCGCTCTCTCAACGATTCCTACAACGTGATGTCCTCGGTTCTACTGATGGTGTCGCATCGATTCTTGACAGGAGAGAAGATCAGTGCGAAAGATGCGAAATTGTTTGATAAGTTGAAAACCAACATCTCGGAGCTCTTGGTCAACAATGAAGAGGCGATGTACGAGCTCCGTGCCAAGGGTCGGGAGAAAGAATGGCTCGTATTTGACGAGCTTGTCTCGTCAACAATCTCATTGACAAGACATCTACAGGCGTTGCGCAGTTCCACGGAAATGCAATGGAAGCTATTGCACACAGACGAAGACGGAGGTGATGTGGACAGTTTGGATAGTTTCCGTAGTGATTGGCTCGGTTCGCATCATTCACGTCAGTCTACTCCGGATATAGAGTCAAATACCCCTCAACTGACTAAATATGGGGCTACTGATTCCCAACCGACAAAATCGGGGATTAATGATCCATATTCTAATACTCCAGTGGTGACTAAATACGGTACGATTGATGAGGATGACGAGAACTCCAGTCACAACTCGGAACCCTTCCCTACCTTCAAACAAACATCCACGGCGAACAACACGCGTATGATGGATAACATGAGCACGGCTCATGAGCATCTTTTCGATACTTTTGTCTACTACCTTGCCCCACCGATGAAATCGTTCATTTTCACCATCAACGGTATTCTTGCTGAAATTCCGTTCGAAAAGTATAGCGAAGACCGTCCCAATAAATTCGCCAAAACTACAAACCTTCAAAACTCTTTACGTGAGTCGATTAAATTATTTGAAACCAAGCAAGCCGAAGCCCTTAAAAAACTCTACGGCAAAGAGGTGTTCACCACCTCAACTGACGATTTCCTCGTGAAGACAGACCAAGAGGAAGTGGCTGCGTGTTGCGGTAACTATGCCTCCTTATTGGGTCTCTACGCCAGAGAATTGATGGAATTTTTGAAACTTGCCGAAACCTACGAAGAAGCTCGCAACCAGCCAAGATCATGGTCTTGGATGAGATTCTGGAAATCTCACCCAGATCCTACTTTTACTGAACAACAGCGTCAGAATAGTACTTTAAACGCAGCTTTGCTTGACCTTCAGACCCAATATAATAAGCCTGGTCATCCTGCCCCCCGGAAGAAAAAGTCTGACGAAACCTGGTCCTTTAAGCTTTGGAAGGGATTGAAGATTCTCCGCAACTCGGAAGTGCAATTCGGTATAAGAGTCGGGCTTGGAGCCCTCGTACTTTCCTCGTTGGCGTTTTTGCCTCAAACACGGGAGAGATTCAATCTGTGGAGAATTGAATGGGCTTTGACCGTCTATTGTATCATGATGAATAAATCGTTGGGAGGTACCACCATGACAGTCAAATGGAGATTTATCGGTACTTTTTTCGGGGCATTTGCTGCATATATCGTCTGGATTTTGACTGACGGTAACGTCTATGCACTCTGTGCCACTGGAATTGCAATTGCGGTGGGATCCTTCTACATCATCTTGTTCTGGAAGAAGAATAACCCTTTTGGTAGGTTTATCTTGTTGACCTACAATTTGAGTGCTCTTTACTCTTACAGTATGACCCAACAGGACTCGGAAGATGGTGGTGAAGGTGGTGACTCGCCCATCATTGGTGAAATTGCATTCCATCGAGTCTTTGCCGTCTCTATTGGTATTATCTGGGCTTTAATCATGGCTTCTTGCTTCTTACCCAATAGTGCTCGTGCCAGGCTCAAAAACGGCTTGACCATATTATGGCTCCGTCTAGGAGTAATTTGGACCACGGGACCACTTGATTACAGTGACGAAGACCATAAATTGACTGGTTTGAAGGGAGAAGAGGGAGTCAATCAATTGTTGGCCGAATGTGAAGTTTTATTGAAACAGGCACCTTTAGAGTTCCGTCTCAAAGGTAGCTTTCCCGAAGAGACCTATCGAGATTTATTGAAAAGCACTTCGAATATTATTGACTCGTTTCAGAACATTACGCTTATGATCAAAGTGGATCCTCTAATCAGTCCCAACGAAGACTTTGTATTAAAATACATTGAGCTGGAAAGAAACGAATTGGAACAGCGGATCTTCTTGGTTTTCTACATGATTGCCAGTGCTATGCGGCTAGGATTCCCGTTACCAGCAAAGCCAGCATCAACCGAACATGCAAAAGATCGATTGCTCTACAAGTTGAGTGAAATCAGAAATAACTCTGAAGACCGAATGAAATTGACAAACGAGGATTTCATTCTTCTTTATTCTTACATTTTGGTGACTTCCACCATTAGTGAAGAACTCGATTCGATCATTGCATTAATTAAGAATCTCTTGGGAGATTTGTCGGAGGATACTTTCCAATTAGTCTGACCAATTTGTCTCCCATTTTCCCCCATTAATTACCGATAATCACCCAATTAGTCTGCGCGCGAAACTTCTCTGAGGTTCCAATTCGAACGCGCGCGACACTTATTTAATCCCAAGCAAGTATATTAATATATCAATTACATAGTTTATTATTGCATTTTATCTCAAATATAAGACTTTGAACTCATAAGTTGTAAGGATTATCACAGGATCAATGTGTATGATTTTTCTTCATTTTTTTGGATAGGCTTACTAAATCTAATTATCTCTTTGAGTACAAAAATCAACATATTGTAAAGTTTTTGAAATTTTGATAAAATAATAAAAAAGTAGAAATCACCTTAGAAAGAGCTAAGCTTCAACTAAACAGTGGTAACCTTATATTCTGGGGTTTCCCTTCCTCAGGGGTCTTTCCATTAGATGTCATTCATCATTTTGCAGCCGCATGGTCACGTGACCAATTTGTCGAGGGCATCATTTTTCTCAGAATCAAGTGTCATCCATTCATCATCTCACACATCTACTTCACATCATGTCCGTTCAATTTACGCCAGAAGATCCCATCGGGATAGAGTTGAAAGCCAACTTGATACAAGAGTTGAAAAACCGCTACAACTGTTTCGACGATGCCCAAGACATCGCCGAGTTCATCGTCATTTTGATTGTCAGCCACAAATCACCAGCAGAAATCTTGCAAGAAGTCAAGGAAATTGCTGACATACCCATCGATGTTCCTTTCATCGAGGCCATCTTCAGAGAGATCGAAAGAATACAGAGCGTGCATCAAGGTGCCCAGCAAGGAATGGTGCCCCAAGAGCAACCTCAACAACCACAACAACCACAACAACAAGATTTGGCTCCTCCAGTGGCAAACGTCGCTGCGCCAGTATTTGATTTCACCAAAGCGGCTCAAGCGCCTCAATTTGACTTTACACAACAACCACCACAGCTCGACTCCACCCCAAATCATGGACTCCCTAAGATCCCTTCGGGACCCAAGGGGATAAATAAGAGTCGTGATTTCGACTCAAGAGCCAAGCAAGGTCGTGGAGGGATTGGCAAGGCTGCCACCAATGGCAGAGACAGAAACGGGGTCAAGAAGGGATACAACACTCAGATAGTAAACAAGGTCTTGGGGGAGAACAACGGGGCTACCAACGTCACCAAATTCAGCTCGAAACCTTCCAAGGGCCGCTGTCAAGACTTCCCTTACTGTAATAACAAAGACTGTGAGTTTGCCCATCCAACCAAGAATTGCTTCGCCTATCCTAACTGCACAAACCCACCAGGAACATGCAATTACTTGCACCCTGACGAGGATCAAGAGCTCATCGCCAAGTTGGAAAAGTCCAAGCAAGAGTACAAGGACAAGAAGAAGAACGAGGCGCTCTTGGCCCAAGCCACTTGTAAGTTTGGCTTAAACTGTACCAAAGATACCTGCCCCTTTGCCCACCCCACCCCAGCCAACGGCCAGGCCAAAATCGTCACTTTGGATTGGTGTCCTGCTGGAAAAGGATGTATCGATTCAAACTGTGGCAAGGCCCACCCACCTCCTCCTTCGGCCAAGCCTGTTGTCCAGACCGGCCCCAACCCAGAAATTGCTTTGGAACAGTGTAAGTTTGGAACTCAGTGCACAAACTACAAGTGTCCTAGAAGGCATGCCACTTCTTTGGTGCCATGTCGTGCTGGAGCTCAGTGTAAGAGACTTGACTGTACTTTTGCTCATCCTTTCAATGAGGTGTGTCGTTTCGGTGCCAAGTGTCTGAATAAAAACTGTATGTACCAGCATCCCGAGGGACGCGACATCCAGTCGAACACTTGGTCCAAGGACTCCACATCCAATAGAGCGTTTGCGGTGCCGCAAGACCAGGTTATGGAACAGGCGGTGCAAGATTAGCCATGTATAGTTAATGTATATTATCGTTATCAATAAAGAGATTTATTTAATACGAAGAATTGTAAAACTGAGTAAGGAAATTGAATGGTCAATAAATCCCAGAGGAAGGAAAATCATCTCTACAAATCTACATTAGAACAAGTGAAGCAGAGTAACTGAAAGAAGTAACGGAAATTAGTTCGAGACTCGACATAATGATTCAGTAGTCTCCTGACATTGATTATTCAGTGCTGTTTTCTACATTGATCTTGATATTGCTATTAGATAAGATTAGTGTATTAGTAGGTATATAATATACAACCGTCCACTTAGTATCTCTTCTTACCGGCGTGAGCTTCTTCAGCGTAGACGTCCAATGGAGAAGGAGCAACGGCGGTTTCAGCCCACAAGTTAGGAGTCAAGAAACCGTAAGTGTTACCGATGGCAACGAAAGCGGCCTTCAAGGTGTTTTCGGTAGTTCTGGTGGAACCGGAAGAAGTGGTGTAAACATCTTCAACACCAGCCAATTGCATCAACTTCTTGACGGCTGGGGAGGCGACGATACCCTTACCTCTTGGGGCTGGGATCAATCTGACGGCAACGGAACCACACTTACCAGTGACCTTGGTTGGCAAGGAGTGAGGAGCACCCAAGTTGGTACCCCAGTAACCTCTTCTGATTGGGATGATGGACAACTTGGCGATAACAATGGCAGCCTTGATAGCGGAAGCAACTTCCTTGGCGGTCTTGATACCTAAACCAACGTGACCGTTGGAGTCACCAATGACAACGACAGCCTTCATTCTGGTTCTTTGACCGGCTCTGGTTTGCTTTTGAACGGATCTGATCTTCATGACTTCGTCCTTCAATTCAGGCAACAACAAGTCGATGACTTGGTATTCCTTGACTGGCAAAGAGTGCAAGTAGATTTCTTCCATGGAAGTGATCTTACCGGCCTTGACCAATCTACCTAACTTGGTGACTGGGGTCCATCCCTTTTCTTCACCATCTCTTCTTCCTTTTCTTGGACCTCCTCTCTTTTGGTTTCTACCGAAAGATCTCTTTTCTGGGGCAGCAGCTGGGGCAGACATATTGATATTGCTTGTCGGAATGTTACGTGGAAAGCCGGGGGTGGTGGTTTTCGATCGACAGATGCTGAAGAAAAGAGCTAGGATCGTGAAAATTTTTGTAGATGGTTCCAGGATGCGAGAGCGCACTGGGTGCGAGCCCTAATCACGTGCGGGAATGAAAAATTTCCAGAACTTTTGTGACTGCGCGTGGGGCCTGGAAGTCATATGAGGCGTGCGACATGCGACATGTGACATGTTTCACGACATCCTGGAATTAGGCTGTTTCAAAGTACCCATGCTGTTTTGGTACAATCTGCCAAAAATCTTGGCTGCTGGGCTGGCAATCCACTTAACTACTACATTTGCTACTTATAAGTCACAGCGAACAACAATTGTTGCTGGTGCATTTGCGCCCATTCTCGTTATTGTAGCTGCTATTGCAATCGTAAAATCTGCTGGCTCTCAATCTGCGGTTCCATGCGTCGTCCATGCTTTGTGCGCTGTTCGCGCGCCCTTGCGCCTTGAAGCGACATCTGGCCACACGCGACACCCCGTCACGCGCACCAAGACCTACCGACGCCGCATGTGAAACTACCGGTATGGAAGGGACCCCTGGGGTTCTGACCACCAATGGCCAGCAATGACTCCTGGTAGTCGTCCTATACTCCAATGGCAAACCATATTTACTGCAATTCCGTTGCAAGAATCACCCGTAGTGTTGTTTATAGCTAGCTAGCTCTCGCGTTTCACTGCCCATTAATATTGCTACTTGTGGGCAGCAACTTAAGCACCACCCCGGAATTCGAGTTGTACGTCATTTACCGGTTGATGGAACCCACCCTATAAAATCACGCCTCCCCCCTGAATTGGAACTGGCTATACCATTTACAGGTTCGAATTTTGTCTAGAATATTATCAACATGTCGTCCTACGCCGATGCCGCCGCCTCTTCTGGTCCTACCGGAGCTAGCAAGTTACCAACCCCTCCAAAAGTGAAGCAAACTTCCGACCCTTCTGGTAGCGTCGAAACCGTGAAACCTAGCGAATTCGACAAATTGAAAAAACAAGCCAAGCAAGAAGTCCACGACACCATTGAGAAGAACAACGAAAAGGCCAAGCAAGTCGAAAAGGAACTTGCCGAATTGGAAGAAAAGGCCAAGCCATACCTCAACAAGGCTTTGGATGCGATCAAGAACGCCGCTTCTCAATTCTCCTCCTACTTCTCCGACGTGGAAGCTGAAGTTGAAGCTGAAACTTCCTCCATTGTCTCCAAAACCGCCGTTGAATTGCAAAACCCCGTTGTGGTGGCCCAAATATTGGTGGGTGTGACCGGTGCCATTGCCGGTTACTTCACCTGGTTGGAGAGAAAGAGAATCAATACCGACAGCAAGCTTGTTGTGAGTATTCATGCGGCAGTTATCACTGGTTTGGTGGTTGCCGATGGCTATTTATTTAACAGATTCTACCCACAGTACGACAAGAAGAGACTTTAGGTAGATATTTATACTAAATCATTATAAAGCATGTAAAGTGATGTAGAACCCACCAAACTGAATTTCTGGAGAGGTTTCTTAAATTGTATGGAGAAGCTCACTTTCGGGGTTAAGTGTATGAATAGTTTATGTAGTTGTGATTTGGGGGGTGCAATGACAAAGGGAGTGAAATTTGCGTCATAGTAGTGAGAGGACTACTGAAAAAATATTCCTATTCTTACATCGATGCTTCTTCTATAATTCAAAAGAGAAGTCTTGGTTTTCGCCGAGATTCCTTCATTTTGAGAGAAAGTGTCTTATCTTGAAATCTGCGGACTTCACCATCGCTCTTGCACTCGCGTGCAACCCTTCTTTTGAGCCCGGCTTATCTCCTTGCGTCGTAAATGCGAGTCACGTGATCACCGATTTGCAACATTGCGTATCTACCTTGTTGTTGTTAGTGCCGTATCTCAATTAACGCGGGGCGATTCGACTACCCCTATTACAATGATAGTGATACCCGCCAAGAACCAAGAAATCGATGCTGATAGATAAGGCTTATCTTTCCAACGGCCTTCCTTATAAAAGCCACGTGTCCCACCTTTCACTACATTTTTTTTGAGAAATTAGTTCGTTATATTAGACGTTCATATTTGAAGAATTAGTTCGTTTTTACACGTTCATATTTGAAGAATTAGTTCGTTTTACGTTCATATCAGAATCATAAGGAATGCTCGCCGATATTGCATTTACCACTTGGATGGACCAAATGCGTCACCGGGGTTCACAGTGACTCTGATGGCAGTGTTGAGGGTGTCCATAGTATTAGTCACGGTCACACCCCACCAGCTTGGCATGGTGGCGTTGGTCAAGTTCAAACACAAGAAAATCAACAACATGGACCAAGCCAAACCGATATCCAAACCGGCCGACAAGGAATAGTTGTACTTGGCCCACCAGTGGAACCACTTTCTCTTAATGAACCATCCAAAGACCAAACCAACAATACAATAAGAAGTATAGTTGTATGGGGTGGCAGGTGGAATTTGACCGGTACCGTTGAAGAAAACAGGCCAGTTCATCCATCTGACAAATGAGTTTGGCCACTTCTTCAAAATGACCCATGAGATCACTGGAAGGATGGCACCAACAAGGAAGAAGAATAACAAGCCATAGTAGGTTTGTCCGTGAGAAAATTGACGTTGTGGACCGATAACACCCCAAATAACAGAAGAGTTGTAGAAGACTCTTCCACCTGGACAGATATAGTTGTTCTTTTGATCGGGGTCACATAATCCGTCAATATTACCGTATGCCCACTTCAAAACTGCAATTTGAACCAAGGATCCCCACATAGTGGCAGCAAATTGGGCTGCGAACAAAAGTCTAGGAGCAAGCTTCATGTAATGACCCAACTTCATGTCGCCGACGAAGGTCACAGCTTGGAAATTGGTGATGTAACCGAAGGTTTTGAAGAACATCATTGCAAGGGGCTTACCTGGAAGGATATAACCAACTAAGAATTCAGTGAGAACATTCAAACCAACAGTGAAGTTAGTTCTGGCAGTGATGATACCAATAGGAATCACAAACACCATTGCAATAATTAATGCAACAACCAACAACCAGACTGGCATTTCAGTATCCCAAACTCTAACAGTGACAATGGATAAAGCAAAGAAAATCAAAAAAACAATACCGAACCACCATTCGGGAACATCTTTATATTGTTTCATTAATCTTTGATGCACATCGGGCTTCTCTCTGAGTTTAAATTGGTCAACAATTTCCCGACCATGGAACAAAAATGTGTGCATAACCGTAGCCGTAATCGATGCGAAAGACAATCCGAAAGATAAGGCATAAGTTGGTGGCATGAAAAGAGGGGAGTATTGCTCATAAGCGGCCTTTTTGAAACTCAAAGTCTCCAAATCGATGATTCTCGAGACATTGTAAGACTTTTGAAATCTGTCAAAAATTTTACTCGAAGAGATTGGCAAATATTTAGAGTACCAGGTGTTGCTGTAAGAAATTGCTGGGGTGACGACCCAAAACATGGAAACAACAGAAACGAAGACGGTACCAATTGCACTCACAGGTGGAATCAATGGTGACTGAACATAACCAGCAATTTGGTTCCAGTCTAAAGCAATACTATTAGGGAATAAACCTAAACCGGTAGTTGAGCCGAAAAGTTGGTTAATGATAACATTGTTAGGTCTGATCCATGTGATCCAAGAAAAATTTGACAAAGCTGGGAAAATAAATCCAGGGAACCAATACCAGACAAAGGAACCAATAAAGATGAAACAGAAAAACTTAAGACGAGAGATTTGCCAGCCATTAGCTGAATGATTTTCATTGATATGCATATTAGTCAAGAAAGTACTAGTAACCAAGTTTGAGGGCCAAATTGCACTGGCAGGTTCAACCAAAATCTTTCTAGTAAGACCACCCATGGCAAATCCAATACATTGGGTAGACCAGATTGCGACAATAGCAAATCCCCATCCAAAATCGGAATGATAAAACCTATTCTGAGCGATCAAAATATCAGTGACATAAGCGGTACCACCTCCAAAAGAAACATTAGCCATGATAGTGATGAATGCATGTTCCTTGATATTAAATGGACCTGGATTAAGAGGAACTCCAAAAATTTTGATGTTTGGTATCGCCCAGGCCCAGAAAACACCAATGGGGTAGGCCAAAATCGAAGTCACATAAGCAGAAAGGTTGAATGATGGAGCGTGGAATGAGAACAAAAGGTTCATACCACAACCAATAGTGGTCAAAATCATACCAATAGTCCACATTCTGATAGTGTTTTGTGGAATCAGTGGATCATCTGAGGAAGGCACGGATGCTCTGACTTCAGGATAAGGTGAATCATCTTCGACATGAATTGCAGTATACTCATCAGCAAGTGTGGCTTCAAGAATATTGGAGGTCACAGGGTCAAATTCTTGTGACTTGGCTACTTCCAACTGCGGTGGAACGACGCCATCATGAGACTCAGTGTCTTTGCGGTCGATATCATATTCATCGACAGTTTCTTTGGTAGAAACCTCTTTACTTGATAAAAGGCTCTTGATTTTGTCCATGATTAGCTCAAGTAATTCGAGTAAACTGTGAAGAATTTACCCTGAATACATTGGCCTATTTATATAAATCAGCACAATCACGGTGAGTCAAAGGAACATTTGAGTAACGCGGGCACTTTTTGCGGAAAGTTTTAGACTTTGGCGGGTTATCGCAGGTCCGGGATGCAAACCATCTTTGGGAGATAAGCGTTCACGTATCAGGGAACGATATCCGGTCAGTCAACTGGTTGAAGAACATAACAAGCATGACAATAATCAGGGTCTACCTTGATTATAGTGTTGACAGATGAGAGGGTCCTACGCTTCGCTAGAATTGCAAATCCTATAAAATATAACAGAGAGTCCGCATGAGGAACGGCTCTATGTACCGACCCCATTTGATGCGCTGCATGCGGCCTTCAACTCGACATAAGGTTCAAGTGCACGTCAAAAAAATTCGGACGTGCGGGGAAAACTTTTCCATAAGTGAAGATGATACCAGTGGTATCAACGAATGAAGGCACAATATTGTAACCTTTACATCGAATCCCCTAAGGCACTGATATACAGCGATGTATATTTTCTCAAATCAGTTATCGCAAATTCAGCCACATTTAATAGTTCAGCAACTTTAGATTGAGGCAAGAAAGAATCTGCGTCCGAACTGTTTTATTAGTCTGTGGCTCAGGCGGGTTACTCTAAGGGCGCCGATGAAAGAAGTTTGCCTATCAGACCAAATTGGGGGATGCTTCCGAATGGAAATACATGGCTCTTAACCTGAATATACCCGCGTAACATCGGTCGGAATATTCCAATTTGATTAGTCGAACTTTAAAAGAGGCGGTCCACAATTCTCCAATTATAGAAGACTCATTTGCAATAGCTTTGCCAAACTACGAGGAAGTTCAGCCGTTTCAATACTGGAAGAGAAAATGAAGTTTGGGTTTCGGCTCGTTCGAGGTGCCCGCACATAAATTGCGATTTCTATTGCATTTTGATCGACCTGCTCTATAGGTGCTGCCGTGGCGGCCCGAAAGACAACCTCCGGAAATCAGATCAAGCAAAATACTCGTTTAGTTTCGTGTTTAGAGTGAAAATTCTTGGCGCTCTTCGCCGCGGATGCCGCACTAATTGGGTTCGATGGGCTTGAATGGAGTCATACTGATGATATCTTAGGTTGCGTCGGCATTGGCCCATAATTTTCGCCTGATACGGCTACAATTTTGATTTCGCTTCAATTAACCAATTACAAATTAAGCTTTGAATCGCGTTTGCGACACAGAGGGGATTTCGGAACGTATGAAACTTTAAAAAAATGAATAAACTTCATCTTTATGTAAAAGAAAAAATGCTGTAGATTTCGCGGCAACAGCTTCACAACAGAGAGTTCAAATTTAGAAATTTGTAGCGTCATTTCGTTCGGCTTCAGTCACCTGACTTATTGACCCCGGTTACGCTCTTATCTCCTGTTTGCGGAGTATATTAGCCCTGACACGCACCAAATCCCGGCTTTCTCACGCCAGCCTCGTATTCCGAACTCTTTTTGGTTCGGCTCACGGCGATCTTCATCCGGTTCCCGATTTTAGTACATTAGCTCTGTCAATAGGCGGTCATTAAGATAAAAAAAAATTGCAATTATTGATGAGTCACTTTCTTGTGATATTGCATAGAAAATTAATCATACTATCGTAGTATTTTGGAAGGACCAAGTGGGTATCACTCGATTACTATGAGTTGTTCGCTAGTTTATTGATAAACGCACTGAATGCATATACCGAGTTATCATTTTCCGATGATCCTCGTAATACTGAAGGACGCCGACTATCGAACGTTGATGTCATCGCATCGTTTCCACAATCGGTTTTGTGTAAATTGGATGCGGTTATTGACACATGGTGCGTCAGTTCCTACAGGTGGAGCTGCCGCGACGCATAAGACGGACGCATGGATGCATTAAACAAGTCGTATTATGGTTAATTGTATATGTACCATCAAACAATAACCGGTGGCAGGTCCCGACATCGGATCCTACAACCAGACCTACTCAGTGTAGGTGACGATCTGTGCATGTGATTCTACCCACCAATTGATTTGGTGGCTTGAGGTACCGTATAGTGCTTAGATACGAAGTTAGTTAGGTGGAAATTGAACTAAAATCGACTATGACAAACTCAATCAAATCATTCGTTCGAGTAAAATATCTGCTTGGTCCGGATAAAACGGCTTACTATGATTTTGATGTGAAATTAGATAGCAAAATCCGTGATTTGCATTAAGTGGAGCCTGAATCAAGGGTCCCGATTACTCTTGGCACATTAGGTGTGGTAAGTGGTCAGATACGAATATGGTGAATCATTGAAAATACACAGGTATCTAAATTTAGCAACGGAAAACAACTATACGGGACTATTCAAAAAATCGAAGGTTTTCACTAGATTCCAAACCTTAATGACCTGCTGGGTCATACCAAAGAGGCGCTGCTCTGTAAATGCCCTGGTGCATGTATAGCAAACAGACGCCTGTGCCATAAATAGTAATTACACTCATACCGATTATATACAACGGCAAACAAAAGCTTCCTGTTTAGCCTTTTTAGAGCTGACCCAAATGGGCATCCCTTTGCAGAAAACAATACAAAACATCTATTGTTGTGCCGCCAGCTTTTTATTTCTAAGTCTACACCGAAAGTTGCAGCATGCATGAAGCAAGAGCAGGGCTCTCTGCAGAAATGCGCTTAAGTGTTTTCCGTGCATCTACGCACAACTGTGCATTTTCGAGTGGTGGTGCATGTGATCATGGCATCCCCCGACAGAATATGTGGTCGCAGGTCACGCTTCGATATAGCATCGCCCAGTCGTGGATATCCCAGCTCATCTCATCGAGTCTACATTTACACCTCCAAATGAAAAATATTACAAAGCTGGTCAAGTTGCTGATCCTACTGTTGAGCAATTGCTTGTGATTTTCTCGCTGTTAATACTATCATTTACAGCTTATCTATGCTAACTTCGTAACATAGAACGGTCTGCTGTCGTAAGTGAACGAAAGAGGCAAGCGCATCACGAGGTTAACGTCGTTTTTTTTCGGCCGTTGATTCTTCACTCACAGGAAAATGACGTAACAGCAACGTCTGAACTATAGGCGCCTAATAATAGAGCCACAAATGCCAAACATGGTTTTGGACATTTGTGCACTTAACAAACGCTACGTGATAGTTTTGAGAATCTTGGCGTCTACCTTACATCTACGAAGCTGTCTCCAAACTTAAGAGGCGCACCGCTCTTACTTGGATCATCTTAATAATCCGAACTAAGCCATGGTGACGTCGAAACCTTGATCTATTCTGATGACACTTGCCGGATAAATCAAAATGGTGACGTATGTTGTATTAACCTTTTTCGATAGTTTGCGCTATCAGGGAAAAAAAACAGGACGTTATCGCAGCCAGTTATTGCCAGTATTCTCAAATGTAAGCTATATTCTTGGATAGCCTATTGTTTCGTGACCTAGATTAAAATAACGTACTACGGTACGGCACTAGTCACCACTAAGCTCTTGACCTTAAAGTGCTGTAATGAATCGTTGCGCTTTTCTTAGTACCGTTAAAGAGGTCGAAGAACAATCAACGATTCCACATTGTTGCAATTTACTTGGGGTAGCTTAAGGTATAAGCTTCGGTTATTAAACCTCACATAGGACGTATATGCTAGATTCGGGAAAATACCGAGAGACTAATGCCACATCACAGGAGTATTTTCCGTAATAGCTCTTGGCTAGGTCTAAAGCTGGAAGTCTATGTCTGGCGATCCCTTGATCCGACGGCAAGCTATGCTTCTTGCAGCAATTAGCCACGAGGGGCGAACTCGAGAGCCCCTTAGTACCAGCGCTCGAATGCGAAAGCTCGAATGCGAGAGCTGGTGTGTTGACGCGGACCGATGAGCTTCTCGAAGCAGTAACGCCGTATGACTGCTGCGAGGAAGACTAATGAGTCCGTGTCGGGCATGGTGTGGTTACTTGTTAGTTCAGGAACAAATATCAAGGTCACGCTCAAGTGTTCTGATGGCTTAGTCTCGCTGTATCGTCAATTATTAGTGAACAAGTACACAATTAGAAGCTCTTTCATTGCTGCATCAAGCGGACCGCGGCTGCTCTCCCGAGAAAGGTGCATGCAGATAGGTAGACATAAAAAATAATTTGTAAGTAATATTTTTTGAGAAAAACTTTCTTCAGGTCTATGCATAATTACACAAAACCCACGCTAATTACCACATCGGGGCTTGCTTGACTATTCTACTCTTGTCAAACGTCGCTTTGGCTCTGCAAGGCTAGAGCACTTTTAGCCATCAGCTTCTCTGGAAACAGAAAAAAATTATATTTTAATTGTGGGCTTTTAATTATATCACTTTAATTACTTCGTAACTTAATTATTGCATCGGCTTTAGTAATTTGACCTTAGATGCTTAAGTAGAGTCTCACCTGATATTAACTATCCTTATGCGTTGTTTAGTGTCTCACTCCAGCATTCGATAGTGCAACACTATTGTTTACTGCCGCGTTCATTAAAGTTTGTACTGTTGTTGACGACCATCATGTGGGGTTTGCTCGTGACTATAGCGTGGACCACACAACCGCAAGAGAAGACATCGGTTTTAGAACCGAGACAGAAGCCAGGGATATGCACTATGCGGGCGAATCTCTGTACTTAACGGGAGTGCGTCACGGGACTCTCTCCACAATAGGCGCAGTAAACTTCGCTAGCATGCATACGGGGGTAAAAGCGATGGCGCGCGGACTGCGGAGACACGAGTCATGCCTCACTGATCTGCCACCAGCTCAAGTACGGCAAAATTTGTGAATTGGGGGACAGAGACGGTATGTGGACACGTGACTTCTTGTCGACACCCAGATTTCTTTTGCCGGTTGTTATCGACGAGGTTGGTACAAGCGAGACGACGGAATGGACGATCTTCGCTGTAGGCGAGAAGGCAAGCCGGTTACGGCGGCATTTGTGTCGACGGGCTTCGGCTACGTCGACATGACCGCGAGTCTAGATGAGCTTACGCGGTTTCGGCGCATTATCGTGAGCCAATGAAGCTCGCAGCCAGGTCAAATCAAGGTGGGGGCGGTCAATCACCCCCGCAAGGGTAAGTACCCGATCTGGAAACAGGCAAGAAACGGATACCGCGAAGCCCAGGGGTATGGATAGATCCATGCAGAGCGTCAGCGTGGCGAAGTTGAGAATACACCCAAGAGTCACGCACTTACAAACCGATACAACACGGGCAGTAATCTTAGCCCGAGATACTTTCGTGTATAAGCTATGGTGTCAATAGTACGAATTGTGTCTCAGGATTTTGATTTACATGTGACGGAGGCGTCAGCGTATGCATCGAAGTAGAAGGAACTATTGTGAAAAATTTCTTTTTATTTTGCTCTTCGACGAGCAGCGCGAAGCTTTCGGCAGGGCCCCCGACGCTATGTAGCCCCGATGCGACCAATTGTGGTAGTAAAAAAGAACCAATTGGTATGCCCCTTCAGTATATACAGGACACATAGAATGACCTCATATGCGGAAAACGGAAACGGAAACGGAACAAGTTCATCCCGATGGCCGCAAGATCCGCAAGCAGCTGCTTGCATGGTCGATGGGGGTCGCTCCAGCTCTACGAAAGTGGGCTCGATATTGCCTGCCAAAGGGACCGCCGTAGAAGATTTTCCGAGTTGTGTATTACGGTTTTGTGGGTAATTCTTGTTCTCATCAAGTTACTTCAAACAATAGCTGCTTTTTTTTTTCGCTGGCGGTCAAAAAAAAATTTTCTGGCTTTGCGGTGCTACTAGTATTTTTTGATCTTTGCTAGCTATGCGCATGTTTATGCAATGTACTCATACATATTTTCTGGGAAAAGCTTATTTTTTAAGCGCCCCCCCAAAAGTTTAAATATTGTGATTCCTTAGTGCTTCAGTATCAAGCACTTGATTGTGTCTATGACATAACGTAATTCTCTCAACCTGCTTGGTTGATGATCATTTATATATAAACTCATTCCCTTGCATTTGATTTTAACTCATCTGAACCTTATCCAGTTTATTTAAAGTTTGTCACTTCCCTTCTACTAATAGTCAACACTCCCACCACGACGTACTCTTTGGCACATTTGATGGTGCCAACTGCTACTATACTCTTCTATTAAGCCATCCCACATGTTCTCTTCGACACCATCCAATTTCCCTTATAGTCGCTTTGATATGTTCGATCCCTCCTCTGAAACCAATCAGATCAACGAATTCTCGGATAACGCCCAGCTCCACAATCCAGCACAAGATCCCCAAGTTGCAATGGGCCAACCCAGCTACTTTCTCGAAGAGCCATCTTTCGAAGATGCCTTCTTGAATCAAAATAACAGCTCCTTCATGTCCAGCACCCAACCAATCCCAACCCAAGTCAACTACATGAACTCCACCAACAAGTCCACCACCAACAACACTAATCAATATATGAGTGCTGGTCAGTCATATTACGGCGCTCCAAGTGGTTCTAATTTGCATGAGCCTTTATTTGAAGGTTACAACTCGGCCACTTCCGCCAACACCATGACCAGCATATCAACCAACACCACTGGCCAATTCAACCTGGCTTACTCTGATGCTTCGATGATGTTTTTCGACCAGTCTTTATACGCCAGCGCTGCTTCGACCAATAATTCCGGTAATTATTACTCTTCCCCTCAGGTGTCACAGTACGGCGCCTCCGCTCCTGTCGGATACGACTTGACCCAGCCTCAACTGATCAACTACAACTACACTTCCAACGTGTACCCTGAAGCCTCCACTTCTAAGTCCACCCCACTGCTCCACTCGCCACAAAAGTACATCAAGGACGAGTTTGAAGGTCAACCCCAATCTGCTTTAGATAGGGCTGCCGACAAGCCTCGCCGCAGATACAGAGTGATTCGGGGGATTTCCGCTGGCGGATGTACCACCAAGCCTCCTAAGGAGTCGATTGACAGCAACTCCAAGTTCTATCCTGTGGAGTTGCAAATCAATGGTGCATCTGTGGAAGACGTATGCTACCTGCAATGGAACCTGTCTGAGAAGATGGACCGTCGTCGGATTGTTCGTATTGAGCGCATCCAACAAGGCAACAAATTGATTGCAAACTTCAGCATTGTCGGCAGCGCCGATGAAAACCCAATCACCATGCCTCCTCCCAAAAACGTGGATGTGGTGGAAGTCAGCTGTCTCGAGTGTGACATCGCTATGAACGACGAGTACGACTCCTGCAGTGATGAAGAAATCAGGGCCTCTAGATCTCCTAGAAACTACGTTAAGCATGAAGTTGATGGTGGAAGCTACCAGTACTACATCACCTCTGTTGAAGTTGTGGAGATTGTCGAATTGCTTATTGGCACCGAGTTGGTGGATCCTGCTGAACGTAGAAGAGAGAGGGGACGCGTGCGGTCCAACTTGGTTCCCTTCTGGTCCAAGAAACCGATCTCATCTCGGATGAGTGACAGTGCATCCACCTCTTCTTCGAGCTCCAACACACCAAACCCATTCCAGTCTAATCTCCCAAGCAACCAAGATTTCAAGGTCGAGTTGGCAAAGAGAATCATGGGCTACGAAATCAGAAAGCCTCGTGGATTCGACAAGGAGGTCAGAATTTTAAGATGGGACAAGTTGGTTCCCGCCTTGAAACGGGCCTTGCAAAGTTACTACACTGAGATCCCTAACTAGATCTCTAATAAGTCAATTTGCATGCATTTGTCACCACCCTCCTTCTTGCATCATCTCCTCTGAGGCATTCCCATTTATAGATTTAGGTTGGCAAATTAATTAACAAACGTACCAAAACACATTGAATGTAAACTCAGTAGTTAAAGGTGTACTGCATAGCTCTAACGTACAGTCGCGCCTGAACGGTAACCGTTTTGAATTTTCGAAAGTGTCTTTTGTAATCTACCAGTAAGACGGCAATAATGTGGTCAAGGGAATGCTAACACCGATCGTAATTAGTGGAAATTAGCTTGACTAGTATAAAATACGAATGACCCTTCTATCTTGCAAGAACGGAGCTATAATTAAAAGCCGCATTGCGCATGACAACTCCGCAGGCTGGTCTGGAAATATTCAAGCATTGTCGGCATAACTATAACTGCGGAGATATTTTCTCTGCACGTGCAGGAGAGGGGGGAGTTTATTCTTTGACTTGAGTTGCTTAGAGGCCGGGCCGGAATGCTGGAGTTAGTCTACCCGGGTTCGTAAACAAAACATTTCGAACAAGTGACTATGTTGACGACATTCATGCAACAAACGGTATCGCAGGGAGAGCAAATAATACCTCCTCGACCTATCGATAATAGATTTTTTTTAGGGCATTCAGGGCACGCAATCAAACAGGAGGTGTGCGTCACGTGGACATGCTACACTAGCTTATCAAAAAAAAAATAGATTGTATGGGGCTGCCAACCCCACACAATTTGCAGAGATAGCTTTACAAACTCTGTTTCTATAGATGGGCTTGATGAAAGAATCTCCAATGGAGGCTGGGGAACAAGACACGGCGTCTTGTCTTTCGACGTAAAAGCGAAGATTCTTTGCGAGTCCCGAAACCTTAAACAAAATATTTTTCTTCCGGGGACGCAGACTGTCTAAATTCCATTTTTGCGGTGTTTTTACCCATCAAGCATAATCGCACAGGCTTTAGTACGGCCTTCACAACCGCGAGGCGGAGACAGGCTTCAACAATCCTGGATCATTCGCTGGACGCATCTTGCGGACCCTCCTCGACATTGCTGTGGCCGCTGACATCACCATCCAAGGACCCTGTGCCTCTAGGAATCAATGCAACAACTGATGGGGAAATTTCTTCGACGCGCACTCTACTCCCACTAGTTCTTATCATGAGCCTCTGCACCGAGCCCACGGCATTCTTCGGATCATGAACGCATCCGTGCCAGCACTGGTGCTGGGCACCGCCCGCGCGGACCCACCCGAGATGCTTCCGAACTTATTGTGGACTACGAATATTTGGAGGCGGGCTCAGGTATTTTCGAAGATCTGATCTGTGCCGGCGTTGGTGACTTCTCGGGACCGTGCCTCCATCTTGCAGCGGCTCTCATTGGCTCTTTCCTTGGCCTACACAAGGCGTTTGTTGCAAGCGCAAGAACTTCACGTCGAGTGTCAGAAATTAAGAGTCTCTTCCTCCACGCGGTCTGGCGGCTACTGGCGATATTTTTGGCGGGTGCGCTGTTTTGGGAGTTGTAGTTGGGCTTTTTTTTCAGCGTAGATTAGGCTTTTCTGTGGGTAGGTAGCGTCAACCAGCCAACCGATTCAATGCACCCGGACGCCTGAAACCTCGTTTTGTAATAGTTGCTTATGATCAAAAGGAGAAGCTGTTGCGACGCGGCATTTTTTCGAACGGTGTTTTCTCTAGGTGCTTTGGTAGCAGTTGAAGCTAGGAAAAAGAAACAATTCCAGCTTCAATCTTAAGCGTAAACTAGAGCATTGATTCGAAATAAATTACTAAGATTCTTGAGTCCGACCTCCAATTTGTAAATTTGCTCGTATATTGAGATATTGAAAAATTATGATTGCTAGCATCAATTAGCTTAAGGTAACAATATGAAACTTTAAAAGTCCGGAAATCATATTAGGACGCCGAAGAGGCTATCCAGATTAATTTTATAAACTAAGATTTTAGTGCACAATCATGAGTTCGAACCTCGTTGATCGACCAAAAATACATGAGTGGGGAGTTCTGTTGAATTAATTAGAAGTATGAAAAATCGTCAGTCTTATTGAATTAATTGGATGGAAGGTAACCGGATCCGAATACGGTTATTGGAGTGGCGTGATAAAGGAATTATTCGAGGTTGAATCCAGAAAACCAATATGGAGAATCTCATTAATTATACTACTATCTTTATACAATAGATCGATTGTTCCAAGCCTAAACGGGCTGAATTCTGAAAGCTGATGAATTATCAATTGGGAAATTTCACAGATTGAACCCGAAAATTCGATACCCCACGTTTCCACCCCATCTTTAAGCAACTATTCCCTTAAAAGAATGATTATCGCAAGTTAGCTATCTATGAGACTTCTGAATTCACTGCTATTATACAACATGGCTCCTCATACCAATTCTATGTTTCCACGCAAATTTCGAAAACACTGCCAAACGCAAATCTAGAAATTACACTGCCAAATTCGATTTGGAATAGTTATAAATGGCATTATAAGTGGCATAGTCGCAACTGCATAAAGTTTACTATCGATTCATTACAAATTACTGGATCGTTCTTATATTTTGTGCTTAGTTAACCAAGAATCTCTTCTCGGCTTCCTTCCAGTTGATGACGTTCCAGATAGCCTTGAAGTAGTCGGCCTTGACGTTTTGGTATTGTAAGTAGTAAGCGTGTTCCCAGGCATCAATGGCAACCAATGGCACCAATGGACCAGTCACGGTGTCTTGGTTGAAGGTAGTGACAACGTCCAAAGCACCACCGTTCTCCTTGTTCTTGACAATGAAAGCCCAGCCAGAACCTTGGATACCGGCCAACTTAGCATTGGTGATGGACTTCAAGTTGTCAAGAGAACCGTATTGTTGTTCGATCTTCTTGGCCAAGTCGGAGTCGGATGCTGGTGGTTCACCACCACCTTGACTGGAAGGAGCCAAGTTCTTCCAGAACAAGCAGTGGTTGGTGTAACCACCACCGTGAAAGTTGATCATCTTCTGCAACTCAATGGTCTTCTTGACTTCACCCTTGGCCTTGGCCTCGGCGTGTTGTTCGATGGCGGTGTTGTAACCGGTGACGTAGGTTTGGTGGTGCTTGGTGTAGTGCAATTCGTTGATTTGGCCGGAAATGTGTGGTTCCAAGGCACCGAAATCCCAATCCAAGTCTGGAAGAGAGACCTTGGTTCTGACGGCACCAATGGTGGGGATGGATTTGAGATTGACACGAGCAGCGGTTCTGAAAGTTTGAGAAAGCATCTTGTGGTGATGGATAAATGAGAGGGATAAGCACATTTATAATGCGCCAATTGGTTGCTGGGCATTATGCAGGACCGGTCCGGGTGTCCGCAACGATGAGACGCTCGGTGCCGAGACCAGCCGATATTACAAATTACCACACCAATGATCCGGGGTTATTATTAAACTTTGTCGGAGAGAAATTGAAATGTGGGGTATAGTGATAGATATCAGATAAATATGAAAAGTTATTCTGGATCACTTGAATTACTCAGCTTAATCGTGGGGAAGTGCGGCTTGAACTAGTACTGAAAGTCGCGCTGGAGCCTCAGTTCCCCAACAGTCGCACTGCGATAGATTGTACGTATGCAATAGCTCACTACATATTGTGAGCAACCGCAAATACGGCTTTATTGTCATTTGTATGAAAAAAAGCGGATCCGGAGTTAGCAGTAGCGTACTCGCGCTTCGAAGTTCGATTCCGGCTGTGTAGGAAAGATCCCGAAGGTGGCTGCAAATCAAGGCGCAGCTTCGTAAATGGTGGACTATTTTTCTTAGCATGAATACTTCGTGAGTATCATAGTGATCAATAATATTCACAATAATTAGTATTGCAATGATTAACAATTATATTGTTATTGAATCAAATATCTAATATAGGTTAGATTGCAGCCCATTCTTACAATTCGCTTCGTATTTTCATTTCTTTCATGTATTAATGTCTATGCTTACATTCTATCCACAGCAGTCAAACCCAACAAGGTCATACCGTTGTACAACACTTGTCTAGCAGAAGCGTACAAGGCCAAACGAGCAACTGCCAAATCCTTTTCTTGGCCAGCAACCCACAAGATGTCGTAACATTGAGAAACAATGTGGGTCAAGTTGAACAAGTAAGTGACAATTGTGGAAGGTTCGTGAGTCTTCAAGGCTCTTTGGATCACATCAGGGTATTGAGCCAAGGTTCTGATCAAGTTGGAGGCACATGGTTCCACCAAAAGGTCGTAGTTGGCGTTGACCAACTCGGACTCTTCGATCTTGGAGTTTCTTTGCACCGATCTCAATCTGGAGTGAGCGTATTGCAAGTAAGGACCAGTGTCACCTTCGAAAGACAACATTCTTTCCCACTTGAACTCGTAGTTGTTGATTCTCTTGGATTGCATATCTTGGATCATCACAGCAGAGATACCGACCAAGTCAGCAATGTGTTCTGGGTTTTCAATCAAGGCGTACTTGGTTGGGTTTTGCTTCATCACTTCGTGCATTTTGTCCTTGGTTTCTTCCAAAATGTGGTCAAGGAAAACAACAGTACCCTTTCTGGTGGACATACCTTCGACCATACCGAAGTTAACGTGCTCCAAGTTCTTGGCCCAGTCGAAACCCATTTGCTTCAAGATTTCGAAGAATTGTTTCACATGCAAGTCTTGTTGGTTGGCAATGACGTAGATCATCTTGTCGAATTTGTAGGTTTCGTAACGTTTGATGGCTTCACCAACATCACGGGTCAAGTAGATGGAGGTACCGTCGGACTTTTGAACCAAACACTTACCCAAGTGCTTGTTGAACTTGCTCAAGTCAATAAGCTTGGCACCCTTGTCTTCGTGAATCAAACCTCTGTCGGCGAAAGTCTGCATGGCATCATCCATAAGCTTCTTGCTGACTTGAGATTCACCAGAGTATTTTTGGAAAGCAATGTTAAGACGAGCGTAGGTCTCAATGTACTTTTCAATCGATAATTCTCTGAATCTCTTCCACACAGCGAGGGCAGCTTCATCACCAGCTTCCATCTTTCTGAAGTGCTCTCTGGCCTTTTCATCGGTAGGACTGGATCCAGTCTCTTCAGTCTCCTTCTTCATATCAGCATTGATCTTAACGTAGACTTCGAACAAGTGGTTGATAGGGTCTTTACTCAAGGCTTCCTCAGAACCGTATTTTTCGAAACCAACGGCCAAAACACCGAATTGTTTACCCCAGTCACCAAGGTAGTTGATTCTTTCAACTTCCCAACCAGCTTTCTCGTACAAGTTGGACAAGAAACCACCAATGATGGTAGATCTCAAGTGACCGGCGTGGAAAGGCTTGGCGATGTTTGGAGATGAAAATTCAACAATGACTCTCTTGTTGACTCCCAATGGCAAGTAACCGTAGTTTTCACCTCTTTGCAAGGTGTCCTTGATAACCAAGTTGTACAACAAGTTCTTGTTGAAGTAGAATTGAAGAAAAGGACCTTCGGCCTTGACTTCAGATAAGAACTTGGACTTTTCGAACTTGGCGGCCCATTCACTGGCCTTATCTTTAGGGTTGATTCCCTTCAATCTCAATCTTGGCACAGGGATAATCAAATCACCCTTTTCCAAAGTGTTAGGGGAGTCCAAGGCTTGGAAGATGATGTCCTTGTTGACTTCACTGATGGTATGCAATTCATTGGCGATGTAGTTTCTCATCACATCCACAACATTGTAGTCTGGATGGGACAATGGGTTGGCAGACGCGTCAGGTTGGGTCAAGCCCAACTTGCCTAAACCTTCGGTAATGGATTTTAAGTCTCTGGTTGACATGGTGAACAGCCTAAATCTGGGTAGTTTTAGAGCAAGCGGTATTCTCATGATGAAGGTGATAAATTTTTTGGAGTTTCACGATACGCACGACCGCTGCGGGATGGGATGCGGCGGTGCACTATGAGTCAACTATTATGGGAAGCCGCTAAGAGTTAAAATTACAGAAGAGTCATAGCTGAAACCTCTGAAAAGTCTTAGCGGATAATTAATCGGAAGATTTTGGGGATACGATGTTTGGAAAACTTTTCATTGGTTGCAATGGAAACAGGTGATTGGATTTCAATTTAGAAATATTTATCATCAATGCTCCAAAGGAATCGGTATCAGATGATGTAGAAACATGCTAATATTAGCCATATTAGAATTTTTCAATTTGCTTTGAACGAATCAACGTTTCCATAGCTCTTATGTGGGTAAATTGGGTGCAAATTCGGTTCGCACTATGGGCACAAATGGACATATCCAGCAGTGACACCGTAAAATCACTACAATCCCTAATAAAATTTCAACTTGAACAAAGTGGTCTGATATTTAATGTACGAGATCTATTTGAAATACAATATTTGAAACGTCAGTTTCCTTTGACACTACATTTATCCTTCGGTGACTACTAATTTCCCTTCCAGACATTTCCCTCCATACCACTTTTCGGCTTATCGAGGGTCGCACCGAGCGTGGCATGCCTAAAACAATGTTACATCCTTACAACCACTAACCGCTACCACACCCAATAATAGACCACCATGGAAGACAAAATCGAGAAATTGATGGAGATGGGCTTTTCGCGGGAGCAATCGCTTCTGGCCCTCAAGTCTTCCAATAATAACTTGGAAGAAGCACTCTCATACTTGTTCGGAGACGCCATTGATGATGTTCAAGAGATCTCTCCGCCACCACAAGAAGTATCCCATTTCCAAGATACGGTTCAGATCCTGAATGCCAAGGACATTCCAGACTTCTCGGAGATGCCCAATACCCTTCCAGACTACGACGAGATTGCTTCTGACACCAATGTCATCGGTAAGCGCTATGACGAGTACGAACGCGATCCATACGAGGAAACCATTTATGAACAAGTACAAAGTTTCGCAAGAACAGAACTCTCTCCTCCAGCATTGCTCACCCGCAATGCTACTTATATCGAAAACTACATTGTACCATTTCTTATCATATCATGTCAATTCGGCAAGTTCAAACAGCTCCTTTTCAGTCACGATCTTCCTGAATCATTCGATTACGGCTACGACAGAGACTGGTACAACAATGGCTCAAAATTGCAGATTACTGTTCCAGAAGAATTCACGGAGAAAGCTTCGTCATTCAAATTCATCGTCGAGCTTCAAAGGATAGTTGGATTCCTCGAAAAAGACAGTCACCGGGCCTTCGCTAGCGCTGTCAACTTGCTCAAAAACTTACCAAACGACTTCAAAAGTGATTTGGCCAATAGAATCGAAGATCTTGAAGATTTTGTCAGAAAACTCTACTCGAGTTTGGATCACAATTTGGAGCAAGTATTCAATATTACTCATGGATTTGACCAGTTATTCAAGTCTCACGTTGAAAGTGTGAATGACAACGCGACCGATTCCATCTATATTCTTCCAATCGATACAGAGTCTCGTGGCTCCAATATTTATGACTCTTTTAACAATAAGTTCTGGAACGATGAATCCAATATTGGTAAGATTCGTTTCACCGAAATTGCACCAGTTTTGACCGTACAAATTTGTGGTGACGAATGGCATCATGAACCAAGTTTGTTTGTTCCTGATGAGGTATTCTACCCCGAAATATACAGTGCCAAGTACTCGAAAGTGATAGAGGATATGTTTCAGAAAGAAATCGACATTCAGAAACAACGTTCCGAGTTATCCAAAAGCATAATGGAACTCAATTCATTCGAGGGCAAAAAAATCAAACAGGTGCTACAATATGCAGCAGATCACTTCACTAGCATTGGCGATGAGAATGTGCCGGCGGATCTCATAAATGTCAATGTTCAAATAACCAAACTCACCGATTCGATCACAACTCGCTTGAACGAAAGCAGCAAGGAATACGCCAACTTGGATATAACCAACCATCACAACATTCTTCGCACGATAGAAAGCTATCCAGATCTTGAACCACCGGTGCCATATCATTTAGTTGGGGTGGTTCTCAGTGATACCGAATACTTCTACACCAGTAAAAACTACACCAAGGACGACGAAAGTTGGGTTTACTTTAAAGCTGTTTGTGGCAATGACAAGAGAGTAGTAGATTACACTATGGAGACGATGAATTTTGATGGGGTCAAAACTTACGTTTCGGAAGGTACTGCCGACGCCAATCAAAATGTTGTACTTGTGTACGCCACCAAAGATGCATATGAAACTGACTTCAAGATCGATTTGCCAGACAAATTGAAGGGGTTTTTCGCTAAAGATAATAACGATTTAGAGGAGCTTTTGAAGAGATACGAAGCCAGTGATAGCGATGATGACGACTCTGTTCGTGAGGGTGTCGAAGACGATGATTCTTCTGAGGACGAACAGGTAAGTAGTGATTCACTGGAGAAATTGGTTGATATTTAGAGCCCAGAACTCGAAGAAAGACCAAAAATACGATCCAGTGACTTGGAAAAACTTACAATTTATTCCAGCGACTTGAAGTCAGACCGAAATACATAGAAATGATACGCAGGCTGAAAACCAAAATAGTACCTGTACACTCGTAATTATTCACTTAGGATATATCAAGTCATGTAATTACTACGTAGTAAATTTATATTACCAACTAGCAACTTTCATTGCTACACCAGGCTGATAAATCCCAAAACTAAGCCAATCAAATTCACCAATCCATCAGGTTTCTCCCTCGGAAACCTTCGCAGCCTTCACAAGACCCAACTTTTCCATCTATTTTCTCCACTATTTATCTCGCCTCGCCTTACGTAAGCGCCAGATATCCCATAGATTCGATTAGTGCCACTACTGCTCAACCACTGCCATGTCTTCCAGTGTCCCATATATAATCGACGACGACTTTGAAAATAACAATCCGTTTGCGGAGCCGATCGATCATGCAGCTCCTGCCTCAGCTGACCACAATGAGCTGATTGTGGAATCCAATGACACAGTATCTCATGACCACAATGACCAGTTGCCAACCTCAGATCCGGCAACAGAACCGTTGCCGAATCCACAAGGGGTAACCGATAACCAAGAAGCGGATAAAGTCACCCCAAATGCCCCGGAATTACGCAAGTTACTTCCAGAAAGATTCACCACCAAAAGCAGTATCCAAATCAAGTTGACCTCGATAGAAAGAAACAAGCCAGGCAATCCTATTTTGCGATTCGATGCTGTGGTGAAGGGCCTTCCAAAGTTCAGACAATCCAACTATAAAGACGTACGCAGAACCTACAACGAAGTGGTCAAATTCAACAAGTACTTGACTATATCCAATTTGGAAGTGTTTGTCCCAGTAATCCCCAATGCTAACACCTCATACCCCCCAGGAGGAGAGGATGAGAATAAGCAGTTGATGAACGTGTGGCGTGAATGGTTTGGCAGAATCGTCAGCAATCCTATATTAATACGAGACGACGAGTTCGTCTACTTCATTGAAAACGATTTCGGCTATTCGGTGATCAATAATAACCGCAAGTCTTCTGTGGCGAGTGGACTCATCAGAAAGACTCTTAAGCAGTTTTCGGCGCCCTATGACGAATACGAAGAATTAGCCAACTTCAGACCTTTAATCAAATCAGCATATTTGACACTTCAGAAATTAGCGAAACTAATGGACAGAAGCTCGAAAACCCAAAAGCAATTGAGTATCCAAATCTTCGATTTATCGAACCAACTCAATAGCTTATCACAATTCGAAATGGTTCATCCTGGTATGAAGAACATGTGGGAAAAAATGGCCAAGATCAGTCAAATCCAATCGGATTTGCTTTTGATCGAGTCTGTGAACGAGATGGGAATCTTGGGTGACGGAGTGCTGAATTTAGTCGAAGACTTTTATCAAGTGAAGGAAGCCCTCACTAATCGTCATTTAATTATGCGGGAATTGGTTCAGGCTGAGGCCCAAACCAAAGCTAAACATCTTCATGCCACCAAAATCAAAAGCAAGTCAGCTTTGGATCCATTAAAAGTTGACGAAGCGATCAGATCGTTGGAATACTCGAAAAAAGTGGAAGAATCGCTCAATCTTCAAGTCAGTAGAATTTCAGGGGAAATGTTGATTGAAAAGAAAGAGATTTTAGAGTTCACCGATAACAAATTCCAGAAACTTTTGAAAAATTTAACGCTTCACCGTGTGGATCATCACCGCAAAATCTTGAAACATTTGGAAAACATTAGATTGGATATTCGGATAGTGGACGCCAAAGGTGGGTTATCGAGATTGAACCGTGATAATTTGACCAATTTAAAGCATAACTTGATGCAATCACAATCTTCGAATGGAGATGCTTGGTCTTCGAGGACGTTCCGCTCGCTAAAGAAAGAGCAGGAAGAACGCGATAAAACTAGAGAAGAGGAAGAGAACGAGGATGACGACGATGAGGACGATGCAAAAAAACACAAAAGCTCCAATGACAATCGGAATGTTGTGGATGCCAAAAATGCCGCCAGTTTATTAGGAGTAGCTACATTTTAGGCAAGATTATTAGAGTAGCTATTGTTGGTAATTTTATTAGAGTAGCTCCATTCTCATCAAGTTTGAAGGAGGAACTGCATTCTAAAGAATATTCAGGGGTAGCTGTATTCTAAGAAAATTTATTAGGAGTAGCTACTTTTAGCCATTCTGGTAGTGAACGCTAGCATAATTTATGATTCTGTAGTGAAAAATAACAGTGGAAAATTGACACTTGCAATGCGATTCGCGCTTAAAAAATGAGTTCATCATTACAACAAAGTGTAACATATCAAAGTGATAAATACCAAAGAACCAGTATAGTTCTTCTTGACTCCGCTAAATAATTCAGAACAAGTAAATTCAAATCCTCTTATTTGAAAGAATCAGAATTTTTCTCTCTTTCATCAATTCCTCAACGGCTTCTCAACCCGTTTCTTCTCGATCGGAGCTCCCTGATCGGAGCCAACCTCAGCGCGGTGTCTCACATCCACACGACTTCATCAATAAACTCCATCATTACCACCAATTCGCCTTCCGTCCCCATGCAATATGAACCAGCCACTTCCGGCCCTCACAAAGGTAGAGTATACTGATACTCTTCACCGGATCTTTCGCTTGAAGGTGGCTGAACTCAAAGATCTTTGTCGGTCACTAGGCCTCAAGCTTTCCGGTAAAAAGCAAGACTTGGTGGAACGGATCGAAGACTATATCAACAATTCCAAGGAAGATGCTTGTAGAATGCTCACCATTCGAACTTTGGTCATCAAGAGGTGTCAAGGCGAAGATTTGCCAAATTCTACCGATCTCTACAACGCCATACGATCGGGGAAATTCACCGTTAGCGTCCCCAATCAGTACACCCGAGAACCCGCCCCCTCGAAGCACCAACTGACCGATTCCCAATCCTATAAGGGACATTCCTTGTACTTCAAACCAAGTCCGTTCTACACGCTACGTCGTCAAATCCATGGGAGCCCTCAAGCATGCTTCCCGCTGAGCGGGAAAGGTGTATGTCCATTCACCTTCCTTTTCACCAAAGACGAGGCCAACTTGGTATATCTGGGAGACCCGTCCGTACGAGTCTATTTGTTGTGTGGTCTTCAAGATAGCAAGCTGTCCTCCACCACCGAAGTACCGTTGCAATTCCCACTTCCTGTGGAAATCCATGTGAATGGAACACAAGTGACCAAAAACTTTCGAGGCATTAAAGGCAAGCCTGGTACTGCAAAACCAGCAGATATTACTGATTTATTGAAGCCTTCTCAAAATAAGGTGCAGGTGGTATATACCCAGACCACTGAAACCTATTTGGTCTACCTTTATATCGTTAATGTGGTGTCCTGTGAAGAGATTATTAAGCAGATAGAGAGCAAGCCCATGATTCATAAGAATGCTACGGTATCCAAGATCGTACAGCAAAACCAAGGTGACGACGAGGATGATATCGTGATATCGTCCTCATCCATAACCTTGAGAGATCCATTATCATACACCAAAATGAAGTATCCAGTGCAATCAATTTTCTGCAACCATGCCCAATGTTTTGATGGATTGATTTTCTTACAGTCACAACTTCAGCTTCCATCATGGAATTGTCCGATCTGTGGATCCACTCTCAAAATCGAGGACTTATCGATATCGGAATATTTCATGGATGTTTTAAAATCGGTGCCAGACGATGTGGATAGTGTGCAAATCAATGAGGATGGGTCTTGGGAGCTTGAACAAGCCTATCTCGACGCTAAAGCGAAACAACCTGATAAAAAGGAGGAATCCTACAAAGAAGAAAGGGCAGAATCGATCGATATTGTTTCCTTGGACAGTGAAAGTGATAGCGATGACGAACCACAAGCAAATAACCAGCAAATTCAGCAAACCCAAACTAGTCCGCCGCTCGCAGAACCTACGGCGCTGGTGCTGAACCACATAGTACCTAGCCAAAATAATTCTCCAGATACACACCAGCCTTCGATAAGTCGAGCTAGTCCTTCATTTCCTCAACAGACACGTCAGCATAGTCCTCTTCAAGTGAGACCAATCAATATACCACAGAATGACTCGTCCGTGCAGCATTTACCTTCGATACAATCTAATCAGTTGGCCCCAATACAAAATACAAATATGTCCAGATTTAACGAGAATCTTCCTTTAGCACAAATGATGCCCATGCAAGGATCTCTACCAAGAATTCAACCTATTCAACATTTGCCTCCACACCATCATCGTGGATCGTCATCTCCAACATCTGCCAGTCCAACTGGACCATTAGCAGGCAATTTTAATAGGCCAGATTATCCTTACATTTCTGCACAACCTCAAAATGGACCATCCCGTTCATCATCATTTACTAGAGGCTATCCAAACCACACAAATCCTCATTCTGGCGAACATCCTGATCATCACAACTCCACGTTCAACCAGCATAATGTAACTTTGAAGAACTCAAGTCCTCTTCCTGGACACAACGAACTTGCTAAGCTTGCCAAAGTTGCAGACCAATCATATTCAAAGTTGCCAACTCCTAGCAATTCAGTAGCCAGGACTAATTCTCAAAGTGGAAGTCCAGCTGCTCCTCCAATAATTGTCAATCTTGACTCTGATGAGGATGAGGAAGAGGCATCGGAGTCGACCTCCTCAAGTCTGCAGCCGCCACCTGCTGCTCCACAGGCTCTCCAAAGAACACCACCAGACCCCCTGGCCTTGCAAAGTGAAGTACACCCCGATAGTCTTGTTAGGACCTCTGTTACCAGTCTTTTACCTTCACATGTGAACAAGGCACCTCCGACTGAAAACCGGATTGCATCCACTGAAACCCGAATTCCTTCCACTGAAATTCGAACATCGACTCAAAATATACCCTCGACTGAGGATCGGATGTCTATCGATGGATTAGTGGATCATAATGAGCCATCGGCATCAAGTCCTTCAGACAGAAGTGGCGAGCTAAATCCCGTAAGGACTTCAACCGCTCCACAAGGCGAAAATCGATCGACTTCGGAGCACAGTATGCCCGTCCGTCCTAAACCTCGTGGTCCAGACGTTTCTAGTATATTCATCAGGCCACGCAGATTAGACCCAAGACATCAACAGAGAAAGGCTCAGAAAACAGGAGAGCCTCTTCGCTCTTCTGCGGACCATTCTGCAAATTCCCAAGGGCTGGCCCGAGGAGTAGCACCCAGCCAGAATGGCTTAAGAAGCCCTTTGGCCCAAAACAACATGCCTTTGCACCGGTCATCTCCTTCAAGCACCAGCTCATCTCCAAACTTGAATCAACACGAGTTTCCGGGAAGAAATAACTCATCTCCAAACTCAGTTAACCACGAGTTTCCCAGAGCCCTAGGACGGAACAACTCATCTCCAAATTTGAATAATCACGAGTTTTCAAGTCGAAGTTACTCCCCACCTCAAGGTCACCATTCTATGAACCGTTCTATTTCTTCCAATTCATCGTCTACGCATCACTCACCTCCCCAGGTTCAGCATTCTCTGCCATCAGGGAGTAAACCAATGGCATCGTCTCCACTTCCTCCTCCCCCAGGACCACCACCTACAGAAAAAAGACGGAATTCATCAATTTCATCACAGACCAGTTCGAGAAAATCGAGTACTTCAAGTAATTCTAAACTTCCTCCGCTTCCTCCTCCTCCATACCCACCTCCACACAAAAGTCTGATACTGGATCAAGGCTCAACACCCCACAAATCGCTGATATCGGATGGTCCACCCCAAAGAACCCTGGTACTGGAGCAAGGTGCTCAAGTTTCACATAGAACCAATTCGGACACTTCATTGTCTTCGATGCCAATATCAGGTCAAATCGAACCTAGGAGGAACTCCGCAGTAGTGGCACCTCCACTTCCTCCACCTCCTCCACCTATACCTCCACCTCCTCCAATTTCCCCTTCTTCCACTTCAGGAACGGGTGACGCTGCCAAGAACGATGAAATTCTGATCGACAAGAGAAAATCTTACCCTAATGGATTTAGAGACACTTTGGAAGCCCAAGAAAGACATAGGGCTTTGCAGAGAGAACGCAAAGAAAAGCATGAAGAATACAGACGTTCAATTAGAAACAGACAAGGAAACGAGATACCGGAAGCTGAAGATTTCATGCCACCACAAAATTCAACAATTGAAAGAAGTCACGGTGATGTTTCGAGCAATGATAGAGATACCACTGCTAATAACCTGTCAGGGGTACAGGCCACCGCGGAAGGGAATGCCGAAAGCACGTTGGCTCCTCCTATCCGCTATTCGAGGTCAGCATTTGACTTGATGAATTTCGCTAACAGCCAAGAGTCTCCACCAGCTCAGAAGAAGCAGAAAGTTACGGGAATTTTGGGAATTGAGTTGAACGAAAATGACATATCGGACCGCACAACCATTTCGCCTTTGAACGGTAAGATTAACCTGATGAGACTTGAAACCCCGAATACTTCGAGAATGGAAGATCTGGACGAAGAAATTCAAGAGAATGCCTAAATTTGGAAATATGGATTTCCATTTTTCCATTAAACGGTCAATTCATCCATTCTGCAATACTTTGGAACCACCACCCAATTTATTAAGGATTTCTAGCATTACACTAATTTGTTACACTCATTGATTCGCTTCCTCATCAATTCGATCTGTTACCTCGATTCCTTTTATAAGGTGAGCACACCTCTGTATTATATATGTACATACTTATACATTACATCGGACTTGGTCCAAGGTAATCCTCCTTGATACTACCAATAGCGTAAATTTCGTTGACGTCTGTTCTGGTACCGACTATTTTCAATCTGACCCTGGAACCCTTCTCTATATTCTCGTCGGGACTCACATAGGCTGGTGGGTTTGCCGATGGATTGAATTTCATATCTGATGGGATCAAATGGGTACTGACAAACACCGATAAAGGTCCCACGTCGGCGAAGAATCCCATCTTATTCACGGTGGTCACCACAGCATCCACAACCTCTCCTTTGAAAGGCTTCCATACCACGGCTCTGTATTTGACCTCGAACTCGGCCACACCCAATCCGGGTATAATTCTACCTTTGCCCACGTCGATATTCATACAATCCAACACACAGACTATGTAACCAAACTGACCAGTACAGGTTCCTTCCACATCGCTCAAAAGCTTGTCTCTTAAGTATTGGTCCATCTGGGGGCCAAAGTAGGAGGGGTGCAAGGTCAAATTTAGCGAGAGGTCTTTCAAGAAGAACATGATGATATAGTATTGATGATGAAGGGATTAGATGGAAAACTGGAGGATGAATTGAAAAAAGGATGAAGGACCGATTATGCCGTGAATGCGCCGCCCTTTGTTCTAGCTGGTAGTGTTTCTATGGATTTGGTACTGTGTAAATGTGCGACGAGCGGTTTTTGCGCGCTAGTGGCCGTGGTCGTGAGGTACGGTGAGATTGGTTATGACTTTTGGTTCGTTGATGTTGATATTTGATGAAAATCGCGGTGCGACAATGTCGCTCACACCTAGTACTCTTGTGACCTTTTGAAATGCAGCAATTGGGTTGAAATATTGATAGATGTTATATTATCCGAGGACAGCACTAATTGCTTTGACGGTGTTTATGCTATCTCTAATCTCCCCCGTAGTCCGGATTCCAAATTTCTTAAGTACGTCCCACCTCCACTGTGAGAGCGACATTTCACGTCCTGCGCACAGCGACATGAAAAATTTAAATCAGCAAGACTTTCACCTTCAACCCATACGCCATGTCCCAAAGAATAGGTAACTCGGCCGCAGCCTTGACCAGAGTGTGGCATCACATTGACTTAGCATCCGACCCTAGAACTTTGGGTCGTGTTGCTGCCAGCATAGCCATAACGTTGCAAGGAAAGCACAAACCAACTTTCTCCCCTAATAACGACCATGGTGATTACGTTGTGGTCACAAATGCCGCTCATATGAAGGTTACTGGTAATAAAATGAAAGAAAAACATTACTGGACCCACAACACCCGTCCGGGTTCCTTGAAGCTCATTCCTATGGAGAAAATGATTGCCAACAAAGGTTACAGCGAAGTGTTATTGAAAGCCGTGAAGGGGATGATTCCAAAGAACAAGTTGAGATTGGACAGATTGGACAGATTAAGAATCTATGATGGTGATGAGCACCCTTTCAAGCAAAACTTAATAGCGTTTGCTGATGAAGTTCCAGAGATGAAGGCCAAGGCAGCTCAATTGGAACAAAACCAAAAGCATTTGGCTGAACTCAGAGAGAAGTACCTTAAGCACTGAGACGAAGTCAACCTTCTTCTTAGTAAAGAGTCCTAATTTACTCTCGCAATCAAGAAGAAGCTTGAAACTAGAGATTCTTCAAATTAGAAGCTACTCAAACTAGTCTTTGATGACTTTCTTCATATGTAAATATCGGTTTGTAAATAAAACATAATCACGTATTTGGTGTAAGAAGCCTGGGAACTCTAGAAGAACTCAACCCAGCATGAACGAAGAAGAATGTAATCCGAAAAATCAATGAGTGAACCAACGTTGTCTCTCGTGATCTGGGGTTTTCTTAGTATGGCAGTAAGCAACAATGATATAAGCTGAAGAATTATAAAATACACAAAAAAGAATAACTCAGCACCAATTATTAATCTTCAATTTCCGATCACTTCATACCTTACTAATGATACTGACTACAAAAGCTTGGTAGCCCCTCGTTTACTCGTTGATTCGCTTCGCTCATCAACTTCGTGTCTCGTGTAATCTGTTTTTATTTTTTATTAAATACACTATATGTATAAACCCATTCCCAATGAGTCTTTCGCTAGCTCGCTAGCAGTATTAATACATGTACCCCCAGGGCAACCTCACACTCTTACTGAAACCCCCGATCTTTCTGTGTATAATCTTGGTGCAATATTCATGGCCATCAATTCTTGGAACAACAATTTGGCGGCGTAAGGAATATGGATTTGGTAGATGTTGGTCTTGTTTTTACACGAGCGACATTCGAACTGGTTCTTCTTCAAGTTGGCAATAACACTCATCAAACCACACATACCACAGACGTGAACTCTGAAAGCATCAGAGGCTTCCATCAATCTCTCCTTCAAGAAACCGGCGGCACCGTGTGCAATCATACAATCTCTTTCCATCTCACCAAAACGCAAACCACCATCTCTAGATCTACCTTCCACTGGTTGTCTAGTCAAGACTTGGACTGGACCTCTGGCTCTGGCGTGAATCTTATCGTCCACCATGTGTCTCAATCTTTGGTAGTAAGTAGGACCAAAGAAAACTTGGGCCATAAGCTTCTTACCGGTGTGACCGTTGTACATCACCTCGAAACCTCTGGACTGGTAACCGTGCTCTCTCAATAATTTGGAAACGGCTTCAGCAGTGACATCAGTAAATGGAGAGGCATCACCTTCCAAACCAGACAAAGAAGACACCTTGGACAATAAACATTCAATCAAATGCGCGACTGTCATCCGCGATGGAATGGCATGTGGGTTGATAATCAAATCAGGAACAATACCTTGTGATGAGAATGGCATATCCTCGTGTCTGTAGGTGACACCGATAGTACCCTTTTGACCGTGTCTAGAGGCGAACTTATCACCAATTTGTGGGATCTTGGTGGTTCTCATTCTGACCTTGACGAATTTGGCACCGTCACCGTTGGTGGTCAACAAGACTTGATCAACAATACCAGATTCGGTACTTCTCAATGGTGTGGAAGCATCTCTCTTGGTATGGTATTGAGTTCTTTGACCCAACTCTTCGGTGTCTGGTGGAATAGGAGTGGTCTTACCGATAATGATATCTTCACCACTGACTCTGACACCAGGAGCAATCAAACCATCGTCATCCAACTTCTCGTAAGTACCATGTTTCAATCTCAAAGTATCGGATCTAGATGGCTTCTCGAAAGTTTCCAATGCCTTCATACCTTGTCTCTTCTCCAAATCCATGTAAGATCTGAAGAACAACGATCTGAACAAACCTCTGTCAATAGAGGACTGGTTCATAATCATAGAATCTTCTTGATTATAACCGGAGTAACAAGCAATGGCAACAACAGCGTTTTGACCGGCTGGTAACTCACGGAACTTCAAGTGTTCCATCGATCTGGTGGTGGCTAATGGCTTTTGAGGATAGTACAAAATATTGGCCATTGTATCCATTCTCACCGCATAGTTGGTCAAGAAGACACCCATGGCTTGCTTACCCATAGCGGATTGATAAGTGTTACGAGGAGATTGGTTATGATCGGGGAATGGAATGATAGATGCAGCCACACCCAAAATCATAGAAGGATGGATTTCACAATGGGTGAAAGTATGGGTAGAACCACTGAAGGTAGGCTTGATTCTCTTGGCAGGATCAATTTCTTGTTCTTCCATTTGGAGAGTCTTTTGTTGAGATTCATTCAAGTCACTCTTGGATGCTTCCAAATCTTCTGGAGTCATCGCAATCATGATAGTTTCTTCTTCTTCAGCATCCACATACTCGACAACACCATCGTTGACCAAAGCAGACCAACCGTAAGATGCTTGGCCATCTTCGTCATATTCTTCGTCGTATTCGGAGTTCAATAACTTGTGGACGTGCTCCTTTTGCAACTTCAATTCACCGTGGGTAGGTGATTCAGCATCGTCATCCACAATGAACAATGGACGGTAGACTCTACCGGCATCGGTGAAAATCTTGAATTCCTTCTCTCTGATATCTCTGATGATGGAGACTTCTGGAGAGATATCACCTCTTCTTCTCAAGTTTCTCATGGTATCGACCAATTGAACTGGTTCTCTGTGAGTACCAACCCAAACACCGTTAACAAAGACTCTAGTAGAGTCTGGGGAGTTGGAAGGAACATAGTCTTCCAATGGTTCCATACCCCATTCTTCCAAGAAGTATAAGATTGGTTCCGAAGGAGTACCAACGGAAATACAAGTCATCAACGATAAGTTCTTCACCAAACCACACGCTTGACCTTCAGGAGTTTCTGCAGGACAAACCAAACCCCAATGGGTGTTATGCAACTGTCTTGGTTTGGCGATCTTACCATCTCTACCAATAGGAGTATTGGTTCTTCTTAAATGCGACAAAGTGGAAGAATAAGTATAACGGTTCAACACTTGGGAAACACCGGCACGAGAACTCATAGCCTTCTTTTGTTCACCCCAGTTACCAGTGGCAAGCGAGTAACGTAAACCATCAGTGATAGTTTGAGACTTGACAGCCAAAGTCAAGTTGAATTCTTTGTCGTTTTCAACACATCTTTGCATATAGTTGTAGATATCTTTGGTCAACTTTCTGAATAAGATACGGAACAAGTTTGCCAACAATGGACCGGACAAATCCAATCTCTTTTTACCGAAATGATCTCTGTCATCTGGTTCCTTTCTTTCTAATGCACATAATAATAATCTGTTAACCATGTAACCCAAGAAGTAAGCCTTTCTAGTCTCAAAACCTTCCTCTTGAGTGATATTTGGTAACAATTCTTTTTGTAAAATATCCTTTGCATATTGAATACGCTTTTCTCTTCTGATACCCAAAACACCTCTTCTACCGATGAAATCAAGGGCGATTTCACGTTCTTGAATCACGAAACCTTCTTCAACACATGGCTTCAACATTTCCAACATTTGCCAATCGTTGGCATCGTAACAAATGTGTTCCAAGATATCACCATCGGGCACAATACCCAAAGCTCTGAATACGATCACAATTGGAATATCTTCTTTGATGTAAGGTAAAGTGGCTTTGATAGTTCTTCCGGAAGTACCTTTATCGTCTCTACCGTATAATTTGATTTGCATCGAGGAAATCAATCTCGAACCCTTTTCTAAGGCGGATCTGATTTCAGCCACATGCGACACTGGCGATGGGGCGGCTTTCTTGAAAACCTGCACTATATTGGCAGCGGATCTTTCCTGAGCAATCAAGACCTTTTCGGAACCGTTGATGACGAAATAACCACCCATATCGTAAGGACATTCTTTAAGTTCGTAGAATTCGTGTTCACTCAAGTCTCTCAACATACAGAACTTGGATCTCAACATGATAGGAACCTTACCCAAGTAGACCTTGGTCACTGGTTCTTCGTCATGCATTTTTTCTTCTATCCAATCGAGCTCGTTATCTTTTCTATCGTTGTCATCCGACTTGAACACTTTCTTGGTCATGTCAACGTACAAGGGCGATGAATACGTCAAATTTCTCAATCTGGCTTCTTGTGGGAACATTGGATGGGTAGTACCATCACCTTCGGTTTGGGTAGGCTTGGAAATATAAATCTTACCGAAAGTGATTTCAAATCTTCTATTCTCGTGGTCGTGTTCGGAGGTATGCTGGGCAGGTTGATCCAAGATCAAATGAGAGTCTTCCCAGACCAATTCCTGGATGGTGGATTCGATGAACTCATCGAAAGAGTCCAACTGTTGTGATACCAAACCTTTCTCTTGGAAAAACGACGATATAACCGTCCAACAATCTTCAGGGGTAATCGCACCGGCGTCTTCGTCGTAGAAGTACGGATCATTCTGTTGGTCCTCAGACATGGCGGCTGCTGTTTTCCACGCGTTTCGGTGATGTACGGTCGTAAACAGGTATTGATTAACACCCTTTGAAGTTCGCCACTTACACTTATGTTTGGTTTGAGTGTGTCTGGTATGGGCGAAAAATTTAGCGGTTTGTGCACGTCCGCGCGTTGGCATTACACAAAGAGAAATTTTCAGCCTGAGAACTACCAAGCTATCCATTAACGAGAGCTTCAACTTGAGACCTTCAACTTCAAGTCGGACAAATTGACAAAGATGTTCCTCTCAAATATATGGAAGAGGGCGCTTCACTATAAGCAGACTCCCAAATCATACCCCAAGGTCAACGTCCAGGATGTTGTCTTGGAAAAACCCCGTGTTGGTTTTAGAAAGGAGAGGGAGCCTTTGATCTCTCAAGGTGTCACTGACTCCTTATTCCCCAATACCGAGATCAAAAAGAGATATATCGAAGCCGGCAAACACGTTCCTATAAAGTACAGATCCAACAGTGATGCCATCGCCAGAAGAAATTACGAAAAGTACCAAGAAGAAGTCATGACCGGACAACCCCATTTCAGAGTCGGTGAAAAGAAAATCTACTTCCCAAGTGGAAGAATCTGTTTGCTCAGACCCAACGCTAAGCATACGCCATACCAAGCCAAGTTTTTGGTGCCCAAGAGTATGAACAAAATGGACTTGAGAGACTACTTGTGGAACGTTTACGGTTTGAGAGCATTGAATGTGACTGTCCAATTACTTCATGGTAGATTCCAAAGAGATGCATTCGCCTACGCTCGTTACAGATTGCCTCAATACAAGAAAATGACCGTGGACATGGCCGAACCATTCGTCTGGCCCGAAGTTCCTCAGGACTTGGTTGAACAAGCCGAAAACGATTACAGAAACGAAGTCAAGGTTATCGAGCTGAAGAACAGTAGAGGTTCTGATTTATTGAAGCCTATAGAAGGTTTTGACGGCATGTACTCCAAACCTGAATTGCCTGATGCATTCGTCTCTCGTAAAAAGAGAAACCAAGGTAAGATCGACGTTCACGACTACACAACCAAGATCGAAGAAAAGACCGCTAAAGACTTGGTGGGCAAGTTCTTGGGACTTTAAACATCCAGCATTAGATTAATTTCTTCGGAAAAACCCAACACCAGATCCCAAAATTTCTAGGTGTGATAAATCCAGTTCCAGATTAATTTCTGCGTCTTGAACATCCAGATTTATTTCCTGGATCTTAGCAAAATCACCACAGATTCCTCTATTTCACTCTGGAGTCTACATGTATATAATAGTGTATTGCATATAGTTTCTACAACCAATCGTGTGTCGAACACTCTAACGGATATCAACACTGTAAAAATATCTTGCTGACCAGCAGCCCCGGGAAATTTGAATCGGATTCTAAGTGAGACATGAACACGTTAGTGGAACGGTGGAGTTCACCAAAGCCAGCCCTTCTTCTTACTCTGTCTGTTAGTCAAACCTTCCAGGTCTTCCGATTCTTTGGTTGCGTCTTCTACCTCTTCTGGGATATCTTCGTTATTAGCAGTGGCCTTTTCACCGGAGTAGCCGAATTTGCTGGTAAAATCTTTGACCATCACGTATGAACTGTCCAAAATACCATTTTCTGAAGCAGCTGCAGTAGGCTCGGAATTGTTAACAGTCGATTTGATGGCATCCTGGACCAGAGAGGTATTGATACCAGTATTGGCCAATTTCTTAGTTTCCAAGACAATTCTTTGAGGCAAGAACTCAAGTCTACCAAGCTTGGTTTCTATCCATGGCTTGATAAAGGAGAAGTAGACGGCCCCGCATCCACTTTGACTGAACCTGGTCCAATCTTCGGTGTTATCGAACGATTTGGTCACATCGGGAGAAGAGCCTCCAATTTGAACCATTGGTGAGATCAACCACATTGAAAAGCCCAATTTAAATACCCCATACAATGGAACCCAGTGGCGTAAGAAAAGGAGCGATTCGGCGGATTGCACGGTGGCTAAGACGACCCAGTAGATGAACCACTTCTGAATCGTGATAAGATGAGTTTGAAGCTGTTGATCATCGGTACCGGATTCTGAAGAGGAAGCGGCTTGCTTGAACACTAAATTGAGCGGAACAGTGACGCCACCAATTCTGAATTGCGAGGATGCAATATCATTTGCAACCTTACTGTAGTCCTCAAATGCCTTGTAGGAGGCGAGGACTGGATAAACGGTTGAAACAACATTGCTGATAGTTAGTACCAAATTGCATGTTGAGCTCAAAACATCAAAAATACTTACGTCAAGATGGAAAGTACAACCATTGTCAATCACGGCACAAATGGGAGGGCGGCGTGTATTGAGGGGGTGGGAATTTGAGACTCGGGAAAAGCGGGCAGAAATTTAGCTAGTAGCAGACTAAAATTTCTGCAGATCAAATGAGCTTATGGTCAAAGCTAATGATCAAGTCGTGATAGTAAAGAATTATGTTAAGGTAGCAGTAGAATAGGTATTTGTACCGATAAGAGATGATCATGCACGGATGCTAGGGGGTGGCGGTCTGGTCACGTGGCGATAATGTCAGCTGACGCGCGCTACGAAGGACTACAGAGTCACCCCGCGGATCAGGAGATACCGGTACAAATCCCCACTCTGTCACCACCGCCTAAACGTGGGGATGAAGTGTTAATGCAACTGGGGTGTTACTGTAACAGCAGGGGAAATTGGAGGGATTTACGGTTATTCAACACGGATTTATTAAAGTAATTGTAAGATCAGCACCTACAATAGTGCTTAGTAACAATCAGACGTCCTTGAAGCCCCAAATGGAATGTATTTAGGAGCTTCTTTTTAGAGAATTTTAAATTAGACATTTAGTTAAGAATTGATTAGAGAATGTTTCAGATTAGGCTCGGCCGAGCAGGTCGCAACTACCAAAGGCCTCTGGACTTCAATTGTTCCACGTTCCAGTCCCAAGTGCGCTTGGCGTTCTTCTCGTTCCTTGCAACCGCGTATGGGGTCGCTTCCACACCACCAACGGTGAAATATTTTCCGTTGTCCTTCTCCACGGTCAAAGTGGGGTCCATGGCACCTCTGGATGCGGCCAATGAACCATCTTCTAAAGAGTCACCAATGGTGGCACCCAAGAAACTAAACAATGCCCTGTTAAGGAAACCAAAAACTGGAACGTTCTTCAAGTAACGTCCCAATTCGGTATCCACCACCACACCAGGGTGAACGGAGACACTGAGGATGTCTGGGTTTTGCATGGCAAAGGTGCGGGCGTTCTGAATAACGGCTACTTTGGCAGCAGCGTAACGAATCGAGTTGGAAATGAAACTTGGAGGGGTGGTGATGTGCTTGGAAGGATCGAAGTATCTGTACGACATACCGTGACCCAAAGAAGAGAGGAAAACCACACGAGGCTTACCACCAGCATCGGCATACGCCTGCAAGGTAGGACGAAGGAGGTGGATCAACAAGAAGTGACCGACCACATTGACTTGGTACTGAATCTCGTAGTTGTCCTTGGTAATCTCGTATGGAGTGGACATGATACCGGCATTCAACACAACCACAGCGATTTTGGGCTCTTTGGCGGCAAGAGTCTTACCGGCAGTGGCCACGGTGGAGAGGTCAAGCAAGTCCATGTAAAGGAAGTGCAATTCACCCACGGGGTGGACCTCTGCTTGGCCGCTGTTTCTCTTCTCGGCCTCCTTCTTGATATCTTCAATGGCCTTGATCACCTTGGATTCGGTACGGCCTCCAATGTACACAATGTGACCGTGGAGATAAAGGTGCAAGGCATTGTACCAACCAAGACCGGTGTTTGCACCTGTGACCAATGCGACACGACGATCGGTCTTAGGGTTGTAGAATGGAGCAGTAGCTGGGTCGAAGTATTTGGATGATGATGGCATGTTGACTGTGGCGTCTATTCGATAGAATTGAATAATTTCAGTTGTTGCTGGGGGTCCACATCTTCTTAAATAAGTCCGTTTTTTACGGAAAACGCGAATTTTCCTGTGATTGTGTGCGGAGGTAGTGAAGATAACCAGTAGTACACAAGACGGCGCAGGCTTAGATGTGGCAAAACCATGGTGGCAAACTGAAATTGTCAAGAATGTAGAAATGTGTAGTTTGCAAGGGTCTCGTAGCTTGTACAATAGGAGTTGTTGTGACCTGGATTCTGTTAGGGGTCCATTTGTAACTAAATTAGATGACTTTTACTGTTAAAGTAAAATTCCAATTTCTGCAAGATTCAGGCTCAAAAGGTAGACTTTTCTCCCATATAATAAACGGTAATCTAAGCGAGTACCCAATATAAAATAAGGTACAGCTCATAAGTAGGCAAGCTGCCGTAAATATTTGGCATTGAAACCGTCTACTTCGATAAATGCTAAGTTGATTGGTCTCACTCACCCCTAAAAAATAATATGCGTACGGTCTATTGATACGAACATGTAAAGTTTAAAATGAAGTAGAGGCGCCAAACCTTTTGCCACCCTATGTTTGATGCTGGAACACAAATCCGTTGTCCTTACCGAATGTACCGGCGCTTAAACGCGGGAAACGGACATGTTCTATAGACTGGGGCGATTGGCTACATTTGAAATTTCCCAAGAAAATTGGCTGATTTTTCCAAATTTGATTCGGATCTAAAAATGCTATTATTCTCTTGAAGTGAAAATTGCGCCACAACTTTTTTCAAAACACACATGGCACCTTAGAGGTCAAAAACTCAATTCAACCACTGACTTCAACCACTCACCTGGTGCTTCGTTTTAGATGACGATTCTTTTGGTGGCAACTTTCTTGTATCCAATTTCCGATATAGTGTAACGGCTAGCACGGTTCGCTTTCACCGAGCAGACCCGGGTTCGACTCCCGGTATCGGAACTTCTTTTTTGCACCATCTACAAGCAATTGTCATCAACTGATACCAGACACCCATCTTTTTTCAAAACCGAAACGTGCGGGGCTGACGGGCTTTCATTTTCTTATATGAGTAAATTCTTTAAGCGCTACCCTTCAACCCCACACGTCAGTATCAGAGTCTGACCCCGTATTTTCCAGACGCAGATAACATCAGCGTAGCCAATCAAGAGCGGGGATCTGGGTGATCCATCTATTGTGCGTAAATCTCCACCTTTTTCAACCCTTTAGTCTAGTCCGAATAGGCATAGATAGGAGGAGGGGTGAAAGGAGGGGTGTAAAGGAGGGGGGGCAACTCCGAATTAGGGCCGCGCACGCCCCAACCTTAAAAATGGGATGGGATCATATATAAGGATATGAACAGAACCTAGAAAAGGGGCAATTGTATTTTACCTATATCTAACCTTTTATCCCTGCTGGAAGCACCACATCCAAACATAAAATACATCTAGTTGACAAGCCGCTAGTTGACGAAAGAAATAATCCGCCGCTTATATGTCTTTGAGAACTTTAGGATTGAACTCTACCTTCAGGGGCCTCTTTACCAAAGGCCACGAGATAGGCAAGACGGTCCAAACCGTGATGGACTTCGGAAACTACCAACAGGAGTCTCTTGATTCCATCATGGTCAGAACAGATCAAGAGTTGGGTGGGTTTTCTACTGCCAATTTCAACTTGGACCCCGAGTCCGGAGCCGGTCATTTCCACGGCTATTTGAACTTGGATTTGCCCAAGGACAACCCTGCTGTCACCCGGTCGGGTTATGCTATGTTCCGTACCAAGGATCAAAAGGAATCATGGTTATCTGGTAACAGCTACTGGGATTGGTCGCACTTGAGTGCCGTGGTGTTGAGGGTCCAGGGTGACCGTCGGAAATATTTGGTGAACATTCAAGCTAACACACCTTTAGTCACAGACTTATTCCAGCATCGTCTTTTCCTCAATCATCCTGGTGAGTGGGAGACCGTGGTCATTCCACTTCAAGATTTTGTCATGACCAATTGGGGTGTGATTCAAGATGGTAGTGAGATCAATAAGGCAGAAATCAAGACCATCGGAGTGGGATTATTGGACAAGCAATACGGTCCTTTCTCATTGAAAGTTGACTGGATCAAGGTTATGACTGGCACAGAGGTTGAAAGAGAAACTCGCAAAGCACGTACTGAAAGATTATCCATCAGTAGTCCTCCAAAAGACTCGCAAAATGGTGGAATTGAGGCTTCGACTGAGGAAAGTCCTTTCGGAGCTTCGGCAATGCCATCTTCTGGAAAGGAAGAACCAAAGAATACCGTCTTCTAAGTTAAGACGCAATCTACATAGCACGCTAACTTCATAAACTGACGGGGTTCTGAGAACTGCCATATCACATCTTAGCAATCAAGCAGAGGTTGACATTAGAATGCCATGGACTCTGGGTGAGTTACCCCACAAAACTGGTAAGGTTCCACATACAGGATATGCTAAGGATATGATAAATAGGTTTAAATCAATGGAAAAAAGAACACACCACGTAGTCTTGCCATCTTTTCCCCGAGTTCGGCTAATGTAGTGAATGTGCACGGAATCCTTTCTGATTCCCCTCTATACCGATCCCCGCCTATATAAAATACTCTCTGAAATAAAGCTTAGTCATACATTTCAATATACGACGTTACACTTGCTGCTGATAAAATAAGAGCCACACTATCTATGAATCTGGTAATTTGAAAGATATGACATAGTTACCCCACACATGAGGGCTCGAGCCCTAAGTGCTTATAAAGCACGTGATATAGGGCATCTCTTCTTGCGGAGGATCAAATTTTATTTTATTTTTTTTTCTCGAATTTGCCTTGGACGCACGACCGCTCAAAATTTTTCAATGTATATAAGTATATGAATATTCGCAACTCCAATTTAGTTCATTACTTTACCTATTATCCAAAATGGCAAGAGGCCCGTATGTTTACTCATGAGAAATCTTGAGCTAACAAACACATCGGAGTACAGACCCTGCTTGCAGGGGAAGTGGAAACGAACCAAGCTAGGATTTATCTTAGTGTCCCGTCACTGATGCTGACGTGGAAGGGAGCCTTGTCGTGATAATATGGAATCAACTGATGAATGACAGGTCCTTGTGATCTTGTTTCAGGATGGGGTAACATCAATTTCTATTGATGCTCATCCCTTTCATTGTTGATCCTATTATCACACAAGGTTGTGTTTTGTTGGCGCATGAATTTCGTAGAACCGTAACTAACATTACAGAAAGAAGCACCTTAAGAGATTAGCAGCTCCATCCCACTGGATGTTGGACAAATTGTCCGGTACCTACGCCCCAAGACCATCTGCTGGTCCTCACAAGTTGAGAGAATCTTTGCCATTGGTCATCTTCTTGAGAAACAGACTTAAGTATGCTTTGAACGGTAGAGAAGTCAAGGCTATCTTGATGCAAGAACACGTCAAGGTTGACGGTAAGGTCAGAACTGACTCCACCTTCCCAGCTGGTTTCATGGATGTCATCTCCTTGGAAGCTACCAACGAAAACTTCAGATTGGTTTACGATGTCAAGGGTAGATTCGCTGTCCACAGAATCACCGCTGAAGAAGCTTCTTACAAGTTGGCCAAGGTCAAGAAGGTCCAATTAGGTAAGAGAGGTATCCCATACGTTGTTACCCACGACGGTAGAACCATCAGATACCCAGACCCATTGATCAAGGCTAACGACACCGTCAAGATTGACTTGGCCACTGGTAAGATCACTGACTTCATCAAGTTCGACACTGGTAGATTGGTTATGGTCACCGGTGGTAGAAACATGGGTAGAGTTGGTGTTATCACCCACAGAGAAAAGCACGAAGGTGGTTTCGACTTGGTCCACATCAAGGACTCTTTGGAAAACACTTTCGTCACCAGATTGTCCAACGTCTTTGTCATTGGTACTGAGGCCGGTAAGCCTTACGTTTCTTTGCCAAAGGGTAAGGGTATCAAGTTGTCTATTTCTGAAGAAAGAGACAGAAGAAGAGCCCAATCTGGTTTGTAAATGTACTATAGAGAGCCCCTGGCTCGCCACGATAATAAATATTAATGAGATCGCTATAGGCCTTACATTTTCAAAAGTCCACTCGTAGTCTTTATTCTCTAGTAATCACTGAATCTGGTAGTCTGACTGGATATCTTTGAGAGTGAAACCTCAGTTTAAGTTGAGGCTCTGAAACCTGGGTATCTTGAAACCTAGGTATTTTTCTGAAACCTTAGTATTTCTGAAACCCAAGTATACATTGAATCCTAATTATACATTGAAACCTAAGCATTTCTGAAACATAAGTTTATCGAAACCCAGGTATTTATAGTTGAAATCTTCTGTCACTTCGGCCCGCTCAATTACGATTTTGTGTTCGCCGCCCAATATCTCCATTTTCGCGGCCGTCGTTATCTTAAAATAAGCACGTTTTCAACCACCAGAACCCTGTCAATATATTAGAAAATAAATATATAGGAACTATTGTATATTTGTATATATCCAGGAACTCTTCATATTGTGTAATAGAAATTTAAACCTCCACCGCCGTAATCTCTATTCCTACGCTTCCGGTTTCCTTCCTGATCTTGTTGACTATTATATCTCCCCGCAGTCATTCACGCGCGGCGCGCTCTCCACAGCGCCGATTCCGATTGAAAAGTACATCATTAACAGTCATTCACTTACTTCACAACACTAAGCAAACATCACCCAACCATGACTTCCAGATATAGAGTGGAATACGCACTTAAGAGTCACCGTCGTGACGAGTTCATTGAGTGGATCAAAAGTCTTCTTGCCGTTCCCTTCGTGCTTCACGCCGATGTCCAAAACTACTCTCATGGTATGAGCCAGCATTACTCGTCCATTGAAGAGTACGAAGACTATCTCATCGAGCAGGACTCCACAATTGCAAAGGAATGCCAAAAGCGTTACAAGGAGATCTTCGAGGACGTGGAACGCTTAATTGAGCACACTATCTTGATAGACGATTCCAACACCAGAACAGACCGTCCATTGGCTCAAAGTAGATTGAGACGCTTGGTTCCATCGGTGGGTAAGTTTTTCACCACTTTGCCCTTGACCGAAGCCTTTTTGATCGAGGATGCCAGAAGAGGGATCTCCAAAAGAAGATTGGTCAGTCCTTCGTTCAACGACGTCAGAGTCATTCTCAACACCGCCCAAATCTTGGCTTTGACCAAGATCTACACCAGACACTCCCAGGTCGGATCCAAATTGAAGCTCATTACTTTCGATGGAGATGTCACCCTTTATGACGACGGAAAGTCTTTGAAAGAAGACGATGTCATTGTGCAGAGACTTGTATCTTTATTATCATTGGATCTCTTCGTTGGTGTGGTCACCGCCGCAGGATACCCTGGCGAGCTGGGGGCCGAAAAGTACTACGAAAGATTGAAGGGATTGATAGACGCTATTAACAAGAGTGAAATCTTGACAGATAAGCAAAAGGAAAACTTGTTGGTCATGGGCGGTGAGTCTAACTATTTGTTCAGATTCGATCACCAATTGAAGAGATTGAAGTTCATTGACGCTGACGAGTGGTATCTCCCTATAATGAAGAGCTGGAATAAGGATAAGGTCAACTATATCATGACGACTATTCACAAGCATTTCCAACACTTACAGAACAAGTTTGGCTTGAAAGACAAAACCACCATCATTTTGAAAGAGAGATCGGCTGGTATTATCCCCATCAACGGCTATAAGATTCTTAGAGAGCATTTGGAAGAAATGGTGCTTTCTTGTTCTTTGAAACTTTCCGAAATTTTGTCACACACTTCTGAAGACAAGGTCACTTTGGAATTCATGGATAAAGAGGATCCAGATTTCATCAAAAAGCAGCAAGAGGAAGACATTAAAGTATGTGCCTTCAATGGTGGTGCTGATGTCTGGGTCGATATTGGTGACAAGAGTTTAGGTGTGGAGTCTTTACAGAAATACCTTTGCAAGGATGTGTCTTATGATCACATCTGTCCTATTCAGAAGAGCGAAAGTTTACACATAGGTGATCAGTTTGCCTCTTTGGGAGCCAACGACTTCAAAGCAAGACTCAGTGCCTGTACAGTCTGGATCGCCAGTCCCAGCGAAACCGTTGCTACTTTAGACGATTTGATCAATCACCTTAAATAAATAGAATAATCATAGAGAGCTTAAGAAATTTTTAGAATCCGAATATATTTAAAGCAATAATATCACATTCTTAGTAAATAGAGATTAAATAAAATAATATCATCGCAATTGTCTTAATTTCACTGTAAATAGGATCCTAGATCATTAATTAAATAAATCATGAAGTCAAAAATTAAAAATTAACGACAACTGCAGGACTCGAACCTGCGCGGGCATAGCCCAAAAGATTTCAAGTCTTTCTCCTTAACCGCTCGGACAAGTTGCCTTATATTACGAAAAAACGCGATTCCTGCCCTTCAGACCACCATCAGGTGTATGAAATGAATTATCTCCAATTGAAGAACAAAGGCTCATATCTGAAGTTCGTAAATATATTGATGGTATTATTTGGTGTCAGGCAAATACTGGAATAACTTTTTAAGTTAAAATTAATCGATGAAAAATATATAAATTCAATTTTCGAAAATTTTGTAATATTTTATAATATTTGGGTAATGAACAATCATGTTCATTTCTGAAAAGTCATGACTTACTGATTTAAGAATGTTTATTAATAGTGTAAATCGTTACATTTCCTATAAATTCGTAAATTGATGATTTGAGGATATTTTTAATATTTTATTAATTACTCATTTTTAATCTATAAAGTTCTTACTGAAGCAGCAAGGGAAGCCCATATAAAATTGGTGCAGCTCCATTCAAATAAGGCAAGTTGCAACTTTCACGACTTAAGTGAACTGCTTCACTGATGTTATATTGTCTGCTTCCGTTGAATAGACCCCATTTCTCGAAGACTGACAAGCTAAACTGATCAATATCTTTATCAGTGACATCCCACAAATTGACCAATGCCATAGGGCACCCCGCGATGAGCCAGTTGTATACATTACCAGTAGGCTGCAATAAGCCATTCATTGTCAAAACACCAGAGGAACACCCTATGAGCAAACTAGGTGGTAGCTTTAGACCCTCAGGTAGCGTTTTCTTGAACAAAGTTGATGTTCTGAAATACTGGTCACATCCTCCGTGACCCAGATATACGAATAACTTTGATTTGAGCAAGTTCGTCAAGAAGGGTTCTTCCAGAGGCTTTTCACCTATCAAGCCTTGCCATTGCTGATTCATTTGAAACTTTGGCCCGAGCTTCTCTTGTGTCCGAATCAAATCACCTCCAGGGTTGATAAGATAAAAGACATCGGCCGAAACATCGATTATGAAGTTTGACCGTTCACGAAGGAGATCTAGCAAAAGCGTAATCGAGGGCATTCTTGAGACGGACAAACCCTTGATGCATTGCATCGATTCCCAGGGGAAAAATGCACATTTTTTGCTTGGAACTAAAACAAGATGAGACTTGGTGATTTTCGATCTCAAGTTGAAGTACTTATCAAACAATCTCTCAATGCTCTTATGAAATTTCTCGAAATTGATATTGTTATAGTCATTTTTCTCACCGTGAAATGCCAAGGTATCAATTAGAAAAGATAAGAGATCATCAATCGACTGCTTGTCGTAACATTTCAAGTCGTAAAACAAACTGATGACAGCATCATCAAATTCCATGAATTTTTTGCCTTCTCCATGTTTTCTTGTCGGTAAGAAGACGCCTAAAACTTTGCTCAAATCCATTTTGAATTTTTCAAAAACCACATCTTGTTCATGATCGTAAAAAATTCCCTGAACTCCTCCTATCCAATTCTTTTCAACTTCATCTATCAAGTTTTTCATTTTCAAATCCAATTTGAACCGGAGCTTCCACCAAGCTTTCCTGTCTTCTTTAGTGGTCACTTTTGACGTAGTTGCCCTTTTTGTTGAAAGATTGCTTTCTTTGATTATTGATTGACACATCAGCCTTATATCCTCGAAAGAACCTATTTTGGCTGTTGATCGTCTGAAGGGAAGCCTCATGAAAAATGGACTTCTATTTTTTCTCATCTTTGAAATCAAGAGATCGCCACTTTCTTCACAAAGGTCAATTGTGACAATTGACCAATTCTGAGGCAAGAAATTGTTCAAATCCGTCTTCAATTGAGATGATGCTGCGGCGAAATCCTCTTCGATTCCTTTCACTTTCAAATCAATGGGCAATAGTTCGGTTTGTGGACTTGTGCAAACCTCACGCTCGTTTATAAAGGGAATGCTTGTGGCAAGTTCATGTAAGTGGTACAAATCAAACAATAATTCCGTGTTAAGCTTGAAGATTGTCATCGATGACAATAAACTCAAGCAGCGGTTCAAAATTTTCGCAAACTGGTCTAGTTCATAAGCTTTTAGCTCGGAGTGCTTTGCGAGACTATTAATCAATAGATTTTTGTACTGAGCGAGGTCAGAGATGACTTCCTGACTTAATAAATTCAAATCGGTGATTCCTTCATCCACAATAGAAGGCAATGCTTTGATCGATCTATCAATATCAACGTAGTTGGAAATATGCAGAAGACGTGTAAGGGCAGTCTTGATCAAACTTTTGGTGGAAAGAAGGGCAAATATGAATGATGACGAATTTTTAGTATTTGTAGTGTCGCACAATAACACATTCGAGTCTGAGTTTGCAAGCGAGTTCAAGAGCACACAGTCTGTTTCGAACAGTTCATCTATTACGTAGAGAGACCTCAAATTCTCATCGCTGATCTCAGCACGAGAATGATATCTCACCTTCATATTCTTGGTCTCAAGGTTCATTACTCTGTTGCGTAAATTCTGAATAGTGTGATTATTGTCCACTCTATGATGCTTCAGAAGAGTCATCGCTTTCTCAAAATGAACAGTGATGCTTCCACTATCTTCGAGCAACATATTATAAACCGTCATTTGTAGGTGATTGAAGCAATTTATAATAGGATTCTCACAAGCATCATTGAATTTTTTGAACTCGCCGAGATAATAATGGAAGTCCCTCGAAATTCCCAAATGTTTTGCAATAATTAATATGTTCCGATACGCTTCCATCAACATCAGTGACGTCTCCCATTTAATCTTCAAGAAGGTTTCGTTTGTAGAGCTTTGACCAGCACTTTTGATGATCGAGTAGAGCAACTTGACGCAAATCTTTAAATTCGTGAAGGATGTCGAATGATTTCTCAAAACAATATTGAGTCTTGCTGCCTGTAATTGGAATTTAGCAAGCAAGAATAAATTTCCTAATTTTTGAACCATGCTCAACTTGATCTTCCCATTGAGATCAAACTCCGCTCTTGCACTCAATGTACTTTTAATCTTCTTGAATTTTTCCTTAGCCACATTAATGCTGTTTGTCGAAATTAAATACTCAAATTGTGCCAAATTGTATGAAAGAACTTCATTTATGGATGTGACTTTATTGTCCTTGAGACTTTGACTCCACGCGGTCAACAATGGAGGCATATCATTCCATAAACCCAACTTTGCGAGACTCAAATGGTATTGTTTGAATATGAATAGCTGAATCGAGGATGAAGTGTCTCTCTCATTGAATTTTTCAATCATGAGAATGACTTCACCAGTGAGACCATTATAGTTTAAAAATGACAAAATTAACGTGAAAACTTCTAAGTTGAAAATTTCCTCAAAATCTGCTTCTGCAGATTGTAACCAAGTATGGCAAATTCTGATCATTTCATCAAACAGTTCCGATTGCCAGCCAGAAATCTTAATTTGCTGCAAGAGTAAACCTGCAGTTAGTATCGCGTGCTTATCATCAAGAAGACCAAGTGTATTGGAGGTGAAATCCAGATCAACTGGACCACACATACCCAAGTAGTAAAAATGAACTTTGGTTTTCAAGAAAGTATCACACAAATTGATTGCTTTGACAACAGTTTCGGCTGCTAATCTGAATTGTTGAAGGTTTTCGAAACGCTCAAAAACTTTGAAAATTTCAACAGCTAATGTTGCTTTGAAAGGTTCCGATAAATTCTCATCACTGAAAATGGTTGAGATAACGGATGTATCGATGAACAAACCTTTACCAAGGATCAGTATTGTTTGAGATTCCAAGTCAACTCCATTTTTGTCCAATAGCACGAGAAATTGAAGACTTAATGATGCGAAATGTTGGGTATTTGTAATGCAACTAAGGATCTTTTGTGCCTTGAGTTGTAAGATATCGAAATTGTCTTTCGTTGGAGATTTCAGAATTATGACACCTTCAAAAGCTACTGCTTGTTTGCACGCTAAGAAGTCCTTCAGTTTGGTACCCACATTATAATATAAGTTTGACAAATTTCTGATTCTTTTTAATTGACTGAAATGTTTAAAGATGACAAAAAGTTGATCAAGAACGGGAAAGAGGGTCCCGTGTAGGCTTTGATCGTTCAAAGCATCTTTCATAAACATTGTGAACGGATCTAATACGAGGAGATGTGATTTTGATAGTCTTTTAGCCTGAATGCTTGCAGTTGCGATAGATGATGTGATTATTTTCAAAAACGATAAAGTTTCAACAGTTGACTTAAGAGGCACATTTTTGATTAACTCGAAAACGCGGTCGTCCTGTAGGACTGTTCCATTCGAGTGGATAATTTGAAGATGCAATTTGTTAAGGTCCGATCCCGTCATATTAAGGGCAAGTTTTTCGATCGTATTGGCGATATCTACCGAAGAAGTGGCTGCTTGCTGGGAGAATAAGATATCAAATACTGGTTCATAACATTGGCCCTTAGACAATTTCAAATCCTCTAAATATGGGAGAATTTCTTGACTCATGGTCATTGATTCGATGTATGCTTTATCGTCGGTGAATTGTATGAGCTTCAACACAAGACAAGTTCTGGCACATTTGAATTGGTCAAATCCCGGGATTTTTGTGAGGATGTCGAATATTTTCATGAAACCTTTTATGATTTTTATGCAATTATTATTATACCTGGGAACATTCAGCTCCGTAGAGTATGAGCTTTTGATCCATTTTGTGAAATGATTTGAGTTCAAAAAGAGGGAGGGCGCGATTCGAAAGGTATCCAATGTGACGAGAGGGTCCTTGCCTGCAGCGATTTGCTTTAGGTTTTTCGATATGTGCTGCAAAAGACACTGTAGCACGAGGAATTGAAATGCTATCACCAAGTTAATTAGCGATGGATGCTGGGTATCTGTAAAAGCTATTCCTTCTAGAACGCTGGATGCTGCTGACTCATGTTCAGTTATATTTTTACCGTGGATGACTTTATTCAAGCCCTGGTAAAGAAAGGATATCTCACGTAAAGCTTGTGGCAAATTTTTTGATTCCAAAAGCTGGATTATATGAACATGGTGTTTCTTGAATATGACAATTGACTCGTCTAGTTCTCGAGGAATCAAGTATAAACACCTAAAACAAGATGATATCGTGTTGTTATCCTTTCTCTGAGTGGAGTTTATGTAATTTGCGGCTAGTTGCTCTATGTCTTTCGAGCTTTTTTGAGATAAATTTTGTCTCTTCGACGGCGACAATGGATTTGAGGTTCTCAGAAGTATGAAGGAGGCGAGAGTGCCATCCATGGAACTCATGGTTGGTGATGCTAGTAGCTCAAGCTTATTGTAAACAAATAGCTTTGCGCACATACGTCACGTGAGCGTGTCTTGATTATGAGATTTGGCGATGAATAGTGAACAATAGCTTTAACAAGAGTCAGTTTCAAGATACAAAAACAATAGTGCAGTCGCAGCCTGAGACTCTTGAATTTCAAATAATATTTGAATTTGCTTTCTCCAACGATAGACATTAAAATCTTCGAATTAAGGATAATTGCCTTTTCTGACTATTTAATTATTACGTTTGTCTGTTTTACACGAATGATTTATATTATCAGTAAATATGTACAGTTTTGAGATGAAAATGCTGTCTCTTCAGTTACGAATGCTTAGAATGCAGCACTGGTATTTCGAGAAATTACTTATTCCCATGTAGTTTGGTGAATTAACCCACATGTTAAGAGATGTCGCCTCAAGTATAACACCAGCCAGACTAAAATTCTCTTTCACCTCTGTTTTCAGCATCCAATTCTTCTTGCTTGAACTTCTCCTTTTGCTCCAACTTTTGCAAGGCCTTTCTCTTAGCCAAAACGGTCTTGGCATTTCTTTCACCACCGTTCTTCTTCTTACCCTTCTTATGCTCTCTCAACGGTTCCAAGTCGTTTTCGAATTTGTGGATCCATCTTAACATGTATCTTCTGGTGGAGACGTCTATTCCCATCTCTTTCATTTGCTTTGATGAGGTACCAAGAAACTTGTTCAAATCGCCTTCGAAGGCATCAAGATGCTCCACAGTACTTCTTCCGATCAATTTGAAGAAGGTTTCCAAATCGTGAACATTTTCCTTGGTTCTGGTGGATGTGTTGGTTCTGAATGCTATAGGTGTGCTGGAAAAAGCCCTGATTATGTGTGTTTGGGATGGTATTTGAGTGGTGACACGAGAAGGCACGGTCTGCAACAAACGTGTGGATCTGGCGGCAACAGCAAAGCCCCTGAATATGTTCATGATGTGAGTACGGTTGACACTGGTGAGGTCAAATCTACAGTTAACCAAATTTTTCAAGAGTAATGGTCGTGCGCCAACCCAAAGTATTCTAAGGTCTTACAAGCATGGATCTAAATCAAGTCGTTAATTACGACATTTGTGTAATAGTCAAAGTAATCGGATGGTAAGCTCTACTTAGGCTATCTAAATTACAACAAACCCTTGTTCTTGAATTCAGCCAACAAGGAGTTACCTAATCTGGCTGGAGATGCTTCCACAACGACACCGGCGGATTGCAAGGCAGCGATCTTGGACTTGGCGTCACCCTTACCACCAGAGATGATAGCACCGGCGTGACCCATTCTTCTACCTGGAGGAGCAGAGACACCAGCGATGAAGGAAACAACTGGCTTGGCACCTTCTGGTCTGGTCAAGTTGTGTTGTTTCAAGAATTCAGAAGCTTCTTCTTCGGCAGTACCACCGATTTCACCAATCAAGATGATACCTTCGGTTTCCTTGTCGTTCAAGAACAAGGTCAAGGCGTCAATGAAGTTGGTACCTGGGAATGGGTCACCACCCATACCGATGACCAAGGATTGACCAAGACCGACGGCGGTGGTTTGAGCAACGGCTTCGTAAGTCAAGGTACCGGACTTGGAGATGACACCGACCTTACCTCTCTTGTGGATGTGGGAAGGCATGATACCAATCTTACATTGTTCTGGAGCAATCAAACCTGGACAGTTTGGACCCACCAATCTGGTCTTGGATTGAGTCTTCAACATTTGCGCGATTCTGACCATGTCGTGTTGAGGAATACCTTCGGTGATGGCGACGGCAAGTTCAATTTCAGCTTCAATAGCTTCTTCAATGGCAGCAGCTGCAATGGATGGTGGGACGAAGATACCGGTAGCGGTAGCACCGGTTTCCTTGATAGCGTCTCTGACGCTGGCGAAAACTGGTCTGTCCAAGTGGGTTTGACCGGCCTTCTTTGGGTTGGTACCACCGACAACTTGGGTACCGTAAGCAATGGCTTGTTCGGCGTGGAAAGTACCTTGCTTACCGGTGAAACCTTGGTAGATAACCTTGGTGTCGGAGGTGACCTTCAAGTTCTTAATGGTAGAAGCGTAGTTTCTAGCTGGGGTGGCGGCAGAGAAGCCACGGACAAATTGTCTGTTCAACATTGTGGATTGGTGGATGGAGAGGTTGGTGAAAGTAAAAAATTACCAGTAAACATTTTGGGCGCTATAGTGTCGTGGCAGGGGCTAGTACTGCGGGATGGGTGTTTGTCGTCGGTAGTGCGGGTCGTGTCCGGGCGTGAAAAGTTTGATCCGGGTGGGTTTTCAGATCTGGGGGTGGAAGGTATGCCAATTGATGCTGTAAACGGTAGGGCGCATGGAGACTGGGCAATTGGGTCTCTTCACCAAATTTGGGCCTACTTTTGTTATTAACCTAAGGGGCAATTGGCTCACTTCTACTTGCTAGGTCACGTGCCTTTCCCGATCCTCTCCGAGAGTGTTGGGCCACGTGAGGAGGGGAATCCACTGACGGCGGCCTCTACGGATGCGAATCGGAGATGTCAAGCAATAAACGACAATTCAATACTACGGATACTCACAAGAACTCTTAAGAGTGAATTGGCAGCGGAGCTCACTACTGAGATAAATATCATTAAACTCCATTTTTGGCTATTTTTACGATTTTGGGTGCTACGACTCTCCCCTCTTATTGTAATTGGCCTCGTGCTGTCTGACGTCAAATGGTGTCGCTCCCGGAGCGAGGCCCGGGAATTAAAGGAGCGCGACTGGGTGGGGAACCAATGTCGTCAGGAACCAACAAGTCTGGAACGGTCAATGAAGATCACGTGAATAGGTAGACCTCTTAGTACTATTTGAAAAGATAACTAGACCCCTTCTAGGTTAAACTTGAGCTCAATGTATGGCAATCAAGAAGCTTTACAATCAATTGATGGTGTTTTTGACACTTAAAAAAGTGGCTTCTTCCAAATGACACTCTTATCTCTAATACACTGTAGATCCATAGACTAACCAGAGGAAGTACTAATAGGATAACTCAAGCAAGGTCACTCAAATACTTAAGCTAAATGCTAATCAAATATCCATAGCAAGTCCTTTCAGAATTTCATCCTTCTCCTCATAAACTCCAATATTTATCTATCTATCTCTTGACTCCCCCTCATATCCACACCACGTCTCACTCGCGTTGAAAAATCAACTCAGGCAGTCGGTCAAACGCCATCCATCGATGTCATCACCACAAGCCTCCCAGGAAACCCCCTCGGCCGTTTCTGACCTCGAAGCGACGGCCATCAAAGCAGAGGACACAGAAGACAAACAAGCTGGAGATGCCAAAAGAGTCAAGAAAGCTCCACCATCCAAGAAGCCAAGCGCCGAGGTCTTACAACGTCGTAAAGAAGGTAGAATCAAAGCAGCAGCCACAATCGCTCACAACTTGAAGAAAACCGGTATTGGAAGGTTCGAGCAGCAAAACGGATTCGGATTGACCAGTGTCAAATCGATTCCGCTTTTAAACCAGAAGAACTACTTTACAGAATACTTAAGAAAGGATGAACAAATATCGTTCATTAGAAACTGGAGAACGGAAAAGTACCTTCAACAAAAGCTCAAAAGCAACGATCAAACTGAGAATTCGGCGGCCAAGGAGGATGGGGTTAATAATTTCGATAACTTCAATTTGAATGATATTGAAACCGAAATGAACAAAAAGAAAATAGCGACCGCTGAAGCGGACGACGACGACGAAGAAGAAGACGAAGAAAACGAAACAGAAGAAACCAGAGAAGAAAAGGCCAAAATCGGTCATGATACTATAATTATTCATCCGGGCTCATCCTATCTCAGAATTGGCCGTGCCACCGATACAGTGCCTATCACCATCCCTACTGTGATTGCGGTGCCAAAGAAGAGCGATCATAAGATTGAAGAGACCGAGCCTACTCCAGTCAGAACGCTTAATGAAAATGGTGATGTCAAGTTTGGTGACGACTTCGAAGAGCATAAATCAACCGTTACCAAAGATTTCAAAGCCAGAATGAGATTTTACAAGCGTAGAATCTTGCCCAATTCCAGAGAATCGGCTTCAAATTATAACAAGAAACAATTACCGGAAAAGATCGCCGATCACAATGACCCCAATAAGAAGGAATGGATGGACGTCACTACTCCAGAATTCAAAACCAAGAAATATTTCGTCGGTGATGACGCTCTCAAATTACCTTTGAACCCCAAAAACTTCGATACTTGGACCCTCAGATATCCCATCATCAATGGAGGTTTCAATGAGCACTCTGAAGACTATAGCTCTCCGCAAGAAGTCTTGGGTGACATTGCCAACATCGTCTCGGATGCATTGGAAAAACTCGAGATTAAGAACTTATCACAGCTCAAGGCAATGCTCGTCATACCAGACTTGTATGATAAAATATATGTCGAAACCTGGGTCGAAACTTTGTTCAAGTTTGTTGGTTTTGGAAGAGTTGGAATCATCCAAGAGGCGGTGGCAGCTACCTTTGGTGCGGGATCCACCTGTGCATGTGTTGTCGATGTTGGTGCTCAAACCACCTCCATCAGTTGTGTTGATGAGGGTATGGTGATCACCGAAAGTCGGGTTCATCTCAATTATGGTGGTGATCATATCACCGAGACTTTAATGAAATTTCTCTTGGAGAGTTCTTTCCCTTACAAGGACATCAATTTGGGAAGCAGATCAGATGATTGGGAGCTTGCACAATCGTTGAAACATAATTTTGCTACCTTTCAAGACGCAGATATTGCAGTGCAATTGTATAATTTCTACAAAAGAAAGCCATTTGAGACGACTGAGAAATACGAATTTAAAGTGTTTGATGAAGTGATGTTAGCACCACTTGGCTTGTTCTTCCCAGAGTTATTTCAAATCGAGAAAGCCAAGTCTTCGGTTCCATCTTTAGCATCTTCCCTGTTACCTACGAATACTTTTAAGAAAAGACTATTCGACGCTTCTACGGACCATTATACTGGCAAGAACAACAATCCAACCTCCAAATCTCAAGATGACTTGAAAACCAAGTTGGCTTATTCCGACCAAACCGAAGAAGATTTATTAATCAAATTGGCAGAAAATAAACTTTTCAAGCCGGTTGCAAACCAGCAACTCAAGAAGGAATTGAAAAGAGATATCCATAACGTGCCGCTCGAAAAAGCGATCATCGAATCTATAACAAATGCTGGTTTGACTACCGATATCAGCAAAATCAAAAAGTTCTACGACAATTTATTGATTGTTGGAGGTGGCTTCGCCAAGATACCGGGATACGATTTGATTCTTTCAGATAGAATTAACATCTGGAGACCTAAGTTGTTATCAAATAGTGCTCTTGATCTGATTGTGACCTACGTTTTAGCCGAAATCAAAAAAGTGGAAGAGGCCAAGAAACAGATGATTCAAGATATGAAGACCGCCAAGAGGGAAACCCCAGAGACTTCGCTTGACGATATTCAATTGTCAGAGAGTGAAATGGCACAGATCGAGGAGCAAAACCAGGTCAGTTTGGATCTTGATCATGTTGATTCCTTGTGCGATCAGGGCCAAGTGTTACCAGTGAATATCTTACCTCCACCAAGAGAATTTGACCCCGAGATGTTGACTTGGAAAGGTGGAAGTGTTTACGGTAGATTGAAGGTTGTTAACGAGATGTGGATCACCCAAAATGACTGGGAGATGTTGAAGTCCAGATGTTTGTACTATAAGAGTATTTTTAATTATTGAGGTAATACAAGATATTACTTACAAGATTGTTGATCCACAGGAATTCACGATATTATTGACACGATATTATTGACATATAAATAGAAACAGCACTTAATTGAACATATCTATTTTGATAAATAATCGAACTACTTTCTACAGGTAATAAAAGATAATATTGATCTACAAGTAATACAATATTAATGATCTACAGTAATTTAATGTTATTGACCATTTTATTACATTATGTGTATTCGTCTCGCGAAAAACATTGGTGTCGAAAGTAAGAATAGGTTCATCAATGATGAGATGCAAAGAATGTGAAAAATGCTAGTGTAAGACCAGCAATTAGTTTGAAGGAGTGATGACATGAAGGTGATTATTTGACCACCTAGCAATTCGTTTTATAAGGCGTGATTGTAATTATGATTTTGGAGTTTCAGTAGTCAAGAGCTTTAGGTTTTCTTGCGGCAACCGCAATTGAAGGAGCAGGTCTTGCTCTATTCATTTGAGGAATTGCGGGACTCAGTGTCAGCGACTTGAGCTTTGAGGCACTGACAGGACTGGTACTATGCTCTTTAGAGATGAATGCGGAACCAGTAGAACTGGTTTTCTTATGCTTTGAAAGATTCATGATCTTCGATTTCAGCTTGATTTCGTTGTCGTAATCCCAAAGAGTTCTTTTCCATTGTGATAATGTGTTATGAAGCTCAAACAATTTTAGTAATGATTTCTTATTTTCGTTTTTGTTAATGTTGGTGGTATTGGGTACTCTGAGTTTATTGTAAAGATGTTCGTACTCTTTGTATTTCAACTTGAACTTGAGAGCCAAGTTATTGTAGTACTCCAATCTTTTTGATGCAGACTTGATTTCGGGAGGAGCGATATTGGAAGAAGAAGACCCGGTGGTGACTCTAGAGGTCGGGTTTTCGGATCTGATGTTTCTTGGAGTCGTATCTTCATCCAATTCTTCCGATGATGGTGGAGAAGTGTAGGTATCCACTTTTAGCTTCTTGAGATTCTTTTCCTCGTCCGAAGAGTACGAGGAAGATGAAGACGAGAACTTTCTTTTCGTGACTTGAGATGAAGTAACCTTCTTCGCAGGGAACAAATTCTTTGAATTGGTACCGTTGAGATTGATATTGTCGATTGTAGGTGAGTTTGAGGTTGTATGCATCCCCTTTCTTTCCAATTCTACTTTCGTGCCAATTTTAGGCGAATCTGTGTATGACTTTTTGAATGGAACACTGGTAGCTCCAGATGGCTTCTTGACGGTTCCTGTGAGGAAACCACCACCCAAGGTTGACTTTCTATCATCGTCACTGATGATTCCATCTTCGGGTGGGTTACAGATTTTCTTCCGCAAAGGATGGGTTTCTGAAAAGCCTAATCTTGTCAATGCATGGTGGATGTTTTGGATGATGAGTGTCCTTTCAAAGTTGGTATAGTAGCGCCAGCTCCAAGGTTTCAATTCTTTGTATGACTTGTCTTTGAGGATAAAATGTGAATGTGAATAGTTTTCCACATCTTCCTCATCCATGTCTGCGTCGCTATCAACCAACATGTTATCGATATCCTGATCGTTTTCGTCGTCGGACAAGCTGTTTCCGTGGTGTCTTTTTATTCTTCTGCGTCTTTTGCGCTCAATGATAGGGAAAATGTCATCTTGATTGAAAACACTTTTCATGTTGTAAGGTTGACAGAAATCGGAGATTAACGACAGCTGGGATTTCTCTAGCCCTAATGCTTGGATGATTTCCTCCTGGGTCATGGGACCCAATGCTAGTAAATGCAAGAACTTAGCAGATACTTGGGCCGATGCATCTGTAGGTTTCACACGGTATGCTGTAATTCTGCTGCGAGAACTGGTGAAAGGTTGGCTTTTGATGGGCAAATCTTTGCTGATCCGAACGGGCGACTTAGCCGGCGACCTTGTGGGAGATTTGGCGACGGGTTCTTCGGTCGGTTTGAATTCTAATGCACGGTTGTATTCCTTGATCTTTTTGTCGTCGGTGATGGGATTCAATTTGTTCATCACTCTTCCGTTGAAACGGGAGTCCTTAATGGAGTAAATATCGACGTTAAGGTGTTCCGGGAGGTTGTGACATGGGAATATGAGTTCTTCAGTGATCTTGATGGACTGGAATGTTAGTAAGCTTGAAAGATTTTCAAAACGACCCTGGACATCAATAGACATTTGGTAGATATCTTAGTCTTCCTAGATATCCAAAACTGGCTGAAAAGAGGTTTAGAGGCCTCAATCTCGTATTTGAGCCGGTTCGGGGTCGGGCGGTTATGGCGGTTCTGATCGCTTATACATACGTATTGACCGTCTTTGACGACCAACTTGGGGACGACATTGGTGTCAAGGCACCCCCGAAGCTGTTTCATGAGGTCGGCCGTCATTTTGATCGAAATCGCTAACGGCGACAGTTTGACTCCCCCAGATCCCGTAGTAGCGGACTTCAGAGGAGGCTCCAACTCGGAGATCACCACGCTGGACATAATTGTGGAAACACGGTGATGGCGGTGTGGAGACGTGACAAGCCGAGTCCTGGATGCTAATGTCAACTCTAGTGATCAGTTGTGAGGAAAGAACAGTGTCTGGGTGGGTGGTGACTAAATATTACTGGCATTTCTTTTTGTGGCAGCCCATTAATGCCTATCGAGACAGTATCCGCGAAGGGGGTCCCGGCACGGCAACGGTTGAATGACTTGGAGGGGGAAGCGCGGCGGCGACCGGCGATCTCGGCCTCTACAGTGACTACTGGCGGTCTACGGGGGATGTCGTTTCATCAGCGGGAGCTTGAGTCGATGTCAATCTTGAAACTAGATTGAAAATCAGGCGGTTTAGCTTCTAATTTTTTTTTGCTGCTACGCTCGTGGTATCAGCAACATTTCTTTTACACTAAAAATGATCATTGGGGTAATTACGAGATCGCCAAAAAAAGACGGTGAGAACCCGTCCCCAAGAAATGAAATTGGGAGAGGGGAATAAAGGCGGGATAGGTAGTGGCCTTGTGAGTCAACTACTCTCAATAATTTGTCGTCTCCACTTGCTCTGGGCCGTTGTGAGTTGGAAGCTATGAAAGGGTGCAAACTAGCAAGCACTGTTTATTATTCCCCGATCGGGCAGCGATATCTCCTTGTTACGTAAGACTGGCAAAAATGTGCTATGTTCGCCTGTTGCAAGCTTTTGCGGGATGTTTTTGTGGCTGACGTTTCGGATAAATCCTGAGCGTAGTGGAATAGAGGCGTTAAGGCACAAGGCCAAGAAAGCTGGGAATATGTGTTTGAAGCCTAAAAATTCGCTGCTATTTTAAGAGCAGCCAAGACGCTTGAGCCACCTTAGCGGTCGCTGTATTGTTGCACCGCACGTCTGGGCATACGTGATACCTGTCGCGTGATACAATAGCCTAGGGGGCATGTGCAGGAGGTCACCTCCCTAGACCCTCAGTCAGTCCCCCTAGAAGTGTCTGGGCTGCAAGAGAGCGACAGAGCTGCGAGCGGACGCGGAGCAGGAGTGAGCGTGGCGGTCACGTGACATACGCTTCCCCGTGTGAATCGCTCGAGCAACCTCCGTCAACTAAACACCATCTCTTCCCTATACCCTCACATACACACCATCAATTGTAACTATGTTGAAGTGGGTTCAATCTGGCCTTAGTGCCGTCGCCGGTACCGCTGAGCCCGAATACGGCAGAGAAGCCATTCACACCATCACCGACACCATCAACGCTGGCGCCCCAGTGTATAGAGAGACTACTATCGCCGATTTCAACTGGCAAAAGCCTTCGTTCACCAACGTGGAGACCCAAACCTTCTACTTCACCGACCTCAAGTCCGGCTGGGTCGGTTTCGCCCAGATCATCCACTCCAACGTCATGGGTGTCCACACCACTGCTCAGTTTACATTCAGATTGTTCCGCGCCGATGATGAAGGCAGCCCTGAAAACATCTGGACCTCCACCAAGTTGGATAACTTCAGAACCGAAGGCTCCAACTTCTACGCTGACAACTTGTCTTTCGAATTGAACAAGGAAAACAACCAATACGTCTTGAAGTCCAAGGTGACTCCAGAATCCGTCGTGGAATTGACTGTCAACAAGTTGGTTCCAGGGGTGATTTTCGGTAAGGACGGTTGCACCTTGTACGGTGAAGACGTCAAAGAACCTTGGGGCTCCATGAGACACTTGTTCTGGCCAAGATGTGACGTCAAGGGTACTGTGACAACCCCTACCAAGACCTACGATATCAACGGTTACACCATGTTTGTGATGGCATTGCAAGGAATGAAACCACATCACGCCGCCAAGTCTTGGAATTTCCTTAACTTCCAATCCGAGAACTACGCTGCTGTCCAGATGGAATTCACCACTCCAAAGTCTTATGGTAACACCAAGGTCAATATCGGTATTGTTGCTTCCAACGACAAGATCTTGCTTGCCTCCGTCAACAACGTTGTTGTCCACCAAGATTCCGTTGTCGATGAGGTCGGATGGCCTGTTCCAAAGTCGATTGAGTTCAACTACATCAAGGACAAGAAGGAAGAAACCCCAAGCGACTCCGATGAAGTTGTTGCAACCGTTTCTGGTGACTTGAAGACTTTGATTGAAAGAGTCGATGTCATGGCTGAGATTCCTCAATTCGTCAAGAACATCGTCAGCGGTGTTGCCGGTACTAAGCCTTACATTTACCAATACTGTAACAGATTCGAGATCGACTTGAAGGAAACTTCTGCCAAGGAATCCGGATTAGGTTTCAACGAGGTGACCTTCATTTCCGAATAATTTCCGAATAATTGCAATTACCTGCGTTACACGAAGTTTTTGTCGATTGATTTTTATTATGCATTTGTCTTACATTTGGCTCAATTCCTGATTTGATTTTTCGTAAACGGTAAACTCCTCTTAATCTAGGGTGGCCTCATCAGCCATTTGATTGTGCTGATTATCACCTTCAATACATCACTAATACTTAATCTATGTTTGATTGCAACCTAAACTATATATCAAATAAACAAAAAATAATGAAGCACCCATAATAAAAAATACTAAAAAATGAAGGTTCAACATGATAAAATTTCGAATCGAACTATCAATAATCTTGTTCGGATTTCACAATCAATTTATACTTGAATTTCAACAAAAAAATTTTTAGTACCTACAAGTACTCTAAAACAGGTTTCAATTAAATATACACTGAAATATCAATAACATCGTCTCCATAAAAATTATCAACTTGCTACAATATATCTCTAAACCCCCTGGGTAAAGTAGCAAATAAGGTCAGTATTATTCCTAAACCCCTTGAGCAAAGTAGTAGACAAGGGCAGTAAGACTTGCAAAACCGGTCCAGGCTGAGAAAACGGCACTTGGACCGCCGACGCTCACATTACCAGTTCTTCCGAACCACACCTTGTTATTGTAACCAATGTTAACCTTTTCAAGGATTCTGTCCTTCTTCGAACTGTGAGGAGGATATCTTGATTTGAGCGAAAATTCACTCCACAAGTTTTGTTCCACTGTAGTTCTTTCGTGACTGAAAGCCCTGAAGGAGAACTCACCGTGGTAAGCACCATGGCCAGATTCACCGATACCACCAAATGGTGCATCATTTAAGCAAACATGCATCACAGCATCATTGATCATGACACCACCGGATCTGATTTTGGTCAAAATCTTATCAATTTGGGCATTGTTCTTTCTTGAAGGAGATTTGGAGGTGTAGACGTACAAAGCCAAAGGAGTATCGAGCTTTTGTTGCACAATGTTCAAAGTAGGTTCCAAATCACGGTAAGGAAGGATTGGTAAGACGGGACCAAAGATTTCTTGTCTCATCGTAGAGTCTGACCAGTCCACGTTATCAATAACAGTTGGAGGAATAAATCTGGTGGCAGCATCTCCGGTGCCACCAGCGACAACATTACCCTTTGAGGACTCGATAATTTTCTTGATGCCCTCGTATGCCCTATCGTGGATCATGTGAGTGTATTGAGGGGTCTCCTTGTCAAGATTGGTGAAGAATTTCTCGTTAATCACCTTGAGGATTGCATCAACCAACTTCTTGTGTACACTTTCGTGAACAAGAACATAGTCTACGGCAACACAAGTTTGACCGGCATTCATATACTTGGCCCACACGATTCTGGTCGCAATGGTTTCAAGATCGCTGTCTTTGACGTCGTTCAAGACGAAGGCTGGAGACTTACCACCCAATTCTAAGACAACAGGGGTCAAGGTCTCGGCGGCTTTCTTGGCAATAATTCTACCAACGACACCGTTACCGGTGTACATGATCTTGTCGAATTTCTGTTCCAAAAGCTCAGTTGTTTCTGGAATTGCACCGTTGACAGCGAAAAAGATATCTGGATCAAGCGCTCTGGTCAAAAGGTCAGTGAACAATTGTGAAAAATGGGGTGTGGCTTCCGATTGCTTCAAGACGACTGCATTACCCGCAGCCAAGGCACCCACCACTGAGTTAAGCGAGAGCTGTAATGGGTAGTTGAATGGGGAGATGACCAACACCACTCCCAAAGGAATCTTTTCCACGTAAACGTTACTGCTGGAAAAGGCAACTCCGGTATTACCTACCTTGCTGGGTTTGACCCACTTGTGTAAGTTAGCCATGGTATGAACAAGCTCATTGAGAACGACGGTGATTTCGTAGTTCTTGGACTCCGATGGCACTCTGTAGAAATCCTTGTACAAAGCATCGCAAATTTCATCAATGTTATCCTTGACTGCGAAGTAGACGTTTCTCAATTGGTTCAATCTGAACTGAATCGATTGGGTCTTCTGCTTGGTATGGAAAGCATCAACCAAGCGTTGCACACCAGGGCCAATCTCAGCAACTTTGGTGTAGGTAAGAGGTGACTCAGATGTTGCAGTTTTCTTATCAGCAGCAGGAGGCACATTTGACTTCGTCTGCGATACTGATTCTTGCTGGGTGCTCTTCAGAAAGCTGGTCTCGGTGGACCTGTTTGATTTAGACGAAGAAGGACTCATTTCGGCTTGGTTCAGTTTGCAGAAGCGAAATTGATACTTTATATAGAAGTTGCAAGTATCACAGTCAAACGCGGAAGGCAAGATCCCCGCTAAAAGATCCGTTGGTACATCCTGGGGAAGCGTGCACATGTGAAAATAAGGTTTACGCGCAAGGCACACAGTGTAACAGAGCACGTGATCGGAACTGCAAGATTGAATCTATCCAGTATCCGATCGTTCCAAAGAAGTCTATTCCAGTGGCAATTAATCCTTGTTGCAGTCGAGTGCCATCGGTTCTCCGCCCAGTCTCAACTGGAAATTCTCCGAATACTGACGAAAGCCCAGTAAATTAATTTATCTCTAGAGCCTCCCAAATCTATTGATTATTCAACCGCGGATGCTAAAAATTGTTGCTCTAGCTTTCCACTGGGTACATATTCGCACTGAAGAGTATTCTACTGGGTCCGGATTCGCACTCAATAGTCGCCAAATCTTAAATATTCATTATTCGTGAACTATACATAGTGCCATATATCTCACGCCATAGTAATCACTCCTGGGATTGATTACAAAACAGCGCCTCGGGAAATGGCATCGGTTCTCTCTTGCCAAACCGTCTTTCCGCTACAGCTGCAAACCTGCTTATCGTTCTCCCAAGCCCCAGCAGAACGAGCAATTACCCCACAAAGCGAGTCCTTGGTAACCTTATCCCTCAAACTGGACAAAACGATACTTCTACCGAGAAGGTCGTTGATGCTCAATTTTGCGTGTAAGAAGGATTGGCCCGATGCTAATCCGTCTTCATCCAGCACAATAGGTGCACCCACGGAGCTGATCGTAGTGTTCAAACTGGAAGGCAGCTCGACTTGCATTGGGTCCAATTCGTAGAACAATGCACCGGTGGAGAGAGCGCCCTCTGACAAGTTGCCCAGCGCACGAATGGATGGATAGTAGGTTCCCTTTGGAAGTCCGTTGACTGTCAAATCAATGTACAAATCTTTAGGAGATACCGAGACAATACGGGCCAATCCCTTCACAGGCAGCACGTTGGTGTTGAAAGACTCCAAGATGCACACCGCAGCACTGTTGGGAGTTCCAGTGCCTCTGATGATAGCGTCTTTTCCAGTATCCTGTATTGCTCTGACAATTTCACTGGGTGGCACGGAACCATTGGTAGTGACCAAATTGTTGGCCAAATCAACGGTGTACTTGACACCCAATGGTTGAAGTGCTTGGGACACGGAATCAACGCATGATTGACATTCAAGGGGCACGGCAAATACGATTTCGAACATGGTGGTAGTCGTGGTGGTGGAGAGAAGCTGACTAAATGTCTGTTCTTGACATGTGAGCCTGCTTACGTCAGCAGAAGTACAGGGCCCTTACAATATAATTGGAGGCTCATTTACGGGGTTTTTTTCGCGGCGCCGAGCAGTTGAGGCTTAACATACCGCGGGGCCCAGGGTCCGACCTAGTAAGCGAGCAGAGGCTTAATATACAGCGGGGCCAAGACCCTCGATAGCGGAGGCTTAATAAATAGCGGGGCCAAAGGACGCTCGCTAGCGGAGGCTTACTACACCGGGTATAAGGGTCTCTAAATGTTGAATTATAGCGGGGAATACATTTTATTTAGTACACAATAACGATAAAATGTTCTAGATTTGGCCCCTGAGGAATCGCCGTTGGTTTAGTTCCTAACGTCTTCAATTTCCTCAAATCTTCAAGCTACTCATTCTACGACGTCCGGCGTCTTCATCATCAGTGAGCTTGGTACAGACCCATGTAGAGGCGTACATGTTGATTCTGTCAATGGATTCGCCACTAACCCTGACGGCAGCAGCCTCACATTTGAAACCCATTTCTTCGAAGGTACTGATGTACCATGGGTGAGTTGAAGCGGAACGCAACATCACTCTACCACCAAGAGCCAAGCATTTCTTCAAGGCAGTGATTTCTTCAGCAGCTTCGCGATCCTTTGGATCAAACCAGTCCATATGATCCATGATAATAGCAATGGTGATCGACTTCTTGCTCAATCTTTCAAACACATCGTTCAACAAATCGGTGTGCAATCTGATGTTGTCGACAGGAGCCTTACCGTTGCTATCGGTGGCAGTCAAACGCTTGTAGCCCTTCAAAGTCAAATAATCAGGACAGTTGTTGTAAGCGTAACGACCCATCAAGCACAAGTAGTAGAAATAGTTATCCTTGGAAATGAGCGAACGGCTGATGAGTGGGTCTAAGGTATCAACCACATACTTGTAGATGGAAGGTCCCATCATCGAGGCTTGGTTTGCGGGAACCCCCAAAGCCTTCCATAAGAAAACTGGGTTTCCGACCATAAGCGTAGCCACAATTGGGTTGAACAACGCGGGCTTCAAATGCTTACTCCAGATCTTTTTTTGCAGCTCAATTGTGTCGCACTCACATAATTTTTCCACGTACTTGGAGACACCACAGACTGTGAAAACCCATTTGGCGATCCGCAAAGCCCATCTGGTAGAGCCAGTATCATAAAGACCCTTTCCAGAGAAAGTCTTTTCACCTTTATCCATCCAGTATTGGAATGCGATGGATGACATGTGAGGGCTCAAGTTGTCAGTCAACAAATCGGTGAAGTTATCAATTTTACCTTCACCAAACATGTTCCACATTTGCTGATGGTTGAAGCTTTTAAGTGCAGCCAACTTCAATTCTAACAAGTGACCTTGGCAAGGATTGAGATCCACAGCATGGATCTTTTTGGGTGGAGTTGCCAAAGAAGCGTACGAAAGAATGTTGTCTCCAGCGGAAGTAATAGCAAGGACGGTGTCATCAGCAGTGAAGTTAAGAATCTTGTGGTCTTCACGAGGGTCTTCCCAAGTGAAAGCGTAAATGTACTGGTTTTTGAATTGTTCAAATCTAGGATTTTGTTCATCATAGTACACTCTCCAGTATTCTCTCTGGTAGTAAAGAGATGGGAATGGCAAGTTCTTTTGAAGGTTGAGTAAAGCAGCCTCGTGACCTTTCGAGATTGGAGCGGTATCCTTCGAAGGAGTGGAAGTTGGCGCAAGGTAAGGAGATTCGGTGGCTAAGCAGTTCATTCTGTGTAGGATAGCTTGTGACTTGGACTTGTCACAGCCGATCCAGATATAGTATGGAATTCTTCCCAATTTCTTGTTGTAAGAGTTGACAGACTTGATAGTACCAAATTTATATTCAAGGTAGTTTCTTCTGGCGGAGTCCAAGAACACTTTGTCAGCTTCGAACCAAATTCTCCAGAAATTTCTCAAGATCCAAGGAATGTTTCTGTTGATAGATCCACCGACGGTATTGACTCTTCCCATAGAGGTATCAGAGCTCTGAATACCGAAGTCGACGGATGCAACAATTCCGGATTTATCTAACTTGGAGACGGCATTATCGACAGCTGCATTGAAGGTGGGGATCATAGAGAGCGAGTAGGAGAATGTGATCAAGTCGGCCTGCTTGTCGTCAATCTTGAAGTCGCAGGCATCAGCCACGATCACTTCAACATTGTCCCAGCCGTGGCTGCGACAACGGTGGCGTGCGACCTCACATAAAGATGGTGACAAGTCAACAAGGTACACTTTCTTGAAGTGCTTGGAAATACTAAAGATCTTGTCCATGTGTTCGATGTTGGATCCAGTTCCACCACCAATGTCGATCCAGATCAAATCGGAGGTTTTTTGCAAGTGAGCGACAGCCAAACGCAAACATTCTTTTCTACCTTTCAATAAAAATTCACGAGTGTTATCGTAGATGTGAGCTTGGTTCTTGTAAAATTCTTCAAGCGATTGTTGTTGGTCAACCTTGTTTTTCGATGTTTTCTTATGAACGAGTGGCTTCACGAAACAGTTCCAAGCAAAGAGTAGAAGTGCATTAGCAGTCTCATCAAGCTTGAAAAAAAGGAAGAATACTCCAAGGAGTCCCAACCCCGCGGCAGACCCGCTGAGGTAGTAGTGTTCAGCAATCTGTTCTAACATGGAAAAATAGGCTCAATTGCACACAACACCAAGCTACAGCGACAGACATGCTATCATTTATATAATCCTGTTCTGGCCCAGTGTGTTAGTGAGTGGCTGTAAAATTACAGACGGGGTGCTGGTGCTCGCACGACACGAGGCACGTTTTGCAGCCCAACCGATCGGTTGGGTACAATCGTGCTCAACGTGGATAGGGGCGTGGCAGATTTTGGACGTGTCAACCGGGAACTACACGTTCCATAGAATGCATGTGAAAGTCGATAGGAACTGATAGGAAGTTATGATACCCGTCGCTTGGGGTAAGAATGCTCTTACGAGGTAGCTACAGTGGTAAGTGACTCGTCACCAAAGCTATCAAACCAGAGTTGACACTACTTAGCACGCGTAGCAGAGGCCGAGTGGGTCCCCGAATTTCAGCTGGGGGACATTGATAGTGCAAAGCGGGATTCACCGTCGATCCCATTTTGACTTAATCGGTGTCTATGTGCTTATCGATCGATTCGCATTTCCATTTAGTGGGGTCGCTAAAGATTGGGTTCGCAGCACATGCGGAGGCCGGAAATAAGATGATTACAAAGATGATTACGGCACCACGCGTAGAAGAATTTAGAGATTTTACGATGTCGTGGTCGGCCGAAAGGTGCTCGTGTGTTGCAAACCAATATGGTAACGGCAATTGTTTTCAGAGCCAGCTGAAACGCAGAGAGGCTTAGAATATTGAATGAGAAGAAGAACGCTGACGATTCGTGAGATTGTCACCAGAACCCAGCCGTGCGCGCATGAAGGACCCTGCTTGTCGGGGTACAGAGGATCCAAGAATAGGTTCGGACATGATGAGGTCTGAAAATTAATTCGGTATATTTGCAGCAAAATAAGACGTTATATATAATATTCTTACTGAATTATGAGTGATGGTTTTCCTGAAACAGAAATAGAGTCTAGAATGATACAAACACAGACAATAGCATGTTGTGCACTTTCTGATAATTTGGAACGAAGCCTCTAATTTTGATGTGAATTCCAGATCAGGCCTCGTTCTTAATTAATTATTTTCCAGATCAAGCTCCATCCTTATTCTAAACTAATTTTCACACGAACTCATGTGCACATTCTACTCTCTATATTATTTCGTATATTTGTACGTCTAGTTTTCATCTTCAAGTCTTCTCAACAAGTAGTCGACCTCCACCTTCTTGGTCAAAGGAATGATATAGTCCTTGTATAACTGAGCAATCAACTCGGGCTTCACCTTACTTTGTGGGTTTTGACTGTATTTCATGGATGGGTCAGTACCGTAACTCTTGCCCTTTTCGATCAAACGTTCCAAGATCTTTGCTTCCACAGCAGCGTTGGTAATGGATGCTTCGATTCCGGCCACGTCCTTGGCCAAAATGAGCTTCTTGTACATCTCTTTATCACTTTGGTACTTAGATTCGGCCACGAATAATCCGAAATGGACCCTACGGGACATGAGCTGGAGTGATTCAATGTCACTGGTGGAGACCGAACCCAAATTTTCTGACTGGTCACCTTGGGCACAGCTTACTTGTGGGACGATCTTGTTGATGTAGAATTCCTTGATTTCATCGTTGACATTAATTTCGTGGGCATAAGAAGCCAAAACCTTTGGATAATTAATGGGTGGAAGGATAGATGACTTCAATTGGTCGGGGAAAAATGGTGTTTCGTCAGGTGCTTCGTAACGTCTGATTTGTGAGTGAGTCTGTTCCATTTGCAATAAAGCCCAGTCTAAGAACAGTCCATGGAAGTCGGGGATTTTGAATTTGTCAACTTCGTAGACTGATGGGGACAGAAAGAACTGGGATCTTTCGATCAACCCAAAGACGATCGAGTCCTCCATTCTGACCAACGCTTGACGAATGTTGTTGAGGTCGAGCACGGTCTCTGGCTTCATAAAATCCATGATGAATGATAAGGTAAACTAGTTAAGTGTAGCGTAATTCGAGCAATTCCGATAAACCTTTTTGACTCACCATTATCGTTTGCAGATCCTGGCGCGCATCGGCCCAATTACGTAATTAGGACCATAGAGGTTTTAATTTCATACTCAAGGTCTACTAGAGTTGATACCCTTCGATTAGAGTAGAAGCTCTAAAGCTTGTGATATATGTCCGTAATGGAGGGCTACAGTAAGAAAAAGAATTGAATCCGCTTGAAATCATCGAAATTACACAGCCGTTGCTAATTATTTTGACAGAAATGTCAGTGAAATGCGCCCGGTTCCGCTGTCGCGCGGCAGGAACACAAAACCAAACGCGGAGAAACAGTTAGGGCTACTGAGTCTGATCAAGAGGTACTAATAGATGAATATTAATGGTGTATATCAATATATGAATAGATATTGGTGAAGATCAATAGATAAATATCAATCACAGGTGAGATATATCAATAAATGAATAGATATAGGTGAATATCAATTGGAATATCAATAAATGAAAATCAATGGATGAAAATCAATAAATGAATATTAATAAATAGGAACAAATGAATATCAACAGTAAGTTTTAATAGATGAATATAATGAATAGATACAGGTTAGATATTAAATATGTACATGGGTGACTTTTTCGAGGTAGTTGATGTCAATAGTTGGATTTCCACAAGACAAATCTTACTATAGATGGATGAAGACTTTTTTCTAATCATGCCCACCTTCAATTCCAGCAGGCTCTTCTCCATCCCATTTTTCCACCTGCTTCACCGCATAGCGTCTCAACAAACGCTTATCTTCAAGTTGGGCCTCCTTCGAGTCCTGATCCTTGATGGCCAAGGTCGACCTTCGCGTGTCCAAGAAATGCTGCATACGCTCCAACTTATTAGCATCGTCGCCCTGTAGTTCCTGCATCAATTTGAGGTTCATTACTCGTGTTTTTTGCTGGTATTCGTTAGTCCGCTCCAATGCCAACATAACCTGTAATCCAAACGCCATCGCGCCCACAATAACCACACCAATCAAAATCTTGATCTTATTACGATCGATTTCTTCTTTGGTAGGTGGCGCCCGTTTATATTTCATCTGATAATAGTCTTCCCATGTTCCTGCTTGCCAAAAGGTCTCATTTCGCTTGAAACTGTAAGCGCCGCGATGCGCCTGAGCCCTCCTGAAAGCCTCGAAATTGGCCTTACTATATGGCTCCCGTACGTTTGGATCATAAGTCGTACCTTCTGCATCCCAATGGGTATTTTCGTAACGATTGAACGCTACTCTTCGGCGAGGATCTTTGAGAATATCGTATGCATTTTGGATCTGATCGAACCGTTTCCTTTTTGCAGCACTTGATAAAAGTTTGCCGCTCTTATCGGTAACATCGTGAGAAACATCAGGGTGATAAAGCTTGACGTACTTGACGTAGGTTTCCTTGAGAATCTTGTTCATTTCTGCTGCCGATATGGCATTGTTGCCAATATTGAAGATCTCATAGGGGGTAGGATTTTTGGAGCTGGGCCAAGGATGCAATCCACGGGATGAATGATCAAGGGTGCTGAGTCTCACCAGCATGAGAAAGGGCCCATTGACCACCCCGCGTATATTGGTGGCAATCATGCTATGTTTGAGCGAGATCATGCTGAGATGTCCGAATCCGGGGTTTGATTGCAGTTATGCGATGTATTCAGAAAGTAGTATGGATGTATTCAGCAATGATTGATCATCAGCAGTGTAAGTATGGGAATTTAACCAGAAGATTGCAAACGATGGGTTGTAAGGTGAGAACTAGAATAAATAGCTCATACATATATGATTTACACTAGATCCGGTTATCTGATATACTTGCTCATATGGATTACATAATTCGGATTTGAAGCCCGGTGCGAGATTTAAGAGAAACATGAATAGGACGTAGGAATCTATAGAACTCATTTTGAACTCATTAGGGCTTTGATTCAGTCAAAGTAGGGACTGATTTTGATAATAATTTTGACAAGAACTATGAAGTTTTAGCTCCTGAGATAAACGGAGTTCCTCATATTAAATTTGAGTTAAAATGCAATTCACATCTATTGAATTATTACCTAATCATACTATGTATCTTAAGGAAGTGTGGGTGTCCAGCATATGCACAACGAATCCTTTTTGTCGCCTCTTTTTATGAATCCTTTGACGAATCCTTATTTTACAAATTTTTTTATGAATCCTTTGACTTTTCCTTTTTGAACGAATTCTCTTTAGAATTCCTTTTTATCGCCTCTTTCTGTTTTTATCATTTAACCCATCGAGAGCAGGACTGTTCTATCCACAACGAACCTGTCCCAATCATTAGAGCGTTTCGTAAGTGTTTTGACAGCTTTAGCCTTTTTCACATACCCGTGACTATTCTCATCTGCATCTTGTAAATCTCTTTTCTTCCAAGTCTTCAAAATCACACTCTTAGTCTTATTCACATTTCCAAGTGAGTGTCTCTCGATTTTATCTAAAATTTGAAGACTCAAGTACCGAAGCTCTTCACAATCTTCACTCAAATGAGAAATCTCACAACTGGCGATATAAACTGTCCAGATCAAAGTTGAGTACCATTTGAATTCATATTTGAGCACAAGAACCTCCAAAACCTTGAAGATAACCTTGACAGCCTTTGAGACAAACAAATCCTCGGGAGTCTTATCAAGAAGACAGCACTCGAAATAAACGAGGGTAGAAAGTCTCTTGAGTTCACATGCTAATAAAAAGCAGAATTCCTCCGGATTTTTATGATCACTGATCATAAGTTCAATCCGTGAATCCATGAAGGACTTTGTCTGGGCGCTTTCACGAGTATCGGCAATTTCCATGAGTGGATCCAAAAGATGCAAGTTTTGCTCCTCAATACGGTTTCGTATACTGTCACAAATCAAATTGAAATTTGATGCTGAAAAATTAGGGCTCTCCTTTTCAAAAGAAAGATCGGTAATATCCTGTAAGACACTGAGAAGGTTTCTGTCGCATCCTATCCAAGATACGAGTTTGATAGGGGCAGGTCCATTTGAATTATCCACTTCCTTTGTGACTGCTTCATCATCATATTTGAGGAAAAAACTGTTCGTATCCTTACAAGCCGTTCTACCGATTGCTTCTTGATAGTCAAGAAACTCCAATCCGAATTTGAGGAGGGAATATTCCAATGAATTATGCGGAAGTTTGAAGTCTTCATCATCAATCAACTTCTTGCTCTCTTTGAGGTAAGCCGACCATTGCGAGTTACAGTCATTGGCAAGCTCATACAAGATGAGCAAGACGTATGTGAGGAGAGATTGTGAATTTGGAGGAGGCGCGGTCGTTCTTCTGGGAGTGAGTTGGTCATTTATGGAGCCTTGGGAATAATTTGAGGCTGTTTCGTAGTCATCTCCCAAATCTTCAATAGCGGGCTTGGCGGATCCCATTAACATGGACTCAGGCAAAGCACCTCCGGAACAGTTGAATGCCATTTGCTGAAGTTTCTGAGCCTTCGCTACCCATTCTTGACTGGCATCTCCACTGACTAATTTTGAAAGATAGATGGAACCTAGAGAAAGGATGAGGTAGAATAAATGTTGTTCGTGCTGAGCATACTGTATTAATGCGGATAAGTCAAGGCCCTTTTCAATCATAATGTAGCGGTTGTTATTCATATGGTTCAAATACACCGTTTCGTTGCCCAAAGGATTAAGGATGGGGGATATAAAGCTGACGTAGTAGTTGAGAGCAAAGCTCAAGCTCAGGATATCGCTGTCGATGGAACTCATGATGTCTTTGGGGATGATGGTGGGTTGTAATGAGAAGGGGACTTTAGGGGCGTGGAAATCGTGGAAAATGGTATTGATGAATCGGAGTTGACTTCGTTTGATCCGTTCGTAATGTGAGGTTTTACTTTTGGTGATGAGAGTATTGGAGCTGGACGTTACTCTTTTGGTTGATCCGGGCTTGGACCATACTCCTTCACGGCCGAACTTGCGGCCCTTTTCTTCGAGGTCTTCCCGGAACTGAAGCACGATTTTGTAGTTACAAGGGATATCTTTCTCAACACATCGAGAGCACTTGGGTTTCGTTTCGTCACATTTAACCCGCTTGGCCCGACAGGACTCACATCCGAAACGGGATCTTGGCTTCTTTGACATTCTGGGAGGCTAATTAGTAAAGGTTGGTGGAGTGGCTTGATGACGTGATTAGTAACTCTTGATGGCGAAAGAGACTGCTGAATAGCTTGAGATCAGAGAGCAGGGTGGTTGAAATGCGAGGATTGAAAAGCGTGGGCTGAGCGTGGGCTGAAGTCTGTTGAAGAGGGTTGACGACCGTTGAACTTGTTCTAGAAGATGGAATAGCTGCGTTCTCACTAACTCTGAATGTAACCCGGGGCCCAACAGGTGCGAAAAAAATGGGGTAGTATAATCGTTAGAGTCTGGAGGTGGTACCAAAGGAGGGGTAAGAGCGAGAAACCAATTGTTCAGTTGAGATCACGAGATAGGGGTCACGGAACGCGGCTACTTAGTCTGACTACAGATCGCTGTCACGAGATCGGTGCTCTGGGGGACCCCGCCGATGTCAGTTTTGGCTGTCGATCGACGAACTCCCCCAGTGTCGACACTGGCTGCAGGATCGATGCATGTTGGCGGAGGGGTTAATGTGGGGTTGGGCTTGGAACCTACAAGCAAAGAAGAGCAATAATCTTAGATTAGGTTTGTATAAAGTCTTTCAGATTGCTAGTTAGATGGGCTTTAATGACCAAACTTAAGTATAGGGGTCCGAAGAGATGGCTCAACATAGCGGAATGCCAATTTGGGAACCCAAAGCGGCGCGAGAATCTCGAACCGAAAGGGGAAGACGGTACACGTGATCTAACGAGGATTGGATCAGTCTACTACGTCTGTATAAGCCACCTCGTTTCCATTTATAAGTCGGTATTTCCCTCAAAACGTTCAGTATTTCCCTCAAAACTTTCCAAAAGTTGTTGAATGAGTCATACTAGGTGGTAGAAAGTCAGTTCTGGTGATGCAACCGTAATCAGCCAGTCTCCGTCCAATCAAGCCAAATAGCTCACCCCAGCCGCGTCTTATAAAGCGATCATCCCCCTGATCTACTTAGAAAGTTCTTCAATCATCTCGAGCTGACTTTTTCAGAGAAACTTCTTTGAAAATAACATATCCAACAGCTTTGAGTCTCCTGTTAACGAAACTTCCTTAAAGATGAAATTCGTTGAAGAGATCGGGTTGAAGACCCTCTTCCTGTCCTCCAGGGACGTCTATATCATCATCTTCCTCCGTATGCTCCGGCTTTTCGGCTTCGGAGGCACAGCGCTCATCCTAGTGCTTTATCTCCGCGAGATCAATTTTCAAGACGAATACATTGGTATCTTCATGACTTTGACCTTCTTGGGAGATCTCGTCTTCAGTTTCGCACTAACGCTTATTGCAGATCAAATTGGCCGCAAAAAAGTGCTTTTGTTCAGCGCCGTTTTAATGACTTTAACAGGTGCGGTTTTCGGTTTGTTTGAACATCAGTACCTTCTCACCTTGGTGGCCATTTTGGGTATACTTACCCCTAGCGGCGGCGAAGTTGGTGCGTTCCGGTCGATTGAGCAAAGTGCCTTGGCATCGTTGGCATTACCCGACCAAAGATCGGACATTTACGCGTGGTATACTTTCTTGGGCCAATTTTGTTCGGCATTCGGTTCTGCTGCGTGTGGATGGTTGATCACTTTCGTCAATAAAGAATGGGACTATTCTATGGTTCAAAGCTACCAAGCGGCGTTTTGGGGCTACACTATCATCGGAGGCTTATCTGTGATCCTCTGCTTGTGTATCAGCGAAAAGATCGAACCATTAGTTCAGGACGTGGTCGCTACTAAGACAAATGATTCCGCTGAAACTGGTGAAGAAACTGTTGGAAGCACAAGCGAAACCACCAGATTATTGGCAGAAGAACCTCAAACTGCGGCTTCCCCAGAAGCCAGAACTGGATTCATTACCCAATTCTTGCCCAAGCTTCATCCCTCTACCTATACCGTTGTGATTAACCTTTCGCTTTTGTTTGGTCTTGATTCCTTTGCATCTTCGCTCGTGCCCAATTCGTGGCAGTCTTACTATATCCGTGAAAAATTCAAGGTATCACCCGCAACCCTTGGATCGATTTTTTTCGCAACCACGATAATCGCAGGAACAGCCTCACTTCTCAGTACTTCACTTACCAAAAGACTTGGTGCAGTTATCACGATGGTGGTCACTCACCTCCCTGCCTCGATTGCGCTTGGGTTCATTCCAATTTCACAGTCGCTCAAAATCACTTTGGCTATCTTGATTGTGCGCGCTTGTACGCAGTCGATGGACGTTGCACCCAAACATGTCTTCCTTGCGGCATTGATTCCCGATAATGAACGTACCGCTGTATTTGGATGGGTCAATGTGGTGAAGACAATGGGCTTGACCATTGGGCCAACCTTTGTTGGATTCTTGACCGCCAGAGGCTTGCAATGGGTCACGTTCGTTGCTGCCAGTGCCTTAAAGGTCAGCTATGATTTGGGTATTCTTGCCATGTTTTTGAGCTACAACCATCACGCTCAACACTAGGATAGAGGCAATAAAACTTTTCGAGCTGATATATTTAAAAATAAAAATATCAATAGAAGACTGAAATACAAGCAAATATTAATATGACTTTGGAACTGATATATCCAAGCAAATATCAATCAAATAATTAAAATCAAGTGCAATAAAATTTTTAGTGAAAATCAACTGTAATCTGTAAGCTACAAGTATTTCTGTTTTAAGTTTGCCTGTAGGTGGAATATTCGTTCCAGCAAGTGTTTTTTTTTTTTGATTGATAAACGTTTTTGGGTGGTCTATTCATTACTACAAGTATTTCTGATTCTAATTTTTTCTTTGGGTGGACTATTATTCTAAGGATAGCCGTTTACTTTCAATACCTGCGCTGTTGTATCATGAACGACACTGTCTAAGTCGCGGAGTGGAAATCCCAACAACTTTCGTGTCTTCACGTTACTACTTTTGGCCAAAGTCTTGATATCTTTAGGCCCGGAGCCAGGATTGCCCCTAGGTATCAATTTTTCCAATTTTGGAAATTGCTTTCTCAAAGAATCCACAATCATTTGGATACTGAAATGGCCATTAGTGAGAAAAAGCCTCTCTCCCGCTAAATCATTTCTTTCCAAAGCTATCAAATGGGCCCTTGCGACGTCTCTTACATCCACAAAGCCACCTTTAAGATTATCAAATTTTGCATCAGGTCCATCTTTGAGCAACGAGTAAATGTATTCGTTAGACGTATTAAGTTCTTTTTTTACTTCAGTGTCGAAAGCTTGCGGCCCGAATACCCAGACGGGATTGATAGAAACCAACAGGAAATTGGGCTTCTCTTCCGCCACGAACCTCCTCGCCAATTTCTCGGCAAACAGTTTCGCGCCATAGTAAGCAGAAACTGGATCTTTACAGGCCTCGGCGTAGGAGATATCGTTCCAGCTAGTCTCATCAAATGACTTCGACGGATCTTGCTCATCCTCCGCGGAGTATATTGCAGCATCGGAGGAAGTGATCACCACTCGTGTGACTCGAGGAGCATGTACTTTGACTGCATTCAATATATTCTTGGTGCCTTGAATGGCCGGAATGATGAGATCTGATTCGGGACGAGTAGTGTCGTAGAAGAAAGGCGAAGCGGTGTGTAGAACATATCTCAAAGAATCTTTATGTTTTCTTAGAGCTTGGTCAAAAGCTCCTTCGGATACGATATCAGGAACCACCTCATATTTAAAGTTTGGTCCGAATTGGGTCACCAATTTATCTCCCTTTTCAGCAGTTCTTACTGTCCCAATAACCTCGTAGCCCAGTTGTAACACTTGATTGACAATATGCTGGGCAATGAAGCCTGAAGCGCCGGTGATGAAAACGGACATTACTACCCTTAGTGGCAAATGGCCAGTGTACGTAAATTTGTACCTCTTTGATGCTCTTTTGTGCTGTGGATCCAATTTCCTATTTTGCAGAGTGCAACCGATTGCGCAGTTTTCGCTGATATTGCAAAAGCGCAACAGGGACGCAAACCAGAACAAATGCTGGACCCTGCATTTTTTACGACTACTGCAAGCTGCTAGAATTTGTTTTCACTATGCAACTAGGGGGATATTTTGGGATAATATACATTCACTTTGCAAGCTGAAGCATCTATGGGGATAATATGATACATATTGGGGCATTTTTTTTTGGAAGAATACGACTCAATATGAAGCTTGTTTTGGAATTATACGCGATTACTTTAAAGCTACTGAGGTTTGATTCACTATGAAGAGCTATTGGGGATTCACCATGAAGTCATTGAAGCTTGTTACACAGTGTTTTAAAGTTTGGAAACGATCACTTCGAAGAGTTATGGAGTTTTATCACTTTGAAAAGCGATTTACAATTACAATGTTGATGGATGATGATTACAAACAATTTACAAAATAATGCAACATGTATCAAGGGTGGACCACCGGAGTGGTTATGCTATAAGTTAAAGACTGGCTCAACTAATTGATCACTTCTTGGCGGAGGTACCATCTGTCGTGCAACACCTTTTCTTCGTTGATGTCGTTGAGATAATCCCAAGCGTCTTTTCTAGTGAGAGGTAAGTCACGCAACTTTTTGATATCGTAATCTGCTGGGTAGTCTAAGTTGGCATTCAAAGCCACATGTCTCTCGGCAGCTTCATGCGTAATGTCGTAGTCGTCTTGAACAAGGACACTGCCGCATGCACCTTTCAAAGTGAGCTTACCCTTGGAATCAAAACGATCTGACGAAGGTGGATTTTCACATTCACGGTCAGGGACCCAAAGTTTTATGTCTTCTTGGTAGTTGTGACCCAAGAAATGCAACTTGGTGGTGAAGGAATCACCACCGTACTTGCGACTCAAGAGTTGAGTCACATTGTGAGGAATGTACACTGAGGCACCTTCGAAATAAGTGTGTCTGATAGGAAGCAACTCTTCGAGCGAGTGCCAGTTCCAGTTTTTGCAGTTGACCATGGTCAGATCGTCTTGATCGGGAACAACATCGGCAGGGGGTTTGAATGTGGTATGTGCCAAGGCAGAGATATCAATATAGAGCCCAGAGTTTATATCGATAAACCTGGCATCGATGAAATTACGGCCATTTCCTTGTTTGACATAGGTGGGTGCTACTTCAAGATAGTACTTGGCGTTACCATAACGAGGGTTTTCGAGAATGATGGAACGATTGAATTCTCTACCCAAACGGGCGAGTTGTCTGATGGGCATTTGGATATCGATATCGGTATCCCAAGGCATGTTCACCCCGTTGTAAGCCCATCCAAGGAGCGAGCCGTAATTGATCCAGGAGGCGAGATCGTTCAGTTCGGCGAACTGGAACCATGCTCTGACCATGTGGTGAATGACACTTTGACGTTCACGGTCGTTGATGTATCCCTTGAAGAAAGGGTAGGCAAGATGGTGCGAGCGGCCCGTCACCACATCGGTGACGATCCAGGGGTATTTGAAGTATTTGTCGGAGTTTTCCACCATCTGGTTGGCCCAACGGAGGAAATCAAGGAACTTCTCGTCGTCTTCACCAAGAGTGTGGCTAAGCGCTTGCACCGAAAGTCTGGCGATTTCTTGTTCTGGATCGAAAACAAACTCCGAAGGGTCGAGATCAAGTTTTCTTTGTAAATGCTTTCTGTCGATGGCTTTGTCGAGGTTTGCTCTGTTGGCCTGCACTTCTTTCATCTTGTCCACCACCTGAGAACGAACAACATCGTTAGGAATCTTATCAGGACCCAAACGGCGCTTCTCCGCCACCGGGATCGGGATATAGGAGTCATCAGTGGGGACGAACACCCGATCTGGAATACTCATCAGACAGTACATGTTGGCCATCCCCCGCAAAACCTTTTTATCGTGGGTCTCCATCCAGTAGCCGTTGACGCCTGCGAACCGCTCGATGGTAGAGTCACACTGGCCTGCTGGGTGGAGGTCCCGATAACGATCCAAGACCCGATCTCCAGGGGATAAATCTACCCAGTCATCCCAGTGGAAATATAATCCTCGACGGTCTCCGAGTGTCATGTCTTCATCGTTGATGTATTGATATAACAAGTGTGTTATGGCACGAGGATTATATGGGGATTGTTTCTGACGTTCCAAGGCAGCGATCTCTAGCGTTTGTTGGGAGATATTGGCAAGGGTATAGTAGTGATAACATCCAACCACGAGCAACGCGACCACGAGCAAGCTAGCCGAGTTCCGGATCCGCTTGTTCCACGGGAACTTCATCAGTGTAGCTGTTGGTTCAGAAGAAGGACTAATACCGATGACGACTTTGATATATTTGCTGCGGTCTCAATTTTCATTGCATTTCACATTGCTCATATTTAACAATCTATGGTCAGAAGCCCATGACGGGGCGCAGGAGATGCATGATGTCGTAGCTCTGCCGTGCGCGCGTCTCGGTGGGTGGGGTGGCAGTGGCAGTATCTCCGATGACCTGCAGTGCGGGCTGAGTAGGTCCGGATCGCACTTTGGCGACTGCCTCGGCCTCCGCTATTGGTCTTAGCACTATGTGGAGCAGCGCCAATAATGCCACACACTTGGCATAGAGCAGCTGGTACTAAGCTGATAGGACCCAGACCTCGTAGATCTGCTTCTATCTTGAAATTTGGGATCGAGCTCGCAGCTGTCACACAACGCGCATTCCCCGATAAAGAAGAAAAACTTGGCATCTCCCCATAAAACCGGAAGTGATGGAGATACAATCAGCCAAGTTGTACCTCGCCTGACCATAAGATATCGCACTTAGCTAACTGATAAGGACGTGGGGTTTCGGTTCCTGAACACTGATACTAGAACTGGTTCCGATTAGGGTCAGCTTGGGAACACCTGCGGGCCAGTTGCAATTGTGCAACGTCGTAACATCGTTCGCCGCACGATACATTAAAAAGGCTTGCGTTTGATACGGCTGACTGCTCAAACTAGATCAGCTTTTGCAAAATGCCCCTTTTTTGCGACCCACTACAGAGGGCAGACAGAGCACACCAGACCAAGACTGGGTGAGTTCGGGGAATCAACTAATGGAATCCCGTCCAACTGAACCCAACGTATACGTTACGCACACGGCACGTACATCCCTTTTCATGCACGATCAATTATGCAAAACAGTATAATACCGACTATCGAGGGCAGTTCTCTTCTCAAGAAGCGGAAAATGGCACATATTGGAGTTTTTGTGAGGTTGACGCTAAAAAGAAATTTCTGTCGAGGTTGTGAAGAGCGCGTAAAAACTCCTACTTCCAGTCGTCAAAGTATAGGATTAGTTGTATTTACGGCATACATCCTATTGTTAATCTATTCAGGTACTAGATCGTGTTCATCTTCATCTTGATCCCCACAACACACGCTCCCATTAGGCTCATAAACACCCGCAACAACTATATGCGTCCTTATTGTAGTAGGCAACCTCCACCTCGCGAGTGTTGACGCACGAGAGAGATCTGCAAGACTGGGAAGGAGGCCTTGAGAAAATATCTTCGAGTTGAGGACAGCGCGACTTTAAGATGGTTAGGTACATCTATAGGAATAAGTCTATGATAAAGGATCGAAGAACTGCTGCCACGAAGTATTTCTGAAAACACGCATTCCCATCGTACTTCCTGCGGCAAAGTCATAATTGAGCCTGGCAATCGCGAAATCATGGTCAGTCTTCTGGAAACCTTTCTTCCATCTCCACAAAATGGTGTATGAAGTAAGGGCGTAGAACATGCCGATGATAAGATCCAAGCGCCAGTGATGGTCTAGGTAGATGGTGGCCCACCATTGAAATGAAACAAAGCAAAAGCCGATGACTTTCAAGGCCGTCCACCGTGAATAATACGAGAGAAATGCGAATACCATCACCGCCATTGCGGAGTGCAAAGAGGGGATTGCACCAAACACGATCGGACTGGCATGGAAGCCCTTGGAGTGCATATGTGTTCCCATGGCCATATCCACTCTTGTCAACCCAGCAGCATAACCGGGCATGTCATAGTCAGCTGCGGCGTCCAAACCATTAAGGTGGATGAACCATGGTGGGGCATTTGGGAATATGAGATGCGTCATCACGCCTATAATATTTTGCATCCCTAAGGCATATGAAAATAATTTCAATGCTCCTGGAGCGTGGAAAACATAGAGCCAAATTGCAGTGAACAAGGGCGCAAAGAAATGACAGATCACATACAAAAACCATGCTAATAAGTCCTTGTGTGTCTCGAGTGGTTCCTTGAAAATGTACACAAAGTTCAAGATAAACCATGATGCTGCGGTGAGACAAATGATGGCATATGGAAAACAATTGTATGGCATGAAAGTGCCGACTTTTTTATAGTGCTCCAAAATCTTTTTATTGGTGGCCTCTGCCATAGCAGAGATCTGTTCAGGTGGAAGGGTGCTGAGAAACTCGAACTTGTTGTGATGAGGTTCATTTTGGAAATTGCCTGGTGCTTTATAAGTTCTATTTGTTTCAAAGTCTTCCAACATCCCGAGCTCAATATCCTCATTCTCACCCACTGATTTGGATAAAGAGGTAGAAGAAGAGTTAAGCTCGCCAAGTTCAACGTTGCCATTCTCGGATGAAGAGCCAGATGATGGTGATGGTAATGCATGCAGCGCGTTGGCAATGCCGGTCTCGGCATCTTCCTCGGAGAAAAGTGTTGATCTTCCGGGAATGCCCCTAGGCCGTCTATACCATCTCAAGTACACCAAGCTTGTGGCGATGAGAATACCAACGAGACTGTTTATTGAAGAAAGCGGCGTGGAGAGACTGAACATGTAGTCATCAAGGGTAGCCGCGAACTTGACATGGATTGGTGGTCTGATGTCATTAGGAATAAGCCCCGCATTCTTGAATATCATCAACCATATGAAAACAGGAGCGAAGTTAAGCCAGAAATTGACTACTAAGCCCACAATCGAGCGCTTATTAAGCCCAGACCAAAATGTTCGGTAGAGGAAGTCGAAAATGAACTTGAACGGAGACAAGAGGTTCATTAAGTCTTGATCTAAATCTGAAAGTCGATGACTTTTGTAGAAAGAACGAATGAGATTGAAAAGATGGCAAACTTCAGGATTTCGACGACTTGTTATCTTCACGACCAAGCAAATGAAAACTTTATAAGAAAGAAGGCGGAACAGTGCTGAATAGAGTTCACGGGTATAAGTGCACTCATCCGATTGTGCCGGAAAACCCTTAAGAAATTGGTGCTTAAATATTTGCCGCAACGCGCAGTTTAGGGATTGTGCTTTTAGGGGCATAATCCGCATTCAGTGAAAACCCGTCGGCTTTTGCTTGAGACTAGTGGAAGCCGACGACGTCGCTCACTGTCAAGAGTGTTGCAAAAAGTGTAGCTGATCGCTTAAGCATGATACGGTGCGCGGCACGAGGCTACTGTGCTGGCAAGCTGATCAAATATCGTTGGCGACTAACCCTGGACAATACGCATGATGATCAGTAAGCGAATAGAAAGTTTTTCCTTCATGCAGTCATGGCTGAAGTCATCGTTTTAAAGTTCTTGCGATATGTTCTCTACGGGGCTGAGGCGAACGGTGTCTTAGATTTCCCTTCAGCCCCATGTCCGTTTGAAAGCTGTAGACTCTACTGATCTCACTGGTCTTGTCAGCTACCCTAGGCATTCGCGTCTTAAGCGATGAGTGTAGAGCCCTTGGGCGCTTCGTAATTAATCGTGCGACGCTACTGTGCCGTGTCTTGGCAGAGGGGAAATTACATTACGTAGTTGGGCAACGCTCATAGTACGGCAACCGGTGATAGTTGTGTGTGTGAGTGTGTTTTTTTCTTTTTTCGTAGATAAGCTCCTTAGTCAGATTACATCACACTAGTTGAGCCTTCGTCACAAGACCATGGTCATGCGACGGAAACCTGGGGATTCAACGGCGCGACCAGGATGAAGGGGCATCCATCTCATCGCGTCCCCTTTGGGCAAAACGGGTGGTTGTCACGTGACCGTTTTGCATAGGTTGGAAATTTGCGGATTCACACACTAAGAGCAACCACCATCGCTGATACTCACAGGGCAGTTTTCTTTGCCATAGCCCTGCCCACTACTGGAATTTCCTTAAGAATACCAGCACTTAAAGTTTCCTCCCCTCCTCCCCTCCTTTCTACCCTATTCTTGCCATACGTGCAACAGCCCGATGCGCTGCCCTTGGTACCTGCAGGAGGGTGACACCTACATGTTATATCCTTAATAAAAGTAGGACATCCGAAACAAGTTTCCCCGCGGCCTCCACCGCCCCACCGTAGACCGTTCTCGTATCCGAACTAGGTCCAACCAATGATATTGCTCGATCCCAAGCAAGTGTAGACGGCGCACCCGGAGAATCCCGTCCCGGACACTTTCGGGTGCCGCGTCTGCCCTTCCTGCACACCCGCAGCCGGCACGCATGCACGCCTGCGATTTCCCCAGATCTGGAGCGACGATGATATAACATCTCACCTAGAGGCAAAACTGATCTTCGAACCAGATTCATGGTGCGCGGTCAGTCTTGCTTCTTCTACCATAGCTTCTCCCTCCGCCTTCTGGCATTCTCCAAATTCTGCATCTATTCCCTTTCCTAAGTCCACACTCCCTCCTTGTCGCAACCAGCAAGTCAGCCTCACGGATCACGTCAATCTGCCATCACTATCATCGAACATCTCAACGTCGCCGGATAACACCGACTAACTGAAAATTGCATCATCATGACAAAACGTCTTTCACAACAAGAAAAGAAAAGTAGAAGGCCGGCGTCTCGTGCCTGTGTGTTCTGCCACGAAAAACATCTTCAATGTGGGAACGAAAGACCTTGCAAAAATTGTGTCAAGAGAAAAATCGGCCATAAGTGTCTCGACACCGTTCGCAAGAGAGCCAAATACCTCAATAACTCCAAATCGTCCACCAACAGCTCGTCTACGGCCAATAGTTCCCCTTCTGCCACCCCAGTGGAAATGTCTCCTGGAAAGCCGGAGCCTGGAGTGTCGGAGCCACAGAGCGGTAAAATCCAGGAAGGTGGCCCCCGCTACCCGCAAAATACGGTGCTCAACACTACCAACGACGTTCTCAACAAGCTCCTCTTTGAGAGCCATCGACATGACGAGTCAGACGCTGCCACACCGCCTTTCCAACCAGTGCCTAGGTCACAATCCCGATTACATAATCCTTCCTTTAGCTCCAACTACTTGAACCAGGAGTACCTCATGCTCGGAGATATCATCTTACAATCCAAACCATCGTCTCCGTCACCTTCAAATACTAGTGCTTCGGAACAGAACAATATGGTATCACCAGTCAATTTTCTCAACATGGACCTCAAGAATGAAGTTTTCAATGCCCCAAGGAAAGGTGCGCACAAATTCAAGGACTCGAGGCCATTCATTGCATTGGGCTATGAACAGTCTCCACAGGCGAAGTACGCGCCAGGGATGGGACAAGATAATCCCCCCCTCGACCCTGAGGCACCAGCAGCAGCGGCGGCGGCGGAAGAGCAGGCTCCAACGTATCCATCCATCCCAGCATCTTTACCACCACCATCACCGATTGCCAATAACCCCATTATTAACAAACTTTCGCAGTCTTCATCTATTCCAAATGAATATGTGTCGCCTTTAATATCACAGTACCTCTACAGAAACATTCAAGATATCTATTCCAATAACATCATGAATTTTGACTACCCTCAGTCATATCATTCACTTACTCACTTTCTCAAAAGAAGGTTTTCGGGGAACAATTTACCAACCCAAGAAAAGCAATCCAAAAGACAGAATTTACTCGTAATTTTGAAACTTATTGCCAGTTATCGGCCCACCTTTATTTCTGCTCACAAGTCATTATTAAAACCATGGGACCTCCAGTTTTTGGAGATGTCTTTGCAAAGATCGCTCATTGATTATCAGCGACTTTGTCACCTCAATTCTTCACCAACAATCATTTGGAGAAGATCGGGTGAAATTGTTTCCATGACCGACGATATGCTCAGTCTCTTGGGATTCGATGCCGGAGATATTCTCTCCAAGAGAACTTTTATTGTGGAACTCATGCATGATGATGAGAGTATCATCAATTACTACAAATTATTCAAGTCGGTGGCAGTGGGAAACCTTCACCTGAGTATTTTCACCAAGTGTAAATTAACAAAAAAACAGAGGAGCGAAGAAGATGAGGAATTCATCGATTTCTGCTCCGTTTGGACTGTCAAAAGAGATTTATTCGATTTGCCAATGTTGATTATTGGCCAATTCTTACCGGTTTTGCCTGCAGGCGAGGGCGTGAGAATGTATTGAAGTATATAGAACCTCAATCAAAGCAAAAGAAGAAATAGAAAAACATGCATTATTGTAACTTATTTCAAGTCACTCTGGTGTTCTACCATATTGCTGCTGAAAACTCTACTTGTCAAAGAATTGATTTTGAGTAGGTCCGCAGTGTTCGCGAAAAAGGACTACTTGAAATTTGCACCCACTTTATTCCAATTCAATAGTGAAGAAATCCCCAACAAAGATGATTGGCCAGATGGGTTAGTTTCTGTAGTACAATGCAGTAAATGATTTAGCCGATTTTGGTAAAAGTTGGCTGCTTTGTCGGACTCTTAGTGTAAACCCCCTCCCCCACCTAAGCCACTTCTCCACACGTGTGTGGCTCTTGTTTCGTTTCCCAAATCAAATAAAACAATATGATTCGCTAGAATATCAATGATGGAAACCTCGTGCATTCAGCTGCTAAAAGCCCCAAAGTGGCTGTCAATGGTACGGCTTTACACGTCATGTATATTGATTTTGGGTGCGCATGGCCAAGCGCCAATATATTTGACGGAATATCAATTACAATCGCAGATATCAGTCACCTCACAATGAAGGTTAGTGTCAGAACACGGTCAGTATTCTTTATTGCCCGACTGACCCCTGTTCCTTAATCCAGGTGTACACACCTCACCAGGCGAATTTTTGGCTTTCAGTGGAACATCACCCCACGAAAGTCGCACCACTGCGGTCATATCCGGAACACTTAAATCACACCATTATCGATTAATAGAAGGACCAAATGTATAAAATCGAAAATATATAAGGCCAGAATAGTTCCTGGCTTATATTATATCCAGTAATCTATTCAAACTATTCAAAATATCATCCAAATGTTGAGTCCTAAAAATGCCCTTGCGATCGGTGGAGTGTGCTATGGAATTGGTGTATACTACATGTTCACCAACTACTACAAACGCAGCGAATTCAGAAAAATATATTCCAAGGCTGACGAGCATTTCGAAGAAAAATGTCACCCAGGCAATTTAATTGTTCACTAACCGAGAAATAAGCCTCGGCATCTCGGTAATGCTAATGATAATGGTTATATAATATAGACAGTTCATACTGTAATGCAAGATATAATGACAAGATCGATCCTGATTTTCCAGTAATGTTTGCAAGCCCAGAAATAAAGTGGAGTTGCATCAATAGCTTGGATGACTGCAGTAAATTTCACTTCGTAAATTCACCCCCTACATGGGCTGTCTCAAGTGCATTTACTCAGATGAAATTACGCGGGTCGCATACAATCGTGCGGATCACCTCCAGGATCGTCAAAGATTGATCGGTTTAATTTTAGCATTTTACATTGTTTTTTATCCTGTATATTTACGAATGTCTATGAAGAATTAACGAATGAAAGTCAAATGACGAAGTGAATGTATTAATCTCAGTTGAGAACTCATCAATAGTATCCATGATGATATGTTTAACACCAGAATCTGTAGAATCTGTAGTAGAAAGGTTTGTTTCTCAAGGCTTCCTTTTCGTCAGCAATTTCTTGCTTCAAGACCTCCACGTCAATCTCTCTTCTACCGGTGTCCAAGTCGATGTCGGACAACTTGACCATAATTTGGCCCCAACTACGGAACCAGGTCTTGTGAGCGACAATCATCACAATCAACAATGGCAAGGAAAGACAGTCCTTCCAGAAGTTGGTGACATCGGCAGTACCGTCACCGACTGGGAAAATAGCGACCCAGATTTGACCACCAACGACAAAGAGCAAGATGGCAATACCGGTGTAGTCACCGAAGGTACCCAAAGGAGAAACGAAAAGGACTTCGTCCAAGGATCTACCTTGAGCGTGAAGAGCCCATCTCCATCTCAAATGGGTGAAACAGATAGCAGCCCAGGTGAAGAAAGAAGACAAGGAACAGACGGAGAACAACCAAGTGAAAATGTCACCTTGGGCACCGGCATCAACCAAGAAACCAAGCAAACCAATCATGTTGGTGAACATAATGGCAACCATTGGTCTACCAGCTCTGTCAATGTAACCAAAGATACCTGGAATCAAACCTTGCACGGCAAGAGAAGCCAAGGTTCTGGAACAGCCATAGACCGAAGAGTTACCGACGGAAACGACGGCAATAAGAACAACAGCGTTCATGATGTGAGGAACAACCTTGATACCGTTCAATTGGATGGCAATGACGAATGGAGAGGCAGCAATACCGGTACCGTTCAACAAGTCCTCGTTGGTGTATGGAACAAGACAACCAATGACGATGGCGGTCAAGAAGTAGAAGATAGTAACTCTCCAGAAAACTTGCTTGGTGGCCTTTGGCAAAGACTTTCTTGGGTTTTTGGTTTCAGCAGCAGCAAGGGCAACCAATTCAATACCACCGAAAGAGAAGGCGGCGGAGATGAACATGGAACAGACACCCTTGAAACCGTGGTTGAAAGAACCTGGATGGTGCCAGTACTTACCACCAATGTAACCTTGATCACCCACACCACAAATGATACAGATACCCAAGATGATGAAACCAATCACCGCAATCACTTTGATCATGGAGAGGAAGAATTCGGCTTCACCGTAACCCTTGACACCGAAGAAGTTAATGGAGATAATGGCAACGTAGAAAATGGCCACCCACACGGCTGGATCCACACTGGTGTTCCAGTATTGCACGGTCATGGCACAAGCAATCAATTCGGAGGGGAAGGAAATCAACCAAGAACAAGCGTACAAGATACCCAAGGTGAAACCCCAGGATGGATCAACGAAACGGGTGAAGAAAGCATTAAACGAACCAGAAACAGGGAATTGGACAGACAACTCACCCAAAGCGTTAACGACACACAACATCGAGTAACCGATCAAAGTGTAACCAATAAGGACGGAACCGGGACCACCGAGGGCCAAACCGTAACCACTACCAACGAACAAACCAGTACCAATGGAACCACCGATGGCGATCATTTGCAAATGTCTGGACTTTAATCTTCTTGCCAAAGGATGTCTGGCGGAAGCGATAATCGACTTCTCGGCCATGGTCATGCCGGTGGTGTCGAAACCTTCCTCCTCGAGGTTGATAGGCTTGAAAGAGTCGATGAATCTGGAGAAAGCATTACCTTCTTCGATGGTTTCGTATGTGTAGGCGGTGTCGGCGTATGATGAGCCAGAGTGACGGGAATGAGTTTCACCTGGAGACGACTCTTGTCTGTAGGAGTAGGCCTCGGTTTCAACCGAGCGGCTGGCAGGGCCTTTGAGTTCGGCGTCTTTTTCGTCGTACATCGTGAACCACTGGTTGAAGATGAAGGAGACTCAAGGGAGGGTCTTAGATCTGGCAGGAAAAAAGCGGCGGAATCCAACAATTAATATATAATACCACAGGTTAGGATTTCACAAAGCGCCTTGCATGGGTCCGAAAACTGAAAAATTCGCACATAAGAAATTGCGAACAATCTTGTAAAAGAAACGAAACAATGCACTCTAGATTGGGACAAATCGTCCAAAACTGCGTGGACGGACCGCCAAATACGACAATCTTAGCAGCCAACGAGTTGCAACGAGTGCCACCCTTCGGTATTTGGTCTGCCATAGGATCCTCCCATGCTTGGTTTTGCTTCGGTATGTCCCCAGCGTGCAGAGACCACCCGGTTATAATTGCAAACGGCGCTGTATGCATGGGATAGCCACTAGCGAGAATATTTTAACGGATAAGAACAGTGGCGTTGGTAGCCTTGATCGCACCGTTCAATTAATTACTGGTGTGACACAAACCGAAGATGAGTTTATTAGCCGGTACACCGCCATCTAAATCCCCTGCCCCTCTCGTTTTACCTCATGGCTACTGCATCTAAATGCGATTCTCAATGTGCATGCCAATTTGTGGCCCACTGATGTCGCATCTTCTCGTGCGGCCGCCCCAATCCCCAAGGGTTTATGCGGGCAAGGAAGGGATGCCCTAACGCCTCAACTCGGCGACGTCAAGCACTGATCAACGATGAACTGATGGGCAGGATTAGCGTCTTGATACGCCCACTTTTGTAAATCTCGGCCAGAGTGTAATTCAACTCTAACATCCATTAACATGGGGCTTATGCTGGTTAGCATCGTACCTGACGCGCAAAGGGCATCCTCCACTATTGTTTCTATTGTCTTGATTTATTCCATGTTTAGTATAAAGGCTTTTCCCGATCGGGCCCCGAGCGGTTGTGATTTATGCGAATCTAATGCGATGCCACTGCATTGCTTAACTCCTGGCCTTAGGTCACTAGCCGACAAGCCAACCACTTTGGAGGTTGCTTCGTTAAGGAGGATCCTGAAATCTAGAAGCTAAGCCTAATTGGCTTGATTACTCGCCTAACAGGAATGTCGGCGTATCCGTGCTCGGGTCAAGAAAATAAGTGAACTGTGCACTCGGTATGTTTTACCACACTACAAATTTTTGTGCCATCGTTCCTCTCGGGATAAGAGGCCTGGAGAAATCGAACGCCGTCGGTAACCGCTGACAGCTTCCGTTATTGCATCTGCGGGCTGTCTAACCGACTGGGGCTTCACTAACCGTATTGTAGCACTAAACGGACCTTGTGTATGCCAACGCCCGTAATTATGCAATTTCTTGACACTATTGCATTAGCAGCTAGTGCAGGTAGCGCAAACTGCTTGGCCAAAAGAACATGTTCTTCCCCTAAAATTAGACAGAAGCCGATCGTGTTTGGCGAATGCCAGTCCGTCAATCAGCCGCTAGAAAAATATGAATAGGTCTCTACAGTAGTAAGGCGCCGTCCACTCGGCTCCGAATCGACTAAAAAATAGAACAATTATGCTGTGCCAAGTGCAGCTAAATTCACACATTTTGTGCTGGACGCCGTAAATCTTCCGCTCTTGGCTTTGAGGATGATTCCTACTGCAATTGTTGTCAAGAGGGCTAAAGCTCGCCGTCTAGCTCCCGAGGTCGCTAACAAACAACAAAGTAGCGAAGCCAGCTATTGGCGCATGTACAGAACTATAATCCATTTTTACGAATTATTACTAACTTAATTAGCAAAACAATTTGAATCCGGACGACCACGGCCGCCACAATTATTATTCGCACCAGTTTGCAACCTCTAATTTCAGTTTATTGTCTCGCTAAGGCCACGATCAGACTATTGCCAAAATAATCACTGGCCCCCACGCGTGCAAATAAGTCACACATACCGACGACATGCAAGCACATGTCTATAATACAACAGCGCGGCTGGACATGGTGCACTTTCTTTGGCTGTTGAACGATGGTAAATCATTCCCCATGTAAGCTTATCGGGGTCCATCTAGCAAATCTGCCGATCGCATACTGCTTTCCTGCACAGGGGACGTGGATCTTATGATCTTAGCGTGTTATCGTAAGTTTATGTTTCAAGCTTCAGCGGCATCAGAATGGCACTCTCCGAGCTACTGCCCGCCAAGTCCTCAATTCCATTGGTGCTCATTCTCAAATGGGCGTTGACTCTGTCCATCGACTATTTCTCCTCGTCTACTTGCGATGTCTACATCATCAGCAATCCCCACTCTTTTCTCGCATACATCCAACTGTTGATGGCATCCAATCCTGATGTGACAGTGATAACAATTTTCAATGGACTTGCCAATTTGGCGACTACTTTGAAAGCTTTGGCTCTGTCCAAATCAAATCTCGACTCGTACCGCTCGTTCTATGAGAACAACTGTCGTCAACAGCTCAAATCATATCAAACAAATGAGCCGGAAACACCTCTAGTCATGGCAGAGGGCCAGTACGACCTCCCCGTTGCATTCAAATTGACGATCATAATTGATCCCAGCCAATTTGCCGACCATTTACTGGCAAAAAGTGTCAATCTCCAACAGCATTTGCGACTCATCACACTCAAACACGGAGGGCTGATCCTCTGTGTGGACAACTTAGCATCGGTTTTGAATGAACCACACAAGATGTATGGCTTCAATCCGGCGGCAAAACCAATTTACGATGTATCCCAGCCATCGGAACAAAATGGAATTGATGTTATCATGCATATACCTTGCGGGTGGGATACTTGGCCAAAAATTATCTTACTCGCTAAATCAGCGGTGTTTCAAGACAATTCTCAGGTAATTGTCGAAGAAAAGGGTTTAAGGGAAGCAAGCAGGATCTACAGTGATTTCTTTGAAGGCACTGGAAGTTTGGACTTGTTAAAAGAGAAAGTTGATGGCAAAATTAAACCTGTGGAGGTCAATGAACCTCAGAAACTGATGCTGTTGAGTGATATGTTAATACAAGCTTCAGGATGAAACGAAACCTCGAAAACTGCTGCTAATGAACAACAGAAACTGATGCTTCAATCAATAATCTTCTTCATTGGGATTCATAATAGATTATTCATTTTATACTCAACGATAATATCATAGATAAAGGTTTCGGATCGAAATGAACCTTGGTGTTCAGTGACACGCTTCAGCATACGACGATTACGGAAATATATATATAAATATTAATTCACGTCTAACATATGGCATCTGTACAGTAGATCTAGTACCGAAATACCCTCGCAGTAACTTTCAATTTACTCCGATTCAGATTTCCTCGAATCATAGTGAATTCAACTTTGCCTTAAATCTGAATATATTTTTACCTTGTTTGTCTTTTTTGATCATTTATTTCGAAATATTCTGAAAATTTGCAATTTAAACGGTTTTTACTTATTTTATAGTATTCTTTATAATTACAAACGACACTCAACTCCATTCAATGAGAAAGATAGATGGCGAGTACAAATAGTCCATTAAACTATCCTCACAGTTAGAATACTCCCCGTTATTCCTCTTTTCACACTATTTACCCCAGATCATTTGATGCAGATTTCCCAATTTATATCTATTTGGGGTATCTTCGCGTTTTGCATGCAGTCGCCGAAATTCATGCAAATCATGTCAAAATCAGTACCTCTGCGCACAGAAAGAGCAAGAATCGGTAGCATTGAATCCCCTACTACGAACTACTTCGAGCCAAGATTAAGTCCAAGTCAAGCGCTTGAAACATATATATCACGAGTGGATCAATACTCATCAGTCCTGCACAGCAAGCCCATATATCAAGTCTGGCAAGATGGAACTTGGGCCCGAAGACCCTTTGGCAAGAAGCACTGCGAGACTCTCGATCTCAGCGCTAGATGTGGAAAATGAAAACCCCAGAGTTCAAATTGCAGACTACTTACGTGATGAGAACAAATCCAGAAGAGACAGTGCGGTTTCGTTAAACTCGGTGGACGAAGATGAACCAAAGATGGCTCCACCTTCCAAGGCTGATAAAAGAAGAAGATCATCAGCTCAATCCTTTTCCCTTCCAGCTAATTCCAAAAATGGTGCCAATGGCAAAAGCTCCAAAAAAGTGCATAAGAAGAAAATGAAGAAAGCCACTCTGGCGCCAATATTATCGGTAAAACCAGAAACTACCACTCAGAAAAGACTTGCTTTCAAGCTGCTTCGAGAACTCATTTTGAACGTCTTCACGAGAAACGCTGCCTTGAATAAAAAAGATCGTTGGGTCAATTTAGCCAACGTGGGTAATGTTTCATCGGTGGTGTTCTGTTTTGTCCCTGGATTTCCTTCGGTTGGTAACCTTGAAGACGACAAAGAAGGCGCATTTGTGATTCCAAAAGAAGAAGTGAAGCTTGATTCCGAATTTGATTTTATGAAAAATCTCGAATATACTATCAAAACGCAGAACCCAGGCTCAAAAGATTCGACGTATCCTACTTTGCCAACTCTCACTAATGTTCAGTTATCTAAATCTGAAAAGAAAGAAATTTTAGACAAGCTGAAAGCGATAAAAATCACTCTCAATGATCTTAAATTGAATCCAGAACAATTGGCACAGAACAATTACCCTATAGATATTTCCAACCGTGAGGGATGGGTTGAAACAAAGGATTTCGAACATGAAGGCTCGCATACATTTTCATTGGATTGTGAGTTTTGTCAGTCTAAATTAGGCAAAGTTTTAACCAGAGTGTCGTTGATAAATTTCCAAGGCGAAGTTGTGATCGACTGGTATGTGAAGCCTGAAGAGGAAATCACAGACTATTTGACCAAATATTCAGGTATAACAGAGGAAAAATTGAGAGGGGTTACAACCACTTTACAAGACGTGCAAGCAAAGTTCCTTGAAATCGTCGCCAAAGATGATATTCTCATTGGTCACTCTTTGGAGTCGGACTTGAATGTGATGCGCATCAAGCATTTGAACATTTGTGACACTTCCATGGTCTATCATCACAGTAAGGGACCACCTTCCAAGCCTTCTTTGAAATGGCTTGCACAAAAATACTTGGTTAGAAACATCCAAGCAGGTGAAGCCGATGGTAGTGGCCATTCGTCGGTAGAAGATGCTCAAGCTTGCTTGGATTTGATCAAGTTAAAGATAATTGAAGGAAGTTGTTTCGGCTTGAATGTTGGCGAAATATCTTTCTTTTATAGACTTGCCACTGAGGCAACTTCTCATGATAAACTGATCGACTTCAAATCGTTATGGATTGACTACAGTGCTTACAAGGATCAGGAATCGTATACGGAACCAGCAGAGAATAAAGTTACCAGAGTGTATGTCAACAACGATGATGAGGCGGTTGAAAAATTCAAGAGTGCTAGTGAACTGCACAATTTCATCATAATGAGTTTGAAAGAACTAGAGTTCAACAAAAGAATGTGCATGGTCCCCGCTCATTACAATGGTGAACGCATCCCAGAGCCTGATGCTTCTCAAATAGCATCGCTTTACGCCAAAACCAACCACAGATTGAACGAAATATATCAAGCGCTTCCTGAGAATGCTCTTATGATTGTTCATTCCACCGTGGGGAAAATGGACGATATGCTTCGTCTTCAAGAAGTGAAGAAGAATTTCCAAAAGAAAGAGAAAGAGGGTGTCGATTTGAAGACGCTTGATAAAGCTGATTTATGGGATATTGATAAGCAACAGGCCTTGATTGAAGCTTGTTCTCGAGCACGAGAGGCGGTGTCTTTCATGGGGATCAAAACGCTTAGTAAAACCAATCCTGCTGTATAATAGATAAAGAAATAGATTGAAAATAGAAATGGTAATTATAAAGGATTGTGGATGCCATTAACTCATAGATGGAAAATAGATCATTGGTGGATGTAATTAAACACATGTAGATAAATGGTGGATATTAACTTATGGAATGAAATAGAGAATATCATATGAAAGTCTAGATTTCAAAAGGGATAAAATCTTTAGATATGAAATGATTGGTGTGGTTCAGTTCGATTAATCTTCTTACAGTTCTAAACAATCACGGCAGCCCGTGTATCATGATTCGACATAACTAATACATAAAAAATCATAAGCTAAGAGAGATAAAAATATCACATAAATCAACATAATCTCGAGATACCATAGAGACAAAATCGACTTGTTCCCGAGATTTGACCTTGTTTCATAAAGATCAACCTAATCCCGAAATTTGACCTTCGTCTTTGTTCAAAGAAATGGCACTTTCCAATTCCTTGTCCACCTTAACCTCTTCAACTACCTCCTCCTTTTGTTCCACCTTCACCTCTGGGAAATACTTCCATTGAGACAAGTCCAAAACATCATTGGCATCCAACTTAACAGAAGCGTTGTCCTTGTGGCTGGAACTGGTCTTGAACCATCCTTTCAATCTGACGGTATCCAGAGAACCTTCGCCGTTGCCATCCAAGCTGGCAGCGGGGTTATACCAATCTTTCACCCAGGTGACGTTCTCACCAAGCTGGTCGTGATAGGGGGCAGCTCCACCTGGCACAGGAGTGTTAGTTCCGCTAGCAGAAAACATCCCAATTGATTTGCTGTGGTTGGAAGATCGCTTGTTTTTCTCGTTTCTCGTCCACCGTGCTTCACTGCCAGCGGCAGATGCGATGCGCTCACTACAACGCCTCACTACAAGCCAAAAGACCTCTTCAGGTCAATTTAGCTAGGTACCATCTGAAACAAAAGAGACTTATAGAAATCAAGTTCAGATACTGTAATCATCTGAGCTTTCTGTGGGTTACATCTTAATTTGGTCGTGATCATTACTCTATAAGCACATGCTAAATGTTGAAGAACCATGAGTTTGCAGGGGATCAAAGTGGAAAAGTCTATGTACATCGTCTGCTATTGATGCAGGAGATCAATGGCGTTGGGATTCTATGTATGTACATCTCCTATTACTTCTTCCACTTGAGATTCCAGTGGTTCCACGAGTGTCTGTGTATGGGTTTCCGATTGGGAATGATGTCCCATTTGGGATTGCGTTTCCGATAAAGACTGAGCGTCACTCTCTATATGAGTCTCTATCTGTGCTCCTTTTCCTTGTTTCTGTTGTTCTCTCAATTCTTTTTGCTTTCTGATTGCTCTTTGCTTTGCGTTGGCCAATTTTTTCTTGATAGCCTCCCGGTACCGAGCGTCTTTCCTGCTCTGTTGTTCGTACCACTTGATCATTTGACGAGGTTTAGTACCGAAAATAGACTCATACTCACAAAACAAGCAGTAATGGGGTGCTTGGTTTTGGTTTTGGTCATTGGTGGCGTTCTGTTGAGTCTGACCATTCTTACTCTTCTTCTTTTTCTTTTTCTTCTTTTTCTTACCTTCTTCATGGGTTTCGCCAGATCCCTGGCTCTCTCGAGACCGGGACTGTAAAGTCATTAATCGTAATTTTTCCTCCACGTTGTTATAAATAGGGACGAGCTTGCCGGTATGATCGTATTCGAATGTGAACTCACACGATGGGGCGTCTTCGTCATATGCATTTCGGTCGCTTCCGATGGTTCTATACGACGGGCAGTCGCATCCGTCGAATCCGTGCTCATCACACTCTGCGGTGGCGTTTAATTCCACTTCAATGTGATGAGTGGGGTTATACTTGTATTGGTACTCATCGCCGTTGATCTCCTCTATATCGTAGTCGTCCTGGTCTTCATAGTCGTAGTCGTATCCATCGGCGTTGCCTTCATGGAGCCCTTCTTCGTCCCTGGTATCGTATAAGGAAAATCCCTCTCTTTTGCCGTTTCGATCTGCTAATCCATTATCCCGATTTATGGTGAACTCGTTGGACCTTATCATTTGCGAGATCTTATTACGGAGGAAATCCATCTCGCTCTCTTTCAAGAAGTTCTCTCCCACTTCCTCTTCCACGTTATCCATTTTGTCTTGAATCTGATTGAATACCTCATCTTCATCCAATTTGTTAATCTTATCACTGAAGTCATTGGAAGCTTTTTCGAGGGCTTCAAGCAAACTGAAGTTGAATGCGGATTCATCTTTGCTTTCTCCCTCGTCCTCTTCGCTGGGGAAAGGCAGGTAGTTCTCTTCGTCATGTAATTTCTTGCTCATGGCTTGCAGCCAGGTTTCGTAGTTCTTGGACACTAGTTCAAAGAGTCGTTTGTGATCGAGCTGGCCTGAACGAGGGTTGCCCATTGAGGCTGCTTGTGACAGCGATCCGTTCGTGGCATCGCGTGCTCCTTGCCCCTCTGTCATTTGTGTGTTGGGGGCATCAGTCTTCATTATATGGTAAGCATTAGAGTGGTAGTGAGTGGTAAAAATTTTCGGGTGTAGTGAGAGCGAGACAGTACAAAGAGAAGGATCAATTTGATAAAGTTGTGTATGGAAAAAGAAAAAGGTGAGGATTAATACTAGTTGGTATCAGAAGAGATATGAAGTGGAATTGTGTGGTGTACTCCATTTTATCTATTTTTAAATTTATTCTTTCTATTTAATTTATTACTATTTTAATTTATTTTTCTATGTACTCTATAGTAGTTAAGTACATTAATCCAAGGTGTATGGATAAAGAACTAATCTTTCTTCAAGGTTCTTTGCTTTTCGGCATTCTTAACAACCTTCTCGTCCACAAACAATCCCTTTCTTCTTCTAATGTTATTCATATATCTTCTTGCGACGTTTTCTCTTTCGGCAAACTCACCCAATTCCTCTAATTCTTCTTCAGTGTGGGGAACCCAGAATGGATCAATATCAAGCATATCGAATCCAGAGAAGACCAATTGCGGACTAGCTGCTCCAGAAGTCTTCTTTCTGATATCCTCCGAAAATCCGAAAGCCTCGATAACAGGAATCTTGGCTTCAATCGTGAAAAATGGCGTACCCTCTTTCATTTCTTCAGAAATAATAGATCCTCCTCTTTTTTGAACCACAGCATACACCTTACCCAACACTTCGGAAGAGGCCTGAATGTCACAACTGTACATCGCAAGGAATAATCTTGGCGAACCTAACAAAAAGGCTTTATGAATCAAGTCCCTGGTCAAAGTAATAATTCTACCAGACAAATTGACGACTCTATTTTCTTCATCGACAGTTTCAGAAGTACTCTTCTTCAAAGTGACTAAAATACCTTGCAATTGCTCCGAAGCCAATGGACCTTCGTTAGAAGCAAGCTGGAAACCATTGAGAACACTTGACTCGAATTCAAATCTCTCACTTTCTTTGCCCTCAAAAACACGTCTGAATTGATCATTATTCAATTCGGCAAACAAGTTTGGACCGATTCTCTTTGGACCGAAAGTTATGATGTTATTGACCAACTCTTCCGCTGATTTGAATGGACTCTTGAAAGGATTTTGCGAAATGACCTCAATCAATTTACTCTTGAAATTGCTTTCGTAAGACTTGTTGTGAATGATTTCGTTAATTTCAGTTTCATTATCGATCAAAAACTGTGTGACTTCTTTGGGTAAAGCTGTCACTTGGAATTCAAGCCCAATTCCTGGTAAGGTATTTTCTTCCTCATCATTCTCTGCTTCAACGCTCTCTTTTGGAGATTCAGATAAACCTTCTCTGAAAGGAATCACAGGCTCTTTGACCGTGACCTCACATCCTTTGGCGAATCTTTCCTCCAAGTCCTTCAAACATCTTTCCAAATGAAGTTCACCGGCGACACACACAATCAATTCACCTGAATCATCATCAACGTACCATTCAAAGATAGGGTCAGCCTTGGCCAATAATTCCAATCCCCTTTCTAACTTGGATAACTTCATCGGATTCGTTGGTTCTACCGCAATCTTCATGATCGGTTTGTTGTGAATCAAGGTGGAGGTGGAAGAGAAATTGATATATGGTTTTTCGCCAAGATTGGAGCACAAGGTGGCATTCTTCAACACCGCCAGCTCAAGCCCGACAACACCGACAATATTACCAGCTGGAACGTTGTCGATTCTGACAAATTCTCTACCCATGATAAGGAAGAGATCCTTGATTTCCACTTCATGAGTGATTTGTTCTGCATTTGCCTCACTATCATTTGGCAAGCTAGGATCATATTTTGGACCCACGACTGTGATTTTTTGACCCTTTGATAAAGATCCGGAATAGATACGAGTGAATGCAATCAAAGTTTCAGGCTCGATTTCCTCTTCTACTTCCTCTTCCTCGAATTCTTCTTCTTCAAATTCCCATTCGAAAGGATCCTTTTTCACAACGGTAAACTCATCTGTTTGCTTCTCCGCCATGGCTTCTGATGCTTTTTTAGCCAATTCTCTGGCGACTCTTCCTCTTTCTCTAAGTTCCTCTGCAGTGAGAACGGCCGAAGTTGTTTCTTTAGGCAAGTCCTCCTCTTTCACGGATATCAATTTTGAAACGTAGGCTATGGTGTGGTTTTCTGGATCGGAAGAGTCACAAGTCAAGATTGCCTTCTCAAAATCTGGATCCACGATCTTCGACTTTTCGCTCTCAGCAACAGCACTGTACATACTTTCATCAAGAATTTTCTCGATCCTTTCTCTCTGAGCATCAACAGGACTTGGTAAGTATTCGATGACAGCACCCAAAAGAGCATGACTGATAGGAATCCATTGTGACATGATCACATTCAAAGTGTTCTTGTAATCTTTTGATCTCAAATCTCTTGGACTGACTTTTGCCCCCAACTTTTCAATAATTTTTTCCAACTTCTCTTGATTTCTATCAACCACACAGTTTTCGTATAAAGCCCATACTTGTTCTAAGATCAACCCGACAAAAAGTGGCTTGAAAGCCTGATTTGGCTTGAGTTTCTTCTTAGGTAAAATCTTCTTGTTTTTCATGTCAAGATGGAAATCACCCCATAATGTTTTCGATAAGACTGCTTGAGAGAATCCCAATTTGGCCAGGTATATCTTTGCGAATGTATGCACTGAAAATGCCCAGCCATCGACGGCAGATGCAAAAATGACGTTGTTCTTTTCTGGGGTGAAGTAAATGTCCTCGTCGTCTTTCTCAACGAATTCGGTGGTAGCACCACTTTCTCTCCAGATCATATCATCCTCCATTCTTTCACCGGCGAAGAAGGATCCAATGACGGAGTTGACCTGCTCAATGACCTTGGACAAGTGTTGGTAAGCCTCGGCAGGAGTGAGTTGCCATTCGGTGATCAATCTATCGATCTTGTTCAACACCAATAAAGGCTTGAGCTTATCCACCCAACATTGTCTCAAAACATTGACTGTTTGAGAGCATACACCTTCCACGACATCGACCAAAACCACAGCACCATCACACAATCTCGAAGAGGTAGACACTTCCGACGAGAAATCAATGTGCCCTGGTGAATCGATCAAGTTGATCAAATGTTCGTTAGTCTCTAACTCTTCACTGTCCTGCTTTCTGCGGACGACTTTGAAGTACAATGAAATGGCAGAGGCTTCCATCGTGATACCTCTCAATTGTTCATCCTCTCTGGAGTCCAAGTACCTCACCTTTCCCGCCATTCTCTGGGAGATGATACCATTGGTGGCCAAAAGCGAATCACTGAGCGATGTCTTCCCATGATCGACATGAGCAAGAATACAGATGTTCCGGATACTTTTGGGGTTCGACTGAAGCTTGTGCACTGTTTCCTGAGAGAGCTTCATCGTATCTCTTAGTGTGGTTTGCCTGTTGCAATTTGTCTGCTTTTTCTAAGTGAGTTGAGTGCTGATTAGTGAGGTCGCTTTTCGATGATGCGAATTTGTCTAGAGATGCGAATGACTAAAGGCTCATCGGAAACATGTTTATTTGCCCGCTATGCTCCACGGAGTTGAAGCAACACTTGATTCAGCCCAACCTAGCAGTGGTAGCATGTCCACTGACTACCTGTGTTTATCCATTCAACTTGCTGGTGGCTCAGCTTCAGGAAAACCAACTATTGGTCGAGGTCGATACCGCAGAGGTGATGACTAAAATGAAGAACAAGTTGGTACAAGACGCCGGCGTTGATGCCAAACTTGCGGAGTTCATCTCTAGAAACGATCCTGATGTTGAAATATGATATGAGTGTGATGGTGGTTATAAAACAGGCTATCGATGTGATAATATACGATCAAGGATGAGAAGTCGGTTATTAAATAGGATACAAGAATAGTCCAAATTTTATCACACATCACACCTAGCGTGGTTTCGTTGTGTGGATGTCTAAAGAGACAATGCTATCTAGAATGGTGGCATTCAGGATCATCAAATAAGTTGACATGCAGTTGATTCAGTACTTCAATTTCAAGAAATTCGATAGCTGGGGCAAATGCTTCACAAAAATGGAAGCAACGAAGAATACAAATTGTGATTCTTATAAATTGTATTCATAACCTTGTTTACTGATTGCTTGGTATGCAATAAATCATGAACAATGAACAGTCCCTCAATTTCACAACATTTGATATATTTTCTGAAAAATTAGAAGAATACACACATATTGGACCAAAGAATCAGGCGACACCCACCTTTTGATAGACAACTTTTACATATATCTACCTGGGATTACCATTACAGTATCTAACAATTAATTTCTTGTTCGCCGCTTTTGGACTTCAAGGCAAATTTCGCAGCCCGCGTGCCAATCTGAGACATACTATCTAAAGGCCCACAACATGGTCAACGATATTGATAAAACATCAAGATAAGCGATCTAGGATGTGTAGATTGGCGAAAGAGTGATTTTAGTTCCAGGCGACGTTGTACGCAGAGCCAAGATTAAAGTTGCACCCAAAACTGTTGAAAAAAGAACGTTTACAAAAAGGACCTCAATAGTCTAATTTACGAATATCATTGGATGGTGCTGACTCCAAATCACAATCCCAAATCCGTTCTTTCCGAAGAAGCTGATTTCCACGTAGAAAATGTACCTGCCTTCAGCCTTGATTAGTCTGAAGTGGCGTAGTATTACCACCCTATCACAGGGCGGGTAACTAGTCGTGTCCACAATCAAATGAATGTCCAAAATTTTCTCAACACTCACACCGACTGCAATAAGAATACACATCATCAAACGTCAATAGACCAAATCAATCATCGTATCGAATTGTATCGCAAATCCCGACTACTTCTTGAGATCCGTCAAAACATCAAAGACGCATATCTGTACAAAAAAAGAACCATCCATTATTGCCGTCCAATTATCTAAGATTAAAGATTGGCCACTATCAAGAGCTGTATTATTATAAACCACTCCAAAAACATTAGACTAGATATATTACACAATGTCGGACTGGAAAAGCCAATTGAACCTTCCTCAAAAGGATACAAGACCGCAAACAGAAGATGTTTCCAACACCAAAGGTAAGTCATTCGAAGATTTCAACTTGAAGAGAGAATTATTGATGGGTATATTCGAGGCCGGATTCGAAAAGCCTTCCCCAATCCAAGAAGAATCCATCCCAATGGCATTGGCCGGAAGAGATATATTAGCAAGAGCAAAGAACGGTACCGGTAAAACGGCATCTTTCGTCATTCCATCATTACAACAAATCAAACCCAAGGTCAACAAAATTCAGGCCTTAATTTTAGTCCCAACCAGAGAGTTGGCTTTGCAAACTTCCCAAGTTGTCAGAACTTTAGGTAAGCATTTGGGAATTCAATGTATGGTTACCACTGGTGGTACTTCTTTGAGAGATGACATTATGAGATTGAACGAACCTGTCCATGTTTTGGTTGGTACTCCAGGTAGAGTTTTGGATTTGGCCTCCAGAAACGTCGCCAATTTCTCCGAATGTCCTCTTTTCGTTATGGATGAGGCCGATAAAATGTTATCGAGAGAATTTAAGGGTATTATCGAGCAAATCTTGGCTTTCTTCCCTGCTAACAGACAATCTTTGTTATTCTCAGCAACCTTCCCATTGGCTGTCAAGTCCTTCATGGACCAGCATTTAAACAAACCTTACGAAATCAACTTGATGGACGAATTGACACTTAGAGGTATTTCCCAATTTTACGCTTTCGTCGAAGAAAAGCAAAAATTACACTGTTTGAACACTTTGTTCAGCAAATTACAGATCAATCAATCTATCATTTTCTGTAACTCTACCAATAGAGTTGAATTGTTGGCCAAGAAAATTACCGAATTAGGATATTCTTGTTACTACTCTCACGCCAAGATGCCTCAACAAGCAAGAAACAAGGTTTTCCACGAATTTAGACAAGGTAAAGTCCGTAACTTGGTGTGTTCGGATTTATTAACTAGAGGTATCGATATTCAAGCTGTGAATGTTGTTATCAACTTCGATTTCCCAAAGACCGCCGAAACTTATTTGCACAGAATCGGTCGTTCCGGTAGATTTGGTCACTTGGGTTTGGCCATCAACTTGATGAGTTGGAATGACCGTTACTCCTTGTACAAGATCGAACAAGAGTTGGGAACTGAAATCAAGCCAATTCCTGCCACTATCGACAGAAACTTATACGTGGCCGAGAATGATGAAGCAATTCCAAGACCTTTCAAGATCGAAGAATTGCCAAAGGGTAACGAGACTGTCCACAAGAAGGCTGGCTACCAATACAAGGGCCAACCTGAATTGCCTGGACAAGCTCCAGCTCAAGGTATCCCACCACAAGGACCAATGCCTCTGGGCCAACCTGTGCAGTACTACCAAGGAGATCCTCAAGGGATTTCACAAGGTCCACCACAAGGATACCCATACCAACAATATCCACCTCAATTTGCTGGTTACCCACCACAACAATTCAATGGCCAATACCAACAGCCACCACAACAACCACCACAGCAACAATAAGTGGTTGAAAGTTTTACCATCTGAATTGCTTAACTAAATTTTGTATTATGTCATAATTATGTGTGCTCCCAAGTTTGATTTTTATATGTTATTTTTTTTTGTTGAAAGCTTGCTTCCGAAGAGCACCGATATCAGCCAATGAAGCTGATACTTTTATATTTTTGGGAATACCAAGATAGAAGATTTGAGATTTTGGTCTATAAGATTTTACAAGACCAGGAGAAGAAGTGAAGAGGGGGCGAAGAAGAAGAAAACCAAGAAGAATGTGGACAAGAGAAGAAGAAGGATTGCGAAGGAGAGGGGGTGAAGAGAAAGATTTAAGAAGAGGAGATTATTACCAAGAAGAATTGAGAAGAAGATGACTTGGTTGGTGAAACATCGGCGATGTTGGATGTTCGAAGCGCTTTCATGCGCTTTCATGCGCGGAGGTGATGCGAGGAAAGACTTGACCGAAGTGAGGCCATTTTATTGATTATTAATGATTTTCAATGAATTTTTTGATCAATATCACGGTGTCCCTTATAAGGGTGCTATTGAAACCCTAGATATGAACCAAGGGTATTTTGATACCCATACCTTGAAATAACGGGTTTATTGACAACCCTACCTTGAATAACGGGTGCTATTGAAAACCCATTGAAAAAACATTCCATATTAGTAAACCCCGAGATCACGCTCTGCAACGTTCTCGGACTGCACACAGCCTGTGCGCTTTTATTTAATAGAAGAATGATAAACTGCTCGTAAATGCTGACTCTGCTAACTCCGCACTGCGAGGCGTGAGCCAGTAAAAATTTTCAGATCGCTAACTTCTGGAGAAACTGACTCCTCCCTGATTAATCGCATCGCTCCTACCCCGAATTTAATCTGATTGTAAATTATCAACTCAACTACTCTTAGACATTATAGACAGAATCATCAACATTTAGAATGTGTGGTATATTAGGGATAGTGTTGGCTGACCAACAGAAGAATGTGGCTGCAGAGTTATTCGAAGGTGCCATGTTCCTTCAGCATCGTGGTCAAGATGCTGCAGGTATCGTTACATGTGGATCCAAGGGAAGATTCTACCAGTGCAAGGGTAATGGTATGGCCAGAGACGTTTTCACCCAACAAAGAATGCTTGGGCTTGTCGGTAACATGGGTATCACTCACTTGAGATACCCAACCGCTGGCTCATCGGCTGGTAGCGAGGCTCAGCCTTTCTACGTCAACTCTCCTTATGGTATCACCTTAAGTCACAACGGTAACTTGGTCAACTCTGTCGAGTTGCGCAAGCATTTGGACGAGGTGGTCCACCGTCATATCAACACTGATTCCGACTCCGAGTTATTACTTAACATTTTCGCTGCCGAATTGGACAAGTTCAACAAGTCAAGAGTCAACAACCAAGATTTGTTCTCGGCTTTGACCGGAACCATGGAAACCATCCGTGGTGCCTACGCCTGTATAACCATGTTGGCTGGTTACGGTATCATTGGGTTCCGTGATCCTAATGGTATCAGACCGCTTGTCTTCGGTGAAAGAAAGAACGCCAATGGTTCTCACGATTACATGTTGGCTTCGGAATCGGTTGTGTTGAAGGCCCATGGATTCAACGAATTCAGAGACATCAGACCAGGTGAAGCTGTGATCATTCCTAAGGATTCTTCCGGAGTGTTGAAGCCAGAGTTCCGTCAAGTGGTGGAACCAAAGATCTTCGCCCCAGATATCTTCGAATACGTCTACTTTGCCAGACCAGACTCCGTCTTGGACGGCCAATCCGTGTACCACTCCCGGATTGAAATGGGTAACCGTTTGGCAGACAAGATCCGCAAGGTTGAAGGACTCGACATCGATGTGGTTATCCCAGTTCCAGACACTTCGCGTACATCTGCTTCGCAGTGTGCCGTGTCGCTCAACATCCCATACAGAGAAGGATTCGTTAAAAATAGATACATTGGCAGAACTTTCATTATGCCAGACCAACAGGAAAGAAGATCTTCCGTGAGAAGAAAGTTAAACGCGATGGAATCAGAATTCCGTGGCCGTAATGTTTTGTTGGTGGACGATTCCATCGTTCGTGGTACCACCTCCAAGGAAATTGTGGCAATGGCCCGTGAAGCCGGTGCCAAGCACGTGTATTTCGCTTCTTGCGCCCCACCAATCCGTTTCAACCATATCTACGGTATTGACTTGGCTGATACCAAGGCATTGGTTGGTTTCAACCGTGACGTCGAGGAAATCGCACGCGTTATTGGTGCCGACAAGGTGATCTTCCAAGATTTGGAAGACTTAATCGCCTGTTGTACCACTTCTCATTTGCGCCAATTCGAAGTGGGTGTTTTCACTGGTAATTACGTTACCGGTGTCGAAGATAACTACTTGCAAGAATTGGAGAAGATCCGGGCGCAAAACCAAAGGCTCAGAGACCGCAGAGAACGCGGATTCAGTGTGGACGCATGTATAGACGCCAGCGACGAGGTTGATGTCAAGGCCGAGGTGGATATCAGCATCTACAACACCGGAGATTACTAGTAGCATAGCAAACGAGACCGAAGTCTCAGATTCAATAGACATTCATTCAAGAACTCAAGCTCAGATAAGAATAATAAAGTTGTAGCGTACATATGGAACTTCGCAGTCCGTGGCTCCACTCCCAACGGCGTGTCTCCAATCTCGGATCAGGCACGCAATCGCCTTGCTGGCCACAAATCTGGAGTTTACGCATGCAATAATGTTGGGAAAGACGGGAAAAACGTTTCAGTCTTGTAGTACATGAAGCAACAAGGTAGGATCCACCCTGCCAGGGATTTCAGAGCTTTTACGGACCAAACCTGTTCCTTGATCCGTTTCTTGGTGTCAAATAGCCTATTGTAAGGCACAGATACGCGGTGGATTTGTGGCAGGTAGTACACAGCCGTCGCGCAGACACGCTAATTTTTACAGTTTGCGGCCGATAAAAATTTGATTGTTGTTCATTCGATAGATGAAAAGTTAACCAGTTGTTACTCGATTCCTCGTCAATAACACCAGTTCAGATCACACGGATCTAGTTTATGGGCATACTCCTGATCTACCTAATCAGTCAAGCAGTCTATTTAATCAAACGAAAGTACAACATCAACCTCAACATCAATATGGACAAGTTAACCTCGGGATCCGCTGGCTCCATTGCCAACTCGGCCCCTATCTCCATTTTCTCCTACTGTGCTTCATCCATCTTGATGACCATCACTAACAAGTATGTCTTGTCTGGATTCTCCTTCAACTTGAACTTCTTCTTGCTTGCAGTTCAATGTATTGTTTGTATCTTCACTATTGGTTCTTTGAAGGCTTTTGGTGTGATCACCTACAGAGAGTTCAACAAGGACGAAGCCAAGAAGTGGTCTCCTATCGCTTTCTTGTTGGTTGCCATGATCTACACCGCTTCCAAGGCCTTGCAATTCTTGAGTATTCCTGTTTACACCATTTTCAAGAACTTGACTATCATCTTGATCGCTTACGGTGAAGTCTTGTGGTTCGGTGGTTCCGTCACTTCTATGACTTTGGGCTCTTTCTTCTTGATGGTCTTGTCCTCCGTGCTTGCTTGTTACGGTGACTCCAGCGGTGCCAAGTCTCCAGATGATGCTCTTTCTTTGTACTTGGGTTACTTCTGGATGTTTGCCAACTGTTTTGCTTCTGCTTCCTTTGTGTTGATCATGAGAAAGAGAATTAAGTTGACCAACTTCAAGGACTTCGACACCATGTACTACAACAACTTGTTGTCTATTCCAATTTTGTTGATCTCTTCTTTTGTTTTCGAAGACTGGTCCGCTGAAAACCTTGCCCTTAACTTCCCTGAAACCGGTAGAGCTTCCACCATCATTGCTATGGTTATCTCCGGTGCCTCCTCTGTTGGTATTTCTTACTGTTCTGCTTGGTGTGTTAGAGTTACTTCCTCAACCACTTACTCCATGGTCGGAGCTTTGAACAAGTTGCCAATTGCCCTTTCTGGTTTGGTTTTCTTTGATGCTGCCGTCAACTTCTGGTCCGTTTCCTCCATCTTTGTTGGTTTCGTTGCCGGTTTGGTTTACGCCGTTGCTAAGCAAAAGCAACAAAAGGACCAACAAGCCCCAACTTTGCCATTATCCAAGTAAGCAATTCAGCCGCATGTTGCTTTTTATTCTTTTTATCATTCATAGAATCTTGTGTAGACTGGAACTACCATAGAATTTGCCTAGAAATTCCGGTGCCAGTATGTTGTATTGTAATACATATCGCAGGTTAGTAATCTAGCAGCGTCAATTATCGTAGGAATAAAAAAGTTTATCGACGTTGTAAATGAGTCACATTCCAACAGAAGTGGGATGAAGCCAACCTGATGGCCTGATTACAATTATCTCATCGATTTGACCTTAGCTAACTTGATTTGAATTGCACCTATAAACATGAATCACGTGACCACCACACTGAAAAAGATTTTTTATTTTGACACTATAGAATGAATAACAATTGAAGAGTTACTCTGACCTACAATCAGCTTTGAACGAAGCTTAAACCCTTAAAACCAAACTTCATTAAGACAAAAACCATAATATTACTCTACAAGGACAAGTGAACTTCGTTGTAATGGCCGAAAACTCGCTTAATGCAATTCCAAAGTATTTGGAGCAATCACTTTCGCCCCAATATGCCAGACAAGCAGAGGCACAATTGAAGTCTATTGAAAACCAACCCGACTTTGCACTCAATTTGCTCCATGTTATATCCTCCACAAACTTGCTGCCATCGGTGAGATTGGCCGGTGCTTTATTTTTCAAGAACTTGATCAAAAGAAAGTGGACTGATGACGAAGGAAACTATTTCATTCCAGTCGAAAACGTCGAGCAATTGAAACGTGAGGTTTTAGAAGCAATGATCAAATTACCAAACCAATTGCAAATTCAAATAGGTGAGGCGATTACTTTAATTGCTGAAAGTGACTTCCCTCACAGATGGCCCAACTTAATTGAGACATTGGTGGGAAAATTGACTTTGGATGATTTCGTTACCAATAAGGCCATTTTATTGGTCTCCCACTCCATTTTCAAGAAGTGGAGACCTTTGTTCAGATCAGACGAACTTTTCCTTGAAATTAAAATGGTGTTGGATCATTTTGTCGAACCATTTATGAAATTATTTATTGAGTTGGATCAATTGATCGAGAAAAATAGCAACAACGAAGCGCTTTTGAGCATTTATTTCGAAAACTTGCTTCTCTTGATACAGATCTACTATGATTTCAACTGTCAAGATATCCCCGAGTTTTTCGAAGATAATATGGTTGTTTTGATGAACATTGTGCACAAATACCTTATCTTCGTTGATAAAGGGTCTGATGACGATGAGGAGATCACCGTGCCTATTAAATTAAAGACTTCGATTATAGAACTTGTCTCACTTTACATTACTAGATATGCCGACGTGTTCGAGCCACTTATTCAAAATTTCATCACTTCCGTGTGGTCACTTGTGACTGACTATGCTACCAACCAGCCAAAATTTGATTTGTTGGTTGTCAAGGCTTTACAATTTTTAACTTCCATCGTTAAGGTGCCTAGTTATCATTCTTTGTTCAACAACGAAAGTTCGATCAACGAGATCATTGAAAAAATCATTTTACCAAACATTTACTTCAGAGAAGTTGATGAAGAAATGTTTGAAGATGAGCCTATTAATTTCGTGAGACTCGATTTGGAAGGCTCCGATTTCGACTCTAGAAGAAAATCGGCCACCGATTTCCTCAAAGAATTGAAAGAAATCAACAGTGAATTGTTGACCAACTCTGTCATGAAATATGTAAACAAGTTCCTCTCGATAGCAGGCGAAAACTGGAAGAATAAAGACACCGCTGTTTACCTTTTCAGTTCGTTGGCAACCAAAGGTAATATCACATCTCAGGGTGTCACTTCGACCAACGTTCTTGTCGATGTGGTTCAATTTTTCAGTGAAAACATCGCCCAAGACTTACTTAACGACCTGAGCCACCCTATTCTCAAGGTGGACTCGATTAAGTACATTTTAAATTTCAGAAATCAACTTACTAAAGATCAATTGTTGACGACGCTCCCATTACTCATAAAACAATTGAACACTTCTGCCAATCCTGTTGTTTATACTTATGCAACAATCACGATTGAAAAGTTGTTGGAAATGACCAAGTTCAACGAAAACCACGAATTGGTGTTCACAAAGCAAGATATTCAACCTTTCTCAAATGAATTGTTGACTAGCATTTTCAATCTTATTCTCATCAACGACCAGACTCCTGAAAAATTGTCCGAAAATGAATTCATGATGAAAGGTGTTGTTAGAGTTTTAGCAACCATTGAAAATGACTTGCAAGATAGATTGCCAATCATCGAGCAATTATTGAGAATCCTCAAAATCACAGCTAAAAACCCAGCCAATCCTAAATTTTCGCATTATACTTTCGAAGCAATCGGATTTCTTGTCAAATACGGTCTCAATGACCTCAACAAATTTATCGAATTGGTGATCCCTGCATTACTTGACATTTTAAGTGAAGATGTTCAAGAGTTTGTTCCTTACACTTTCCAGGTGTTAGCATTCTTATTGGAAAACTACCCCAAGGAGTCTGGATTACCACCAGCATATCAAAATCTTGTCAAGCCCTTACTTTCACCATCCGTCTGGGAGTTCAAGGGTAATATTCCAGGTATCACCCGTTTGTTGGTGACGATTGTGGAGCACGACCTGAGTGTTTTCACTTCCAATTTAACTCCATTATTGGGTGTATTCCAAAAGCTCATCTCATCCAGAATTAACGATGGCTATGGATTTGACTTGTTATTGAGCATTTTCTTGAACGTTCCATTGAGCAATTTGAGCAACTACATGAGAGACATTGCTACCTTAATTTTGACTCGTCTCAAATCATCTAGAACCGATAAGTTTCTTAAGCGGTTTGTGCTTTTCATCAGTATTCTTAATTGCTTGAAGTTGGACCAAGTGAACTTGAAATATTTGAATGGTTCGATTATAGATGGTGATTTCGTCATCAATTTCATCGATTCCGCTCAAGCAGGTGTCTTCCGTCAATTATACACTAACTTGATCTTGCCAACCTTGCAAGGTTTCATCAATTTGCAAGACAAAAAGATCGGAAATTTGGGAATTTCTCAATTCTTGGCATCTCAAGGCTTCAACGGAACATACTCAGCTTTATTGGTGCCTACCATACTGCAGTTGACCAAGAATTTGAGTGGCTACGACGGTATTATCAAATCGGTTTCATTGAGTAGTAATAATTCAGGGGCTTTGAATGAATTGGATTTGGAAACAAGCTCTTTCGGTTCTAATTTCTCCAAGATTATCTCCATTCAGAACAAGCCATTCGATCCTTTGGTCGATGTCAAAAACAATGATTTCGTTAGCATCAAAACGGTAATCTTGGAGAGCATGAAAAAGGTTGATGTAAGAGTTTTCAACGAGCTCGACCAAGAGGCTCAAATTGGCTTGAAAAATTTAGGCTTCGCTTAATTGGAAAAGGAAGCTTTCTTAATAATCTATAAATTCAAACTAGCTTGAAAAATTTAGGCTTTGCTTAATTTTACGATCTACAAGTATCGGTCTTTCGTAACACATACATTCCTAAGTAATACAATAACAGTGTTCTTCCACGTAGTAACAAGAAGTAAACAATTTTGCGCGGCAGTACCAACCGCTCTAGTCTCTCAAAATGGATCAGGCCATCAAGTCTTGGAAAATGGACTCATCCAGCTGTTCTTTAGCAGGCTCCTTTTCATCCTTTTCTGACTTCTCCTCGGATTCGGGAGCGCCCTCTTTATCTTCCAACTCCTTCAACTTATCCAAACGCTCTTTCTCTGCGATCTCTGCTGCTGTCAAGAACCGTCCACCTTGTCCTCTAGGCCTTCTCATGGCATGCTTGTGTCTGGATTCGTGAAGATATGGTTTTCTAGTTCTCGCTATCTTCAAATTCTCCTCCAACTTGGCTCTAGCTATTCTTCTCTTCAATATTCTGTGGTATTGCTTGGCGTTGACGTAGAACGGCTGTTCTGCCGGCTGGTCGTTGTGGCTAGGTTCTTCTTCGGCTTGAAGACTATCTTGATAGAAGTGCTGTTGAGGAACCGGTCTAGGAAGGGGTGAATTTACAGGGAGGTTCTGGGGATTAGCATCGTAAAACGGAGTAGAATGGGATGATGTGGGTGAACGGCTTGACTCCATGTCAGCATGTGCAGGCTTGTGTTGATGTTGAACGTTATTGTGAGAGTTATAGTAGGTTGGCGCTTGATCAGGGAAGTAGCCGGGGTTGTCAGACACAGGATTATGTAAGGATGTCATCGTGCTGACTTGTTAGCAATAATAAGAGCACGAGGAGTTCAGGTGGGGTCAAGGTTTAGTTTGGGTTCCCAACTTTCACTGTGGTTTAATTAGCCCAGGTAGATTATGCGTCAGAAATATGGAGGTTCGAGATGGATTTTCTAATATTGGGCGCGCACACAACTTCAGTAATCCGAAACGGAGAAGTATAGCACGAGGAACAGATAACATTGAGGCGGGAAGTTGAGAAGCGGGAGTGAACCCTTAGGAGGTTGCTGGGGGCTACATTCGGCTCTATATTTCACGTAGTATCATATATATATTGAGGTTAAGATGTCTATACAGTATGAGAGTTGAAATTCCTGATTAATTAGATAATTTTCACTTTGAGATAACACGCGAGTGGATTATTCATAGCTTCTTGGGAACTACTTCATACAGCCTGATATGCTTTTGCAGAGTCATATACTGCTATCATTGTTTATTTCTGGTCTTTTTGAAGCTGATGGTTGTATTATTATTTCTAAATGTTTTCTTTCCCTTTAGTTTTGACATTTAGTTCATTTGAATCATTTTGAGTTATACTAGCAGATTATAAGGGTTTGGCGACAGACTTTGTGATCGGAGCCGAATTCCATCAATTGGATATGTCGTAGGGGTAATGATGTCGTCATAATCACTTAGCAAAGACTGGGGATCTAGTAAAATATAATTCGAGTTTTGAATGGTATGTGCATCGTCAATATTGATAGAATTTGGATTATGCCCTAGTGAATAGTCCGCCAGACCCGGTAGTGTTGGAAGCGTCAATTTTTCTGTTTTTTGGTATTCTGCTTCTTTTTGTTTTGGTGATGTTTCCGCTTGTTTAGCCACTTTGCTTGAAAAGTCTTCAACGCAGTCCTGCTGCATTGCAATTCTTTCCGCAAAGGAACCCTGCTTGTGCTTTGGTGACTTCCATTCCTGTCGTACTGTTTCCTTGGACGATTCTGAAACGTACTTGACTTGTCCTAATTTTCGGTGTAATAGATGTTTAGACGCTGGCCAAATGCACTGCAAATTTTTTGCTTCACAGGTCTGACAAGTGGGATAGCTTCGCTCGTCACACTTTTTCTTACGCTTGCGACACGTAAGACAGCCCGTCCTTGACCTACTGGTCTTGGTCTTCTTCTTATCCATGCTGATAAAGAAAGATATGAGTCATGCCTAATTGGGTAATTGGAAACTAAGCGCGCTTGCACCCATAGCCTGGAAAGTGAAAATCTCTTTCCGGGTAAGTCAGAATTTTAACAAAGATAGGAGACAATGCATCCCGTGAGTGAAATATTCTGATACCAGAAACAATGCCACGCTTAGTAAGGCTCTAGGTTCTGAGATTGTGTTATCTACTATCAACACCTGTCACGTTTTGATGTTTTAGCTAACTCGTACTATTAGGTGCAACGAGATCCATTGAAGCGAACACAAAACCGTAAATCAGCAAATATCGGCTCCAGTCGGATAAGATTGGGCAAGGCTTAGCTTTGCTTGTTGAGTACCTAATCCGAATACCCAATGCTATGCTACACTTTTGTCATAACGCAAACGTGCTCGAGTCCTACGCGTATGGAAATAGACAGACTCGATCGCCATCGATTTTCACTTTTACTCGAAACGTAATGATTATCAACAGATGGCTAAGAATTCAGACCCACGAGAATTTTCCAAAATGCACAATACCACTTCTTTCGAGTTAATAATTTATTGGGTACTTAACAGGTTGATTTTGGAGCCAGGTCCATAAATCGAGTTTATCACGTGACTGTAACGATCGCATCAAAGTAACAGCTGTATGCGATTCTCAGATCAAGTTGAACACACATTGGGTCGAAAGAAATCTGCGCAATTCTGAAATTTTGAAGACAACAGCATAGGGGAAAGCTGGAATAGTCTCAAAGATCGAAAATCGTCCACCAACATAGACTTATCGCGTCAAGAAATCCCAATTCAGTGCAAAGCCAAACCATAATGGCTGATGTATCTTTCAAACACATTGAAGACGAAAATTCACAATTGACTACGGTGGATGACCTATTCACCCATCTCACGATCCACCAAATTCAAAAGCTCAGCAATGACTACAAACTAAACGTCGACACTGCCAAAGCAGACCTTCATGCTTTGGTGGGAAGCAAATACCGTGATTTAATCAAGATTGCAGAGGATATCGAAAAGATGAGCGTTACCACCGTTGATGCCGATCAGAAATTATCGCAATTGTCATACAAACCATCCAAACTATTAAGCATCGCTTCTCCCAACCCGTACTCGAAATTTCATTCGTCTATCAAAAATCAAAAAGCCAATACCGCTAGAAACGAGTCCAAAAAGACAATTTTGAGAAATTTGATTATGACCAAATTGACCAAGTTGGACTTGCGCATAAAATCCAAGCAAAAGTCTCCAGTATTGCACACTTCCGTTCTCATTTACTACTCGAAAGTATATCACACGATAGGCGCGTACTTTGAAGATATACTCGTTCAAGATAAGCTTTTGAAGCAAAAGTTCGAGCAATTAAAGGTCAGTTTCAACAACTATATTGAAAAGGAGCTTTCCACCTACTCTCTATTCAATACATCGTATTATCTGTCCTACGATGACAAATTCAAGCCTAATCAGAGACTCAATTTTGAGAACTTAATTTTGAAAAAAACACTTGTGGAAGAAGACTTTGAAATCGTTCTTGAGGACGATCAGTTCGAAGATGAAGCTCCAAGCGAGGCTTTTGACGACGAGGAGCATATTAATGCCAGTTTTGAGACGTATAACAGAAAATCATTACCAATTCTTAATTATTTGGTCTCTTATATCATATTGAACCATAAAAATCCTGATCTTGACTCGATTGAAAAGGTGACAAACAAATTCATTGATTTGAGATACGCTTATGTGAGAAATCTTTTGAGTGAATTAAAAAGCACCCAATCTAGCATTAATTTCTATGCTTTGTTCAAGTATATTGAAAATACGTTGACATATGTGGACGCTTACTTTTTGCAATCGAATAATGAATTGGTGAAGCAGCTTCAATCATACACCAAGATTTGGTCCGCATCTAGAATCATAGGATTTAGAAGTTGGGTCGAAGAGAAAACGGTTATATTTGATCAGAAAGCGTACAACAAAGGATTTTCAGAGACCAGTAAGAAGGAGATTGAGTTCTCGCTCATACTGGGAGTGCACGAAATTTTCAGATTTACCAGCGACTTATTAAGCTCAAAGAAGTCCAGAATTTCAGAGTTGTTGATTATATTCCATAATTTCGTGATGAGCTTGAAGAATTTGAATTATCTCATGAGTCAGAATGATTTAAAATCGAAGTTTGTAACTTCGCTTGAAAAAGAAGAAGCTTCAAACAACTTAAGCGACTTATTAGGCCTAGTTGTCTCAGGAATCAAAGCGGCATATACAGAACATTTCGACAAACTTGCATCGGAGATTTTTAGTACAATCAAACTTCAATTCGGCAAGCATTCCAAAAAATCAGCAAGTGCAAGTTTGTTTTCGATGGAATTGGTGGACATGATGGATGAGAACATCGATCTGTACGTCCAAATTATAACTCAAAATTCATCGTCCTTGTCAAACAGCGACACAGCTCTTACGTCTTTGAATGAGTGGTTTGACTATTCTAATAAGTATGGTGCATACATTCAATTCAAGAAGTTAGACTCTTCAAAATTGAAGGCATCAAATTGTTTGAGCAATTTGTTCGATATGTTGACGAACAACAATCAGCTAAAATTCGGAACCTTCGACTCTGCCAAGATTGACTCAGTCTTTACCGAGTTGAGCAAGTCGTTGAATGATGGCTTCTGGAATAAGATTGAACAGTTCTTATCCGAAGTTGAAACTTACTTGAGTGAAAACGATCAAGAAAAGCTTCAGCAATGGTACTTCATGCTTGATACTGTCTTAATCATCAAATCTAGAACAGTGACAATTCAACAACCTAAGCCAAAAATCACTGAAAAGCTCACTGAACTTGCCAAGGGCCTGTTCGATGGCATTATCACGAAGATATTCAATGATACCTTGAACGATGATATTAAACAGCACCTTGAGAATATTGTTACGGGGCCAATTGAAAGTCTTACTGACGATTATCCTATAAGACCATCATTGCAAATTTCCAGCACGATGTACAAAGCTTCATCCTACTTCCTTTCCTCTTCATTAGTGTCGAACGACTTCAAATATGGACATTTGTTCGTGAACAATATTTTTGCTGAAGACTTTCAACTGCTTAAGAACAAAAGCATTCACCGTCTTATCGAGGAAATGTTCATGACCCGATTCGAAGAGCTCAAAAATGGTTTGGAGAACCAGGTTACAACGCCAGTAAAGACAAGGGCGCAGCATCTTTTCGCGAACGCGGTCTACTTATTACAATTCACACAAAAGTCACCGGTCAGCGAGATCAAAAACGCAGAGATCGTTAAATTAATGTCAAAGATGAACTCTGAACTCACGTTGGTTGATGACGCCATTTGTTCCATAATTGTGAGAGGAATTCTGGATTACTACAGGGCTAATAAGGATATTCATGTGCCATTACTTTCAATATAGGTGTTGATCATTACTAGTGAATGATGATGATTCTATTAAATATTATCGTCCAGCTGAAAGAGTGTAGATGTGATCAGTAGAGGTAGATTTTCGTACCTTCCTTCGTTAATTCTTTCAAGACTTCAGTTGTCTCTTTGATATCCCAGATATTTTGACACTTTGCATCCAAATAGCTATTATCCACGATAACAATTTTTATTTCATCTCTCTTCAATGGTTCCTCCTCATTATTCAAGACTTTCATCAATCTTCCAGGGGTGCAACATAAGACTCTAGATCTAGTAGTTTTGACGAGTTTCAAATCAACTTCGATCTTGTTCTTATTGATGATTTTAAGGGAAGAGCCCTCCAAGTCACGAGTAGCACGGTGTACATCGCATGCACGGAGAGCAGACATCGATACGATGGCAATGAATTTTCTTTCTTCGGCATCGGGCTTTTCAGCATCTGCCTTTGGTTTGTTCTCTTTCTTTTTGTTCTTCTTTTCTTTCTTTTCCTTATTTGAAGGAAGCATATTTTTGAAACGGCCAGAGATGTATTTAGATAAGTTGTCCAAAGTTCTTTCTTCCTCAAACTCAGCAGTAGATCTTATATCCGATTTGTTGAAATATAATTCAGCTAATTCTAAAGCAGACAAATCTTCACTTTTTTGACCGATTTTTTGGTTTATGAAATCCACAATTGCTTCGGTAGATGTTTCTTTAGATAAATCTTTCTTTCTTTGGATATCCATCTCCATCTTCAATCTTTTCTTGTCCTGCAATTTGTTACCCTTTTGCTTTCTCTTCTTTCCTGAGACGGTCTCGGTGACCATTGGAATAGCTGGCTTGTCTTGCTCTCCGCTTGGCAAGTCCTCGTGATCCACTAAAGATGGACCGGCTTCGTTGTCGCTAGCAGTGAAGTCTACGTCGTATTCGAGACCATCGTCGAGATCGTCGGCTTTCATGATGGTGGTGGTGTTAATGCGATGAGATGAGATGAAAAGTGAAATGATGTATGCGCACTGATCAAAGATCAAAGTGATCAAATCTATTCACTGAAATATAAGCAATCCTCACTATAAATAAGGGTCTACAAATAAGGGAAGATCTAACCTGAAAAGAGGAGATTGACCTAATGATGCTTAGAAACGCTACTTTTAGGCGACCTCGGCTCACTCGTTCCATCATCATAAATGCAGATTTATCAGCCAAACTAGCACAATCCGAATACCATCCGGTAGTGGTGATAGGAGGAGGACATGCCGGTTGCGAAGCTGCCACCGGATCCTCCAGAAGTGGAGTCAAAACAACTCTTATCACACCAGCGATTTCAAAAATCGGAACTGCTTCTTGTAACCCTTCCATGGGAGGAGTGGGAAAAGGTACTTTATTGAGGGAAGTAGATGCTCTTGATGGGGTAAGTCCTCGGATTACAGATAAAGCTGGTATCCATTTCAAGATTCTCAACGCCTCCAAAGGTGCTGCTGTACATGGTCCAAGAGCCCAGATCGATAGAGCTATTTATCTTAAGGAGATGCAAAAGGAAATATTGAACTATCCCAATTTGAATGTCCTTGAGGCCATGGTGAAAGATGTGATTATTGAACCCAAGATTGGCGAGGATGCAACCGGAAGAAACTTTGGAACTGTGAAAGGACTCATTCTCGAAGATGGACGGATTTTGAAGTGCTCAAAGGTGGTCGTCACTACGGGGACTTTCTTGGGTGGAGAGATCCATATTGGATTGAAGTGCTTCCCATCTGGAAGAATGGGCGAAGATGCCACATTCGGATTGTCCAAGACACTTAAAGAGGCCGGTTTTAGGCTCGGAAGACTTAAAACAGGCACGCCAGCCAGACTTTCGTCCAAGTCCATTGATTATACCCATCTTGCACCCCAGCCATCGGATTATCCGCCACAACCAATGTCTTATATGAACGACCAAGTTGATTTACAGGAACAATTGATTCAGTGCCATATGACCAGAACCACTCCGGAATTTCACAAGATGATCGAAGACAATTTGGACAAATCCATCCACATCAGAGAAACTGTTAAAGGTCCAAGATACTGTCCTTCGATCGAATCTAAAGTGATTAAATTCCCTAACAAAACCTCACATTTAGTCTGGCTCGAACCAGAAGGTTTGGATACCGATTTAGTCTACCCTAACGGTATCTCGTGTACGATGCCAGAGGAAATCCAAGAGCAGGTTGTCAAGTTAATGCCTGGATGTGAGAATGTCGTCATGCTTCAACCGGGTTATGGTGTTGAATACGACTATATCGACCCAAGAGAGCTCAAAATGACTTTAGAGACAAAATTAGTTGATGGCTTATATTTGGCTGGCCAAATTAATGGTACCACGGGCTACGAAGAAGCCGCTTCCCAAGGATGTTTGGCAGGTATCAACGCCGGTTTGGCGGAAAGTGGCAAGCAGCCATTATTGATTCACAGATCTGATGGTTATTTGGGAGTGTTGGTCGACGATCTCATCACCAAGGGAGTAGAGGAACCTTATAGAATGTTTACTTCGAGATCTGAATTCAGAATCTCCATCAGATCTGATAATGCCGATTTGAGGCTCACTGAAAAGGGTTATGAAGCTGGGGTTGTCAGTGAAGAGAGATATAATCATTTCAAAAGCGAAATGAAGCAATTCAATTCCATCAAAGAACACTTGAAGACAACCAGCTTGTCTGGATCCAAATGGTCGCCCGTATTGAAGGGCTTAGTCCTGGACGTCAATGCCAAAAGTGTGGTGGATGGTTGGAAGTTGCTCTCATATAAAGGTATTCTGATCCAAGATTTCTTGCCTCATATCTCAAAATTCACTGATGGTAACATTCCCGAGTATTATCAAAACGTCAGCCAAAGATTGGCAAACAGAATTGATGTTGAAAGCACATATGACCCCTGGTTAAAGAAAGAAGAAGCTCATTTAAGGGCATACGAGGCAGACGAAAACTTACTTTTGCCGCAGAACTATACCTACACTAACGAAGGAAATGTGAAGATATCATTTGAAGTTTGCCATTTGTTAAACACAATTCAACCGAAGACGATTGGCCAAGCCAGGAGAATCCAGGGTGTCACTCCGGCTGCAATCTTCGAATTATTTAAATTGGTGAAAGGGGAAAGGGGAGAAATTTTCCAAAACCAAGCATAAGGCACTTCTTTACGAAAGTGTTGAAAAATCACCTACTTACTGTATTGAGAAGTATAGGTGGCACTTCTTAATTTGAAAAGTTTACCAACTCAATATATAAGGACTGTCTATAGTATTTAATCTGTATATACATCGGAATCTTCTGATTCCATAAATTCATCCTCACCCGATCCTTCCAGGCCCTGCGACAAAGCTGCGTCATCAAGACTCAATTTATTGGAGTTCAAGCTGTTATCCAACGAAATCAAGAGTTCCAAAGGTAAATGATTTTGCGCAAGGTTAGATACTTTAATAATCTCTTCTTCACGACTGTCTTTAGAACCTGTGAAGTTAACCCTGTTCAAGTAGAGAAGAACATCACTCATATTAATTTTAGCATTCTCAGAAGATGTCCTATGAACCGCATACGCGTGCAAATCTGCCATCAAGCTATCCAAGAATTGATCGGATTTTTCATGAATTGAATCATATACTTCTCCTGACAATGCCTTGATACGTTTAAGTTTCTTTTTGCCTAAACCATCATGATCATCTAGTGAGTGATATCGTATCGACTTCACGAGATTTTTCACACTGGATTTTGGCATAGACTTGTTTATTGTCCTTCGTGGGTTCAGTGAAGCAATACGGGACACAGGCTTGGTCCTCGTTGGTTGGCTTGTGGTAGTGAGCTCTTCGGAATGCTGTAAAGATGGCAAGGGCAATATAAGTGAATGTTCGCTGTTTGTAGATGGCAGCTCAATGAATGTATGCGAGAGATTCCCATCCCCCAAGGTATACTCTTCTTGAATGATTTGATTTGATGTGTCACTCCTTACAAACGGAGAAGTGTCATTTTTGGGTGTGATAACTTTACTGGGGCTGAATTCGAGAGAGGACAATGAAACTCCATACTGAATTCTTTCAGGAGTACGATCTTTCAAAACCGACTTTAAATATGGTAGATCCGCAGACATCTCAGGAAGAGGACTTTGAGCTATTTCGCCAATGTCCATGTCATTTTGGCCTATCATCGCCCATGAAGGAGATTCCGGAGCTGGTCTTACGGTTGATGGTTCGTTTGCATCGTGTTGATTTTGTTGAGGTTGATCAGCTAGTTCGTATGCAGCATTGTGCTCCTCAGTTTCATAACTTGAATTAATTTCTGGTAAATCGAGACGATTTCTTCCAGATGGAGATTGAAATTGATCTTTGAGTTCGAAGCTTGGCTTGTTTGATTTTTGTAGCCTGAGTGGGGATTGAAATTGGTCTTTAAGTTCAGAACTACGCCTGCTGGATTTATCTAACCTGAGTGGAGACTGATTTTTGAGCCTTCTGGACATGAGGATTTTCTCTAGGTAGGAGAATTTCTTCGGGGATCGGGATACATTGGTGGTAGAGAGGAATGGGGTTTGTAGACGTTGTTCGAGTGCCGGCATCAAGTTCATCATGGGCTTGTCCTTGGACTCCTCAAACAGAGGGCTTTCGGTCATTGGTTGCTGTGAAAAGTCCCCTTCCAATTGGAAAGGAGATTGGAGGAGACTTACCGAATCTGAAGGAATAGGTAAAGACTGGTCATAATCTTTGATATTTGGGGATGAAATTGTCCTCACTGGTAGAGGTTGTAATTCACCAGAGTTCCGTTCCTCTTGATTTTCCCTGTTATCTTCATATTTTCCTCCCTCTTCGACTTCCTTTTCTTCATGCTTCCTTCCCTCTTCCTCTCTCTTTTCTTCAATTTTATGCTTTTCCTTGATCAGAACTTTACACCAGAAACGGAGATAGTCAATTGTGATGGGTCCCACGTAGCTTGGATCGTAGACTGGTTCACCGCTTTCAGTGAGAAGCATAGAAGATCTTCGCCTCCGTTTGTTTCTCTGTTCGATAACCTCGCTGGCTCTACGGTTGTACCGAATGGGCGTACCTCTGGGAGTACCACCAGGGCTGCCACGAGGAGTATGTTTTGGCGTAGATCTTGGGGTACTTCTATTGCTTAATATCGAGTTCCGGTTTCTTGATTTCGAAGACGGACGGGGTGTTTCCCTGCTCATCCGTGCAGTAATTTGGGGAAGCTCATATGGTGGTAGTCTGATGCCATGGCCATCTCTGATTGTGGAAAATGGTCCGCTCAGTCCGGGTCTTTCGACCCTTGAGCTGCTTAAGGGCGTAGTCGGCTCAGATCGACTGACTTGCTCCTCGTTCTGCATTGTACGGCATTTGTTGACTCCTTAGTTTGGTAATTTGGGATGATTTTGTACACTCGGAGCTTGAAATATGGGGATGATTTGTTTACAAAATGCATATCAGTTCACGTGCGAAGCATCACCACCTCACCGCGTTTACACTCATGAGATCATAGTTAGAACTCATTTACAGCCAAAAGCTAAATTTGCAAATTTCACAGCAACGGGGTTGTTATCATAGACTATAAATACCACAGTGGTGCTCCAAATACTACTAGGTCCAATTTTTATTTCGAAACCGTCAATTAGCCACCTGAACCTTTCACATGTCATCGAAGCAACCTAACGTCGGTGATAGTCTTTTGACGGCCCTCGTCTCTGGATGCACCGCAGCAGGTGTATCTGCCACCATCACGTACCCCTTCGATTTTATAAAGACTCAGCAACAACTCAATAATCTTGCCTACATGGCAAAATGGGGCATTCCCGGTAATTACCCCAGCACCATTGGTCAGTTGTACAAGGGAGGAAGTGCTCTCGTTTTGGGAAGCGTCTTGAAGAATCTGACCAGACTTGTCCTGTACAACTGGCTGAGCAAGTTCATGGCGATTGAATCTCACGGCCATTCCAAAACCAGCGCACCAAGAATCGTGATTGCTGGAGTGATAAGTGCCTTTTTTGAAACTTTATGTTTGATTCCATTCGAGAATATCAAGATTGCCATGATTCAAAATATGTCGCTCACCAATGAGTTGAATCGTGCAGACCCCGATGCAGTGGCTAACGTCAAAAACCACCAGAAACATAGTCATCATCATCATTTACAGGGACAATTTGGAAAGCAATACATTTCCCCACATGCATACTACACCTCTGACATCATCAGCCTGGTGAAAAGCAGAAAGAATCCTTCTAAGTTCCAGCCTCCAAAGCCAAATAATCCAAAGGATGTGCTTCGGAATAAATACAATCAACACCCATCTTTAACATTTTTGGGTACAGTTCGTGAGATGTACTCGTTGAAAGGATTGAGCGCATTCACTGCAGGTTCGTGCATTACGATGGTGCGGCAAGTAGCCATCTCCACTGTTTGGATCTGGACCTACAATTCTACTAGACAAGTTCTCGATCCACATAATAACGAGCAACACTGGTTCGGGCATAAGCACACCGCAATCCAGCTGATGGGTTTGCATTTCTTGTCTTCATGTGCAGTTATTGCTGTCACCCAACCTCTCGATGTGATCAAGACTCATTTACAGCTGAAAAATGGTAAAGCCGTTTACCGTGACTCCCTCACCACTGCTTATCGCTTGTTTGTAGAGCAAGGACCAAGAGCTTTATTCAAGGGTTCGCTTCCTCGTGGTATTAAGGTGTTGGTTAATGGTGGTCTTACCGCTTTGGTTTACAATTATGTTGAAGATGTGGTCAAGGTAGCAGGTGGCCAGAAGGTTTTCGCTGATGAGTAATTAGAATGTAAATAGATACTAGAAATATGAATCTGGAATAATCAGAATGAGAATTTAACAAGCTTCATGAACTCTTTGCTTGATCGATTTTAGTGAAACGATTTTTTTGATCTCCTATTCGATTTCAATAAAGATAAATTTACCTTTTTGAATTTTACTTGACTCTAGTAAGATAAATTTCCTCGTTTTAATTTCTGATTGATTTAGATGACTCTATAGGATCCCGAGTGGTGTCATCGTTAATCCATCATTAAACTAAGTAAAATTTCATATATGTTTTTCAAGTGGTTTTATTCCAAGTATACGGGAACGAGGATTTCGCCACTTTTATGGGTAGCTCCGTTGAAGCTCTTCGCCAACTTGCCTCCGCTGTAGCTTGGTTGACTGAAGGCCACCTGTGCCTTGTTGAGCTTGATGCCATAAAATGTATGTTCCAAGACCGTTTGCAAGAGATTCCTTGCAAGGCCAAATCGTCTCCATTTTGGAGCGACCCATATTCTTGAAATGCCGACTTTTGTGGCCCGATTGACTTGTTTTGGAACCAATTGCTGTGTCTTATGTATCATCCATCTGGATTGTTCTTCCACGTTTGTGATGGGGTCTGTAGAACAGATCCCGATAGCGCGGCCATCGATCACCAAGATGAATGCTTTGGCTGCTTCTTGCAACTCGTCTTTCCAGAACTGTGAGTCTGGCGGCGCATTGAGCTCTCGATTCACCATGGCAAGAAGTTGTTCCGTTTTTTGGATCTGATTCTTATTATCTTTCTCTGCCACTATCACCATTACGTCAACGCGATCTTTTGCCATAACTGTCTTAAGACCCTTGCCACGTTTAACCGGTACAGTTATCTTAAACGAGTCAACTTTCTTTGTGCATAATGTCTTGGACCACAATATGCCGTTGACAAAGCTGAAATGGTACTTCTTGTGAGTCTCGATGTCTTGAGGAATGTGATAGAAGTACGTCATCCCACACTCAGCACAGGTAGTGCTCAGGGTAGCTCCTCCATTAGCAAAGTTAAGTACGGTCTGGACCTTCGGCTTGGCATCCTTATCCTTTTTTCGGACCTCTTGGGCCATGATCCATTCCGTTGACAGGCAAATAGTTGACACAGGCTGATCGTTCCGTTGGTGCAGTGATCCGCATATCGACCCCGGGATTTTTCGTTTGGAGCCTCGCACTTTTTCCAAAGTATATCTACACCCATTCCACTCTATCTCGACTATCTATCTCTCCACTTTTGACTATGGCTTCCCACTACGCTAACTTATTACCTGCCAACGGGCAATGGAAACAAAAAATCACCGAATACTTGAGTGAGGACGTTCCTTCCTTCGATTTCGGTGGTTTCGTCGTCGGAAACAAGCAAGAAACCGGATCGCTCTACATGAAGCAAGCAGGTTTGATTTGTGGAGTGCCTTTTGCGGCCGAGGTTTTCAAGCAATGTGAGCTCGAGGTCGAATGGCACTACAAAGAAGGCCAGTACGTTGGCGAAGAAGAGCTCAAGGCACACAATGGCAAAATCGTGGTTGCCACCGTGAAAGGTGAAGCATGCAAGATCTTGTTGGCTGAAAGAACTTCGTTGAACCTCTTGGCCAGATCCTCGGGTATTGCCACCCAATCCTACATCACCAAGAAATTGGCTAACGAAAATGGTTACACTGGTATTATTGCTGGTACCCGTAAGACCACCCCGGGGTTGAGACAAATTGAGAAATACTCGATGTTAGTGGGTGGAGTCGACACTCACAGATATGATTTGAGTGCGATGGTTATGTTGAAGGATAACCACGTTGTTTCTACTGGCAGTATCACTAAAGCCGTGCAAAATGCGAGATCTGTTTGTGGTTTTGCAGTAAAAGTCGAAGTTGAAGTCAGCTCCGAGAAAGATGCCTGTGAGGCTATTGATGCTGGTGCCGATGTTATCATGTTGGACAACTTTACCGGTGCTGAATTGCAAAAAGTTGCACAAAGCTTGAAAAACCACTATAAGGACCTGAACAAATCATTCCTCTTGGAATGCTCGGGTGGCTTGACTTTGCAAAACTTGAGCACTTATTTGTGCAATGACATTGATGTCTACTCCACCTCGTCGATTCACCAAGGTTGTGGAGTTGTAGATTTTTCCTTGAAACTCAACCAAAACTAAAGATCTTTAATCTATAGAGCAGCCTCTAATATATGCAAAAGTTTAACGAATTGATGCTTTTCATTTCCAAAATTCAACGAATTGATGACACGCTTTTGAATTCCAAACTTTGGAATCCTGAATTAAACCCTATCACATCGTTAACATTACCAAGAATTTTATTCGAATCCTTGTTGTCGTTTGTTTCTTCATGACTTTCGTCTTCATCTTCGCTGTAGTATGGTTTGCTTATGTGGTTCAACAGCAACCCAGATGCGCTAGTCATTCCACTGGCAAGGCTCAAATCACGAAGGATCTCTTGGCTCGGCTTTGGAGCTGAGGATATTACATTTGCCGATTTCTTCCCGAAACAACGGATAGCTCTTATATGCGAGTCTTTACCATCTTGATGATTAGCAAGAATAACCAATTTGACCATGAAGCACTTCAAAACTCCGTCATTACGAATACCGTTGAATATAATATGTGACCAACCAATAGGCTTCGAAAAATTGACAGTGCAAACCTCACTCAAGTCCCAACCATCTGAACTTCCTGCCATGATTCGTATTCTGGAAGGAGTGTAACTCTCATCCAAAGAGAAGTTGGTGAAAATTGATATTCTTTCTAGGGAGACTTTCTTAGCAAATTGGATGGTTATTGAATGTGGATTGCTTAGTTGGTTATTGGTGATTGCATTATTGTTATTGTTCCCGTTGCTTCCGTCCGATTGCCAATAGTTATCCGGCGAGTCATGACGGAGCTGACTCAAGCCATAGCCCTGTTTGAAAGATGAAAGCTTCCAGTTTGCAAGCGGTGAGAGATCAAGAAGTTGTAAATTTTCCAATTCTTCAAGTCCTTTAGTATAATAAACCCTTTGAATCTGTTCCAAACTAGGTTGTTCGGCTGTGCTCGAGTTACCCATACCAACATCTTGATTCTCCTCTGTGCCACCCTCGGTCTCATCGTATCCATCGTAGTTGACACTGGATGCCGATGCTGAAACGATCGAATCTATAAGCTCCTGAGGAATCGTATCTTGTGTTTGTAGTTCGTGTTGCAGTGAGCTTGCAAAAGCATTCATTGAGCTTGGAAGTCCTCTGTCTGATTCCCAGTTTCCAGAGGTATTCATTGCCCTTCTTCAATCGAGACAGTAGCGGTGGATATGCAAGTATTATGAGTCGTCAATATGTGTGTAATCGCTGCAAAAAGATACAACTGATATGAACGCATGCACGACATAATTTGCGACATGCGACATCTAAGTCGATTAACATACTTGACTATTGTACATATCTATTGGTTCCATACATATTTTTTTAATATTGTAGGCTAGCTAATTGATGATTGGAGTTTTGAGGATCATAAACTTATGCTGACTCCGAAACCTTGATTTCGGGAGATGTACCACTGGCGTTTTCAACAGGGACTTCATTTAATGAAACCTCTTTCAATGACTCTTTAGTGGTTGGCTCCTCTTCTAAAGCTTCCTCGATCTCCTCCTTGTTGATTTGCACTTCAACTTCTGGTTCTGCGGTTTTTGGTTCTTCATCTTCCTTTGGGGATTCCTTTGGTGATTCTTTTGGTGATTCCTTAGGTTCTTCCTTTGACGATTCTTCTTTTTTCTCTTCTTTCTTTGCAGGCTCTGCGTTCACTTTTTGTTCTTTAATCTTGTCGTTAGTGTCTCTCTTGTCGTCTATAATGGTTTCCTTAGGTAATGCAACTTTGCTTGTGCTCTCTAAATTTATTAATGCAGACTTTGAGCCGTTGTTTCTGAGTGAGATAACAGGACTCAGAGATCTCAATGGAGTCGAGTTACCGCTGATAGGGTTTTTCGATTTCTTTATGGACACACTTGCAGGGGTAAAGGCAGTTTCAAAGTTGTCAGTCAATCCGTACTTTTTCAAGGCTCTCTTCTTCAAGACATCAATATAACTAACATCACCTTTGAAAGCACCCTTACCAAACTCTTTTCCATCGGTATCGTGGAAAGATAATTCACCTTGGTCTTCATCTTCATCACCAATGCCGTACTCATCATCTCTAGAGTTGGACAAGAAACCCATATCTTCTCTCATTTCGGAAGAGTCGATACTGAAGTTACCAGAATCCAAGTCGGTTACGTAGTTGTAGATAAATTCGACGAAGCTTCCTGCGATCACAAGCTTGGTATCAAAGTCTCTACCGAAAATGATCATTTGACCCCAGTTTCCGTTTGATCCGGGGGACAAATCGATGGCGATTTGATTTCCGATATGATCCTTTAAAATTGGGATCCATGCTCTATGGTAGTATGTGGACTGGATAGCGTTAGGAGGAATGGACCGTTGGTTGGCCATGAAGTTATTAGATCTAGCTTGGTTGGAGCTTGAGGTTCCTTGTAATTGTTGGTTTTGAACAAGATATTGTTGTCTTTCCAATCTTTGAGCTACTTTACCCCAAACGGCATATTCTTCGGCAATACCCTCCAAGTCCAAGAGCGCAAGGCCAAAAATCAACCCAGTTGGTTTACCACCTCTAAATTGACCATCGTGTCTCTTGTAGAATTGTCTGAACTCGGCTGGCAAGGAACCACATCCAAGGTCATTCTCAAATTCGTTCAAGTCCGCTGTGGTCACACCATCGTTCAAGTAATCTTCCAACTCGGGATATTCTTCCTCGATCCAGTGCTCGATTCTGTCCCACAATGAGTCCATCGAAGGTAAAGGAGGCTGGCCGTTGGCGTTCAAGTTTTGTAAAGGAAGGTCGGTGGTTGAGTTCACGTTGGAGCTACTTCTCAAACCAGGACGGTATCCGACATTCGTCGAGCTATTGTTGCCGCCTATTAATGAATTTGATGAGGAATTAACAGTTGCCAAACGGTTGAGTTCGTGGAGTCTGGAACCGGAGTCGGCGTCTCTGCCGTTGCCACCACCGACGACGTTGCCGCTATTGTTGATGACTGAGTTCTTATATGGCGAGTCGTACGACGCGTAGTGGTCTTCGGTGGTTATGGAGTGTAAGAACGCTTTGAAATTATCTAGGATACCCATGGTGTGATATGCTTATGTAGTATGATGTATGGTGTAGAGGGTGCTTGCGTAGTGTAGGTTGGTTATTCAAGATAATGTGTCAGTGTCTGTCAGGTACTGTATGGAATCCGACACTTAGTAGCGGTGGGTGTCGGTCTCTCTCACTTAGACGTGTCGGAAAGGGGGGTCGTGCGCGCGTGATTAGCTGACTGAACCTGGAACAAGCCAGTTTTTTAGGTGCTGGCTAAGTGGGGGGACAAATTTTCACCTGAGCTACAAAGCGATCGCTTACAAAATGTCGTATTGGAGTTTTGGACACGATAATAGTCGATGGGAAGTGGAATTAGTACTACGGCTGTATTGCTCGTCTCGGTAACGATTTTCTCGCACAGCCCCGGCCACTGGGAGATGGGACGAAGTGCGTTCCAGCACATTCCTTCAAATCCGAGACCACCGCCCGCGAGCAGCAAAAGTGTCAATTGGGTATGTGGTCACGTGCGTTCCCCTCGTAATAGTCTAATTTGTAAAACAGGCATCCCAATTTGGCCCGCTTCTTCCAATAAAGGAACTCTGGTTTGCATAGAAGTATAATCATCCTATTTCTCCACTAAATATTTCTCCATTGAAGGAGCTTTAGTATGCACAACGCTTACACTTGTGCTACAAGCTCTCTTTTATCTATTAGAGGAACTTGAGAGATAAGGGATCCATGCATGCGTAAATATATTTGCTCTATAAGCAGCGTGCCTAAGTCTAAAATAGACCGACTTACTCAAATCTATACACAACTCGAAAGGTATTTAGCCACCGAACTGCCGAAAAACTCCTTCACCGCTTGTGGATTCAGCAAGTCGGTGATTTCGACAGCGTTTTGGATCAAATCGTAGTTGATTTGGCTTCCCACCTTGGAGTCACGTTCATACAATGTGTGGTTCAAAACTTTCGATCTAATCCAGTGGGCAGTGGTTGGAATTTTTCCACTGGCCCTTTGAGAGATCAACATCAAATAGTGTTTGATTCTGATCAAATTCTTTGCCAATTGTTTGGATTCGCAATGGTGTGACTCCTCGGCTGGCAATAAGTCGGTAGCAATAACTCTAATGATTAAACTGATCAAACCAGGGAATTTGTCATTACCGTTGATGATTTCATTGACACTATATCTCTGTTCAGTTCCCTCATCATCCAAATCGCTGAAGGACTCAACTGTGCGTTCAGTGGCACGAGACCCGTTTCTATCACTGCTGACCACGGAACCATTGCGAGAATATCCGTTGATATAAACCTCATCGTGACCCAATTCATCATTACCGGCGTTCAAATAACGATCAAACCAGGACAAATCATATCCTAAGAACTCATTGGTGTTCAATTTCCATTGATCAATTGACTTGAACCAAAACTTGTCATTGACAACAGAGTCAACATTGTGAGCGGTTTTCATATTTTGTTCTATTTTCGAAATAGGAATGTAAAAATCAGGTTTAAACTTGATGATGGCCTTACTCAATAAAGAAATGAAGTTGGAGTATGCAGCGTTTTCAAAATCAGTCAATTGGATTTCCATTGGACGGAACTCGACTCTCCATCCCGGTGTGCTTGACAATTCGGTTTCTGGGCCGTATAATGCAGGTGGTTTAAATCTCAAAGTTTGCCAATTGGTTGATTGGATATTTTCGAAATGATCGTTTTCGAGCTCGTCATTTTGATTGATTCTTTCACTGAATAAAACCAATGGATCACGAACAAAGAGATGGGCGAAATGCTTAGCCAAGTTGTAGTCAAATAACTCAGGATTTTCTTTATGTAATTTGTCGAAAACTTTTTTGTTGATAGGAGCATTAATATCATTATATTTTGCTTCAAAGTAACCAGTGGAATAAGCACCATCACCCAAATAGTTATCAATGGAATCGTAACGAGATTTAGGAACTCTTTGGATAGGTTTTCCATCGGCTGTTTTCATATTTTTCAAGTCACCAAATTCGTTCACGCTCTGATTGACTTGGCCTGGTCTCAACAACTCATCCTTATCGATATTCAAACCTCCATAAACATTGTAACCGGTGTATGGCTCGATGTTTCTCTCAATAAAGGTTCTGTCATCAACAGCACCGCTGACAACATTCCATCTGACGTCCTGGTTGACAAGGAAACCCTTGAAAATAGGGGCGGCAGCACTTAAACTCAACATAACTGGTGTGAGTGGTGCGAGCGCATCGTAAAGGTATTTAGCCTCTTCGATATCAGCAGCCTGCATTGTAATTTGCAAGCAACTTGAGCCCATACCAAAACCCATGGAGTCCATATAAACATGACCGGGCTTGGAAGCGCCTATGAAGGGTTCATTGTCACTGTCGAACAAGTCTCTATTGTGGGGGATCGAATCGTCCAATAATCTTGTGTTGAGATCGGGATACATTGGCAAATTGATAGCAACCTTGCATCCTCTTCTCTTCCGGATGTTTGCAGTCAAGGTAGGGAAACGAACGTGTCTATTAATGATCTCGTCAGGCAAGAAGAGCGATTGTGAAGCAGGACCAATAGGTTTGGCACAAGGAGAAGTGAAATTCGGACAGCCCATCCGAGGGAATGTGGTCAAAGTCAACGGTCTAATATGGGCTGGTAATTCCGACTGACTGACTTCTCTTCTCTTGATCATATTTTCTTCCACATAGACGTAATCATCCAACAGCGTACCGTCGTAAGGGAAGGCAGGCGTACCTTCCAACATGTAGCGCCCATATTCTGGATGGAACAAGATCTTGTTATCGATCGATTTGTGAAGAGACTCCGATGGATCGTTCAACGATTTCAAGATGTGGTCCTTGTTGATGGAGAGCTTGGCGCTCTTATCTCTGGTGTCAATATCAACCATCATGTATTCGACTTCATCACCCCAGAGGTATTTGTCTTGGGTTCTGGCAGCATGTTGCTTGAACATGTTGATGAGTTGAATGATACCATGTTCTCTCACATGCTCATTGTGATGACGGGATTCGTGCCAATCTAAGGGAGTACCAAGCGATAAGAGGCCCATTTCACTTCGGACACTATTGATAAAGCCCTAACTATTTGGATAAGAAATGGTAGATAGGAAAAAAAAACTTCCGTTGTCTCACCCAATCTGAGTAATTGATTCAACGGTACTCGCAGATATAACGGTTCTTGTTTCGGCAGACGGAAATATTAGCGGCAGAATTACTAAGAACCGCCGCTATATCGTTTTAAGCGCTAAATATTTCTCGGCGGCCCTTCCCTGCACCCAATTCCGTTGAAAAAGCGTCAAAAATGACTCGGCGAGATGAGCTAATCGTGCGTTCCGAGGGTCCTTTTGTTAGATGGCGGGATGTCTGATAAAGAGGTGATTACGAGTGTTTGCCACATGGTCAAGGGCTACTACATATCCAGCTAAGTTTAAAAGTTGTTTCATTTTACAAATATGCTTATTTTGCTCTTTTCTAATTGTAAGCAATTCCATCCGATTATCCAGGGGTGGAGCCGATAACGCCAGATCACGTGCGGCGAAGGTGCGGCTGCCGCCGGGGAACGTACGGCTGGACAAGCTGCGACATCCGATCCGGTTTTCGCAGCTAGTATAATCTTTCAGTCGGATTTCTAGCTTAGAATAATCCTTTTGAATCTTCCAGCTTAGTACAATCCTTCGGTGTTCAGCACCACACATTGGGCCTCGCCATCCTTCAATTCGACCAAGTCACCGATAACAACGGCTTCTTCACCCTCGCTCTTCAAGTTGGCCAAAACTTGGTCAACATTCGACTTTTCAACAATCAAGACCATACCGATACCAACGTTGAAGGTCTTCAACCAGTCGTGCTTAGGAACGTTACCTTCCTTACCGAACCATTTGAAGATTTCAGGCACTTCCCAGGCGTTTATGTCTATCTTAGCTTGTAAGTTCTTTGGCAAAGCTCTTGGGATGTTTTCCACCAAACCACCACCTGTGATGTGAGCCAATCCCAACAACAAGTCTTCACGCAAAGACTTCAATAATTGCTTGACGTAAATTTTGGTTGGAACCAAGACTTCTTCACCAATAGTCTTGCCGGTCTTGGACCATGGTGCGACGCTAGTGTAGTCGTATTTGGAGGTCTCAATGATGTGACGCACTAAGGAGAAACCATTGGAGTGGATACCATCGGACTTGACACCAATCAAGACGTTTCCAGCGGCCATGGCGTCGATTCTAGGCAAGATCTTGTCCTTGTGCACGGCACCAACGGCAGTACCGTTGGTGTCATAGTGGCCGGCATCGTACATACCTGGCATTTCGGAGGTTTCACCACCAACCAAAGCACATCCAGCTTGGATACAACCATCGGCAACACCACCCACGAATTTGGCGGCAATGTTAATATCGAGCTTACCGGTAGCAAAGTAGTCCAAGAAAATCAAAGGTTCGGCACCTTGAACCACCAAATCGTTGACGTTCATGGCAACCAAGTCAATACCGACAGTGTCGTGAATGTCCATGATTTGGGCCACTCTCAACTTGGTTCCAACACCGTCAGTGGCAGCAACCAACAAAGTATCGTCTCCGGAGTAACCACCCTTCTTCAAGTCGAAAAGACCACCAAATCCACCGATATCGGAATCGGCACCAGGTCTGGAGGTAGACTTCACCTTGGCTTTAATTTGTTCCACCAATAAGTTACCGTTGTCGACAGAAACACCAGCTTCGGCGTAGGTGACACCAGCGGCCTTCTTGTCAGCGTCACGGAATGCTCTGTGGGCAATATCGGTACGGTTGTATTTTTTGTTGAAATCGACATGTTTAACACCAACGTAGGCCTTGTCGACGGATTCTCTCAAAGTAGGAGCAATGGCAGTGGCAGCAATGACTCTACCACCGGCAGTGACAACCTTACCATCCTTCACGCTGGTACCAGCGTGGAAAATGAAGGTGTCAGAAGGCAAATCGGACTTGATAGTGATTTCATCTCCCTTACCGTAGGCTTCAGGGTATCCACCAGCAGCCATCACCACGGTGGTGCTGAACAAGTCTTTGGTTTCGATTTTGACGGAGTCCAATCTGTGTTCGGCACATGCCAACATGACTTGAGCCAAGTCAGTGTCATCGGTCAACAATGGCAAGACAGTTTGGGTTTCTGGGTCACCAAATCTGACGTTGTATTCCAAAACCTTTGGTTGCTTGTTAGGAGACAACATGATACCAGTGAACAAAACACCGCACATTGGGGTTCCGTCCTTTCTCATACCGTCGATGGTTGGCTTGATGATTTGCTCATCAATCTTCTTTAAAACATCAGGGGTAGCGATTGGTGCAGGGGCGTAAGCACCCATACCTCCGGTGTTCAAGCCTTGGTCGCCATCACCAGCTCTCTTGTGGTCTTGGGCGGCTGGGAGGTTGAAGAAGGAGTAACCGTCAGTGATGGTCAAGATACTCAATTCGTCACCTTCTAAGTATTCTTCGATAACGATCTCGTTACCGGCTTCACCGAAGTTCTTATCGACCATGATTTCGTTAAGTCCTTGCAAGGCTTCTTCCTTGGTTTCAGGAATCAAAACACCCTTTCCGGCGGCGATACCATCGGCCTTCAACACGATTTTGTAGTCGACTTCTTGAATATGTTTTCTGGCTTCTTCGACAGAAGTAAAGTTCTTGAATTGGGCAGTTGGGATGCCGTGCTTGTCCATGAAGACCTTGGAGTGAGCTTTGGAGCCTTCCATCAAAGCAGCCCTGGCAGATGGACCGAACACTGGGATTCCGACCTTGGTGAACACCGAGGTGATTCCATCGACCAATGGTTGTTCTGGACCTGGAACAACTAAATCGATCTTGTTTTCGACGGCGAAGGTTTGCAAAGCGTCAAAGTCCTTTGGAGAACCACTCAAGTTGACGTTGACAACCTTGGAGCCAGTAGTACCACCATTTCCAGGAGCGACGTAGATCTTGTTCACGGAGGAAGATTGTGCTAATCTCCACACGATGGCGTGTTCTCTACCACCGTTACCAATGACGAGGATGTTTAAGGACATGGTTTTTTGCTAGTAGCTGGTCGTACGACTGAACGTAGAGATTGGAAGCTTGATGTATGAAACTTAAGGAGTTCGGACTGGCGTGAAAAGTCAAAAATCTTATAAAGGACCAGAATCTTTGTGTCAGTAATTTACATTGTGCGATGGTTTGACTCGGCCAAAAGTGCGAATAGTGGAGAAATCGATAAGACAGAATGAGATTTGATTCTAGAGAATTCTGAATCATTTTGCAATAAAAGGTATTCAAGTTATGGTGAAGAAGTCTTGTGATGAGGAGCTGGGGCTGTTTGGATAAGTACTACTGCTCAACAACGAGATCGATTCCGGGCGGGTAGTTGGATTAATTTAGCCATACAACACCAAAAGAAAAGCTGTTTCATGACTCGAACCACCAAGTTACGTCTTGGTAATATTGGTGGATTTTGGCTTCTGTTGCATCTAATAGAATTTCCCATTTAGTGCTTTCGAAGATCAGATCAACAGGTCTAGTTGACTCTTTCTAATTGATAGTATTCGCGGTGTAGATACTTTTTCGCAGTGCAACTGATTTAACCACAAACAAAGTAGGAGAAACTGGTAAGAACTCTGAACTCACCCAGAATCTTCAATTCTCTTCAATATTATTTGTTAGTACGGGAAATGATTCCAGTATGAGCCTAAATTTTGGCAAAATTTATGATGAAGTGTACATTGGACAAAATCACCCAACGAGCTAACTGTATTAATTTCAGCCAATCGACTCAAAGTGAACTTTCGACTATTTCCTAAGAAATAACCTAAAATTTAAAAAATTCACATTGAATGATAATTGGAGAAAATTGCCGATATCCGATCATTAACCTATGCTCACCTTAGCTATGATATGCTTCCCTTAATATGACCCTTCTAAGCTGTTTCGCATAACCAAAATCAAGACCTCCCCTGAAATGTCATTACTTAGGTTAGTAGCTACTCGATTCGCCAAGACGCTTTTGGAGTCTTGGCTCTGTACAGATACGAGACAGTAGGAACCCTATGTTTTCCATGCATTGAGATAGAACATGGAAAAAGAGCACATTAAATGCTTACTTGAGATAATTGACTCATGAAGAGCGAACTATAAGTATAGGCCTGATTTCCTCGATTTTCTCACCCCACTCGTGAAAAGTTAGTAAGTTGGAAAGTCAATAGCCGCCTGCGGAGGGAGAAAAAAAAATTAACGAAAAACCCTCAGACAATATACATAACCTAATAATGCCCTAAAACCAGTTATCGGGCTCGCTCTTGGCGCTCAAGACAATAAGGACCAAGATCCGGCCCTGCTAGCCGCCTAGTATTAACTAACCCACCAGAAGCTTATCGATCTGGCAAAGTCTGGCTTTATCGTATGATCTCCTCATCTATAATCTTGCAGGATCAGGAACTCGCATTTCGGCTTACAGGTTCGGCTTGGTGCGTTTATTGGCTGAAATTTTATGCATGCGGCGCTCTGATTAATTAGATAATTGGGCCAATCTTCCCTGCGGAAAAAGCCCCGTAGCCATCCTTCCTCTTCGCTGATATAAAAAGGTTTATCTTTTCCATCAAAAAAAATTGCACATCAAAATGCTATTCAAGTCTTTAGTGCTCAGCACCTTGGCCGTGGCCTCTATCGCCACCAGCTTCAACCTTGCTCGTGATGAAGACGGATTTGCTATCTTGCCTCCTACTGAAGTCGTCCTCTCTCACTTGGCTTCTCAAACCCCGGAAGAAGACCCAAGTGAATACCATGTCCTCAACACCGTCTCCGACAACGGTGAAATCGTCAGAGTGAACTTGCACACCCACCAAAAGGCTAACACTGGTATCTACAGAAGAGACTACAACAACGGCGTCTACTACGACCACACTCAAGTCGCTGAAAGAGCCATCTTCGAAGGAAGCAACCAATGTTACAACGCTGCCCAAGAACTCGATGTCAGCTCTTGTGAATTCGACTTCGTCAGCTACGATGTCCCAAGCAACTGTTCCGCTGCTGGTGCCACCAAGTACTCTTGTGTCGCCGATGTTGAGAGAGCTCAAGACTCCACCCTTCACTTGAAGAACATGGACCCAGTCGCTGCTTACGTTAGATGTTTCAAGGACCTCGACACTGCTCAAAGTGCCAATGCCACTGGTGGTGCATGTGGTAAGTAATCGCATAGTAATTAAAATAATAATATATTTAATAATAATTGGTTTCTAAACGGTGTAGTCTCTTATAAAGAAAATTTTAATGAATGTTAGTTCATGAGGTTGCAAAATGCAACAGGCTTCTGAACATATCTAGTAATGCTTGGCATTATGGCTCTTGATCTAGTGTTCCCTTACATCAAAAAATCTTGGCTGTGCGAACGTTTTGAACATCGTCCTGAACACAATAAGATCGATGAATACGAAAATAATTGAATCAGAATCATTGAATACGGGAGTTATTGAGTATTTAAATCATTGAATATGAAAATCAGCTAATCTGGCTATGTTCGATCCATAGTTATAAAAATTGTTTTGATGACGGAAATTAGTGGGAATGTACTTGTTATTAATTTTTTAACGAGGCCAGAAATTTATTAAAAGTACAACTTGAACCGGTAGTCAAACGAGATTATGAAATAATCGATTTTAATTGAAATCGATCACATCCGATCAGTGTATCTATATCATAATACGGTTATGGTTTCCATTGGTTCTACACTCATACATAGTCCGAAATATCGTACAATGTCTATACTATATACATGATTAAATAGACACATCTCCTGAACCAACAATTCCCTCAAACTTATAGTCCTCGTCGCTAGGCATTTTGGCGGCATTTCCTTCGGAGTCCAAAGGAGAATACAAATAATATGACATCAAAGCATTGACCACGGATCTGGTCTTGGCTTCAGCAATGGAAGATCCAATTCCTTCCCCAAGCTTTTCGACACCAGTGAAAGCACCGGCAACGTAAATTGGGTGTGCGGATAAACGACCAGTCTCAGCAATCAATCTGATTTCAAGTGGTTCAGTGAAGTTCAACTTGTCGCACAATCTGACCAATTCTCTGGTTGGTTGGCTGAATTGGAACATTTCTTCCAAAGGTATCTTTCTCGAGAGGATGTGATCTTGAATGAATTGTTTGGTGGCTTCTTCGCCACTGTGGGTGTACATACCACCGATGATTGCTCTCACGGATGAAGCATAAGCTTGAGATTCGTCAGAAATGAAGGAGGAGTCTACTTTAGTCTTCAGTTCATGTGCGGACAATTGGTGCACTCCTGATTCTTTCACTTCTCCCTTTTGTTCTTCACTTAAGAATCTCAACTTACCGTATTTTATGAATTCTGATTCTTGACTCAAGTACTTGTCTAATTTGGTGGATGAGTCCACTTGAATTCCCCACATCTTACCTATCTGATGCAATGATTCAACACCCATGAAACTATCGACAGCGACGTTGTGCACTGGCATAGGCAATCTTGGGTACTTGACTAAGAGATGCTCTGATACGTAGTATGATAATAAGTTCTTACCTAAGGTATTGAGGCCGAAGTTGTTGACCAAACCATCGTTGATATTCAAATTCAATGCTTGGGATAATGTGGACAAGGAATACTTGGATGGCAAGTTTAATCTCGAGTGTAATGCAACTAATGATGGGGATTGTTGAGCAGTTGATTCGGGTAATCTATGGGTGAAAACATTGTTTCTGTAACTGCCGTAGTCGTTGATGCTATCAAATTCAGTCTTCAAGGCTTTGTTCACAGTAGGAACAAAATATGAGCGCCGACTAGTCGCCACAAGCGATCTGGACCATGTTTGGTTGATGGTCTCTCTGATCATGATGCTGTTGGAGGTTGGTAAATTTGGACAAGATTTTTTTTACTGAAAATTTTCAGATTGGTAAGTGATTACGTAACAGCGGAAGAAGTACCAGAATAATTAATTTATTAAAACTAGCTAACCTAATAAGGTCGGCATGTTTGGGTCTTGGCACTGTCGTCCTAATATTTGTTTCAATCCTAAGCTAAGACTTTTAGCTCTTTTAGCTATAATGGGAAAGTTTGAAGGCATTATAATTCGAAATAAATATATCTGACTCTCGTAACTTCTCAAAGTAATAGACCAATACAGCATAAGACAGCTACAATATGCTCCTAAACGATTCACAAGGTCATTCTCTTCACATTAATTACTTAACCTGTTGATTCTCTTCATATCACCTTCTCTAATTTCTTAAGTATAAAGTCGTGCGCTTGACGAAAAGAGCGGCCAACCACATCAAAGCAAATATTACGAATTGTTCACTCATCATACAACAAAGATGGCACATGCACCAAAGCTTAGTATCGCCGCTATTGCGACCATGGGTTCTGTCTTGGTGATCTACGCCACCATCAAGTCCCCCTTAAAGTACCAATGGGCCTCCGAAAACAGAATCAGTCCTAAGGCTGACTTGGCATGGAGAAATGCTGCTCAAAAATGGCTTGAAAACCAATAAGGTAGAAACATCTTTCAATACTAGGGTTTCCTTTCCAAATTCAATACAAGAGTTAACTTTCATCACTCTATTACAAAGCTGGCCACTAGATTGGTACAGTTTTGACACAAGTTTAGGACTAGCTCCTAAGAGCATTGCATATTTTTTGTACGATTAGTTATTTCTATAAATGAAAATTTCAATGACCATGTAAATTGCAAATCTTAGCTTTGCTTGGGGACACTTCCCAACTCTATGTCCGATGAAGTATTAATTTTGACCCAGTCAAACTCAAGTTTGAAAAAACACCATAACCAACGTCTAAACAACTCGAGGAACTCGATAACGGTATATCCAAAGGAGTAAGCATCATATCCAAACAAGAATGTGGACAATATATGCAAATAAGTTAACTTCTCAGGATCGATGAGATCGTGTTCCACAATAAATAATTTAAGGACCCAAATAAATCTGAGAATGAAATCAATCACAATAACTGCGTAATAAACGGTGATGTTTGAGAAGTATAATTGATGTGCTGGTCTAAGCATGGTGAAACTCTTTTCGGTGTCAAATAACTGATCGAAAAGACCAAAACCCCAATCCATTTTGACATCCCAGACAAATGAATAAGTAGAATTCAAAAATGACGCGAGGTACCACCAATTGTTCAACTTCTGGAGCTTTTGCAATGCTACCTGTTTCAAAGTTTCATCCATATCGTGGTCGACTTTGATAAATCTTTTGATGCACAAATTCACGGTCAACGGTCCAAAACTGGAGCCATATTTAATGAAGTTTAGTAAATGAGACTTCTGTTTTGTGGTTGAGTATTCGAACCAACATTGCTTCATACGGATCAAGATCGGTACTGACAAAATCGCAAATTCCACGAAATCATTGTATGAATCTTCTGAAACGTACGTTCTCCAGAAGAATAATCCAAAATCGTTAATAATCTTGCTGTAGGACATCAAGGAATCTGAGATCAAGATATCGTTAACCCTTATGGATGCTGAATTAATTCTTCCCATCAAAACTCTTTTCACGGTGGTGTAAGCTCTAAATTGTCCTTTATAGTTGGTGTTAGAAGACTTGTAAAACAACCGATAGAGCGTAAATGCAATCAATGCAATCGGAACGGTCAAATGAGTGACTTTAATTGCCAATTCGTTACCACTGAACTGAACTAATTTGTACACAATAAAACCACCAAAGTTGACCAAAGTGACGGTTCTGAAATTTCTGACGACTCCTTTGGCGAGCAAAATGTTCTCCTTCACATCACTGGGTACGCTAGTGGCATATTCACCGGATGACGGTAAATTATTGTCGAGTTGTGTATAGTTGTGTGAGGTGTATGATAATTTGAGTAGTTCGATCACATTGATTGGAGTGAGCTTTGTGCAAATGATAATCAAAAATAACCACAAGAAGACCCCAAGCTCCAAGAAGAATAGCACCTTGAATGCGAGGGGTATCAAGTCATTGAATACCAAACCTTCCGAGTCCATCGCATGTGTAGTTGGAGGTGAATCGACAGCGGCTCGCTATGGTTTTGTTGACGTGTTGCGCGCGTACCAGCAGGCGAAAATTTAGTGAGACACGGTGGTAGGAAGTGGCTTAATTTACTGTGTTCCTAATCTTCGCTACTTAATTCTCGCTACTCGAACGATTAGACCTTAGCCGTATTTCTCGTTAGCTCGGAGAATCCGAGAAACGAGCGATGATTCTCGCTAACTCGGGCGATTGAAACCCCGAGCGATGGTAATAATCGAAAGATTGAGAAACCGAACGACGCGAGATCTCAAATGAGAAACCTTGCGCTCTACAATACGTTGCCAGAAGCACACTGAAACTACAGTCACAGCTCGATTGTTGCTTCAGCGTACTTAAAGCACGTAAAGATTTTAATCATAAGTTTCATGATTAGCATGGAAGCATCATTAGCAAACAATACTACGAGTCTGTAAGATAAGAGTGGAAATTTTTTCAACCCTGAATTGTTAGTGCTGCTCAAATTAAAATGTTAAATTTTGGAGTATCTCAGAATTTTCAGTGTGTTTGGCATGAATCGAATCGGTCATAGTCCTGAATAGGAGCCTCCGTTTGGGGCGACATCGTGTCATCAGTATACTCCGTGGCTGTACATACTATAACTAAATAGCCCTCCTGGGCTAAGTAACTATTCGGTGATGGTTCTATCACTTAATAAATTTTTTTCTTATATAGACCCAATGCGGTTACCCGGACTGAGGGCTGCGAAGAGTGTCTACTGTTAGGGTAGACAGATGCAGAACTGATTCAGATATGGATTTCTGCTAGTCAATTCGATTTTAATATCGACTAGTTTCATGACGTGTAATTTTTTGTCTTCATCCAGCTTATGAGAATTGCCTCAAATTTTTTATCTTGTTCTCTTTAATTCTCGATTTTTATCTTATACACTTTATGTCTCTATTTTATCTTCATTCAGCTATGTACTCTATATTGTTCGATGCAAAGATGACTCTGGAATGCTCTTAATTTTGAACTACTTGGCAGGTCTCTTGTTCTTACCGGCCTTGGCCTTTCTATTGTTTTCTCTTCTTTCAGCCTTCGATAAGTATCTGAATTTTTTCTTCTTTTGTTTCTCAGGCTTCGAGACTCCGGCAACTACAGCATAATTCTTGGCCCTTTTGATCGATTTGTCAAGCACATCTTCGGATTTTGCCAAATTGACGTTATTGGCTTTGGCGATAGCTTCCAAACTGGCTTCACGTGCGCTGGTCACGGCAGGATTGTCTAATGATTCCACGGTAACGGTAGTCTCATCGTCGATAATCGCATTGGAAATTGGCAAAGAGTTCTTGTCGACGGTGTAGACTTCTCTGTGATGAAGTATACCTTTGGGTGCCTCATTACTTTCCTCTTCCGACTCGCTATTTTCTTCATCTTCATCATTTTTGTCATTTTCGCCAAATCCTGACCATTCGTTATCATCCTCATCGTCTGTGTCGTTCAAGTTCGTGATATCCTTCATGGTTTTATTGAATTGGGTCAACTGGTTCTCCATGTCTTTCTTTCTTTCCTCTCTCATTTCCTTTCTTTCAGCTATTCTGTTCAATCTTTCTTGCTCTTTGATGTATTCTTGAGCTTTCTTTTGTCTCTGTAACTTTCTCTTGTGGAATCCGGTAAGATACTCTTGTCTTGAGTCTTTATCAAAGACAACTTCTTCGACTCTGTGCTTCTTGGCTGCCTTTTGGGCATACCTCTTACCACCAGTCAAGATCTCTCTGTTTTTACGTATTCCCGCCATTATGCTGATTATCTTCCTTTTCGTGGTCTTTTTTTGATACCTATATGATCAGTTCTCAAGCTTTAAATGTTTATTATCGGACCTTTTCCGGATTTAATTGTGTGATGTTGGTCTATCAGTTACTTAGCCTTGAAATGGTATAGCTCTCTTGTAGTGAGGTTTGATTTCTGATTTTGATATTTCGCACCGATGAGCATCCCGATTTTTCAAACCAACAAGCACACCACTCTTCCATGGAAAATCTAGACAACATACGGCTTTTCATCAAGGGCCTTGATAACTCCGTGGACCTGTTGCAGGAGTCCCTCGAGCCAATACTAAAGAAATCACTTGACGAGTTGGTCAGTCAAGTGCCCAATGATGACCACACTGGTAAAATCAAGACCTACAACAACTATGCATATACCCTCATTTCATTAATATTTTCATACCTCAAGAGTGTGGGGGTCAACACTGATGGCCATCCCATCATGGAAGAGTTGACGAGAATCAAAACATACATGAAAAGACTCAAGGACCTTGAGACTGGTGCCAAAGGACAAGAGCAAAAAGATCAACAAGATGCCGAAAGGGCCAAGCAATTCATCCAAAATGCTTTGGGAGGCAATTCCAATGGCGTGGGTGCCTCTGCTAGTGATGGCATGAAAGCTCCTGCCATCAGCAGTCTGAATTTCAAGGGTACTCACACCAAATTCGACCAAGAACCAACCGAGAAGGCAAAGCCAAAGGCGAAGACAGGAAAGGTGACGAAGCCAAAGAGCAAGAAGAAGAAGGATTAGAAATCTTGAAAAATGGGAAAGAAATGATCGGGTTCGAAAAAGGGAGAGGATTCAAGATTATGCTTGAGTTCAAGGCTCAAAGAGTACGTGTACTTTTGATGGCATTAATGCTTGGGTGATGAAAGACATTATGACTCGGGACGAAATTGTTCACTGGTAATGATTGAGTCTATCTGCTGCTTCTTTATTGTTATATACAAACGGTCTCTGTTTCTTATATACAAACGGGCTCTGTTTCTGGTTTTCAGGTAGAATCGAGCCCCATTTTTCTATTCAGATTCAAGAGAAGTACGAGCATCCGCTTTCCCAGAGTGAACCTCCTGATAGTCTCTAATAAGTACAAACTATGAATAGATGAGTAATTTACCAGCCTTTTACATTGTATTCTAATTCAAAACTAAATTATCGCATTTCCATAGATATTGAAAAGTCTCGGATTGCACCAATCATCAATAGCATAAGCCTAGCTGAATGTTTATTCTATAAGATACAATTAATATCGCAGTATTTTTATTCCTATAGATCCCATGATCTACGAGTTGTACTCTTTTTGTGTTCCTATAGATATCATAAATCTAAGTATATATTGAGAATTGAAATGAACATTGGTTGTTCCTATACGTTGTATAGATGATGCATTTGATCAATCAATGACTGGCCACAAAATCTTTGAAGACGTGTTCGTGGGCCAAATCATTGTTGATCAAGAAATAAATCTCCATAAGTAAGTTGGGGAATTTATCGTTAAAGTATTTGTAAAACCCGTCTGGAAGAGGACTCATTTGTTCTTGAAGTTCATGAGGCATATCGTTATAATGATGATATTTATTTCTGATAGCCCGGAGCAAATCCATCAACTTCTCGGGATGATACTTTCTGTATTTCGACAAGTTGTCAATGAAATCATCGTCAAACTTGCTGTGCCAGTTACCGCGGTGAACCGCCTTGGCATGAGTTTCTAGCTTCAATAACAAATCGCTAGGTGGATCCCTTCTTTCGATTTCGAAACGATCACTGACTTTGAGCAAGAACTCGAGTCTTTTCTTTGCAGGCCAGAAGAGGGGATGATTGATGATCATTGAGGTGCTGGGTCTCAATGATGGGTTGGCTTGAATCATAGTGGAGATAAGATGAGAGGCTTCATATTTGTCATTTGGACAACATGTCTTCAACAAGGACAAGTCATACTCGCCTTTGATAATATTACCCTCGCGCAAGTATCTATCACCAAATGGATGAAGACCACCTGTCAAGATATAGTAGAAAACACATCCCAATGAGAATATATCAATGGCCTTGGTCAACCTCTTTCCACTGGAAGTGGAAGCGTTTGCTGGATCGACCAACGAATGACGCGAAGACACCGAAGAGATTGTCTCTGGAGAGATTTCCATCAAATCATGATTAAGTAACAACTCCGGTGCTCTCCATCCAGATGTTCCCAGTGCAGCGTGTTGAGTAGTGGCTCTGAAAGATGACTGATCCGAGTCGAGCTTTTTGCAAAGTCCAAAATCTGAGATAAGTAAGCGGATGTGACCATTTTGCGACTTATCTTTTGCCGAATTCTTATTGCTCTTGGCAGCTGCTACCAAGATATTCTGAGGTTTGATGTCTCTATGCACAATTTTTAAGGAATGCAAATAGTGCAAACCACTGACCAATTGATGAAGAACTTCTATCATTTGGTCGTTTTGCAATTTTAATGCCGTCTTTGGTTTTTCCACGAGATCTTCAAGAGAACACAAGCACAACTCTAATGCAATATAAAGGAACTTTTCAGTTTCGGAAGATTGAGAACAAAAGTATCTGATGACGTTAGGGTGGTCATCACTTTCCTGTAAGAGTCTAACTTCGTGGTTTGCAATATCGAAGAAATCAAGCAACATTCTCTTGACCGCAACAGGTCTATTCTCGAATGTTCCTTGGTACACAATTGTTCCGTGAGAACCATAACCTAGAATCTTATCTGAGATCATTAAATTCTTTTCGATTTGCAATTTCTTGACTGGAACTTTGACTTGCGTGATTGGAATAGGTTTGACTAAGCTCTTGGTCGTGATAACTTCAGCTTCTTCTTCCTCATCCTCTTCTTCTTCGTTTGAATTATCTTGTTTGTTCTTGTTGACTCTACGTCCTCCTCTCTTACCACCACGACTTCCTCTCTTTCTCTTTTTCTTAGTTCCTTCTTCTATTTCAGATTGATCTTTTGAAGGCTCGTCATTTTCAGCTGATTTCGATTTGTCGTCGTCTTCCGAGTTCTCTTTCTCTAAAGTTTCATTGGGTGCCAAAATGGTAACCTTCCGAGGGTTCGTGGAATCATCTTCGGGTGTGCTACTAACTGAGTTAGTCTTTTCGTTAAATTCGTCGGGGAGTTTAGGCAACTCTTTGGTGATTGACATTTCTGTAATACTTGGTCTCTTGACTTCGATGCGTTTCAATTCTTCGTCCATCTCCAGGATATGTTCCTCGTCATCTTTCTTGGCTTGATTTTTGTGGAATAAAGTACTTAAGTCAGAGTCATTGCTCAAGTATTTGAGGAGAATGAATAATATGATACTCAATATCACCACGTCCTCGATGATTCTTCGAGCAATGGTCATTGTGAAGTAACTTATCATTTTCTGAAAGCTGAACTCAAATTTCTCCTCGTAGTTTTCATTAACTGAATCGGTGTTCACAATGGGTTGGATAACATTTTCACGGGTGTTGTCAATCACAATCAAATCCGAGCCGATTGTCTTCCGTTCCGGGAACTTGATCCCATCCATCACATTTTGCATTTCATTTGATGCTGGTTTTTCCTGTAACGACTCCGATGACGAACCGTCACCAATCAAATTCAACGACGAAGCCTTGTCGAATTTTGCAACTGGTTGGTACATTGTATCACTCGTCAATTCGTATGTTTTATGGATTCCACTGACCAAAGCTTCTACCAGAGATTGAGAATCGGCCAATAAACGGAAATCTTTCAAATATTGAATATCCACTGGGATTTCGTTGTGTAATTTATACAAATCCAATTGATACTTTGAAATCGGAGCATTTTTGATGAGTGTAGGATAATTGTTGAAACTCATCGCAAACCATTCTTTGCAGTTGCTCGTCTTGTTGACGAAAACGAGGTCGCTATTGGATGTATGGGTCAGTTTGTCAATTTCAAACTGTAAGTCATTGAGGACCTTTAATGGGTGTGGAAGTAATACATAATCCATATTTTTGGTATTATGGAAGACGTCAAACACATTAACAGCCAAAGATGGTAATTTACTGATCCAGATAGTTGTTCCCAAGTCCTTGTTAATTGCCAAGAGTGATTTGTCATGAAATGGTGTAAAGTATAGTTTATCCATACTTTGTTGGTTTTGAATGATAAGATCATTGTCTATGTTGTTAGGACCCCATTGGGAATATGTCACATTCCACACAATGTTGGTGTTGAGTTTGGAGTAGATGGACAATTCGTAGGTTGTTTTACCGATCATGATGGTGTCCTGGTTTTCTTCCATGCTAGGCAGGAGTTTGTAGTGAGTATTCGGCACTGGGCAGTTTTCCTCATTGCCAAAAGAGCTTTTGATCTCCCCGGTGTGAATATTGATGGTGTAGAGGGAGGTTTTTCTGGTACCGGTGTATATTTTGTCATCGCCACTAAGAGAGAATGGCGACTCCAAAACGAGATCCTTGATACTTGTGGGGAGCTTGTTCATTCCAAACTTAGGGGTGAAGTAAAATAACGATCCGTCCTGGTAGGGCTCCACAAACCAGAGGATATTGGATTGGTTTTGCTCGTATGAGTTATTCGATGAAATTTTCACTAAGGGTTCATCGATGGGGAGTGTCCATAATAGTGCCCCGCTATCACGCTCGACTCCATGCAAGTTGCCGTCTATGTCGCTAACCAAAAGGAAATCGGTCAATCGACAATCGTTGATTGATCTTAGATCGAGTGGAAGTAAGCTGGACGGCGATGTAGTGGGCTGAGGAGCTTGTATGCTTTGATCATCATAAATTGGATATCTTGTGGTCACTTTTTCTAGTCGTGGTGATGCTAGCACCAATGTGAACCAGATCGTGACTAGCGCTAGTATTGAATGGTGTAGACGCATCTTCGATCCCTGACACTTGTGGTGAAACCCCTGTCGTTGCTTTAAAAAGGGGACGTCTGGGTTGGAACTGGTGGTTGAACTCTGCTCTTTATCTGGAAATTTGAGGCTTTCGGGATGGTGCCTTGTTGGTGGCTACAATAAGGAAGTGACAGGAGCCGTTTAGGAGGTAAAAGTTTGGGATCCGATGATCTGAGAAATAGTGGTATCTCAATTTGCAAGGGTTTTTTTTTCTGAAGGTCGGACGAGGATTATTGCGTAGTGAGGTGCGCAACGGTGTAAGTGCGGTAGCAGTGGGGGGGCTTTGGCAATCGTGGGCAGCGCAACTACAGGGCTCAGGATAACAAAGAGTTGAGAAAAACAAAGCTACGGAAATTGGACTGAGGTGTGAATTGGGGGATTGAAACCCCGATGTGTCAATTGTAGGCTTTTTACGAGCTTTTGAAGTATGGGAAGTGATGACTTGGCTTAAGAAGCTTATGGAAACGTAGAGATGGAGCGATGTCATGCAGGAAGAAAGCCGCTGGTGCTGGGCCCACTTAAAGTGAGTCCGGAACTTTTAGCGAGAGTCCGCGCAAAAATATCGGTAGGACCAAGATAATAAGCTAGCTAGATCGGATAAGCAGGGTCTATTTCACTGGGTGATGAAATCGGTCTTGCTAGATCACTGCCTAGTGGAGGTATGCTTTTACTGGCTCGTGGGATCGGTTTGCTAGCCAGATCAATTCGAGCCCAGTGGAGATTAATCTTTATTGGCTGATTAGTAAGGGGGTTCTTCCTCACTGGCTGAAATGGAGTTCTTTAAAACCGATAAGATCGTATGCTTAAGTACCATGTTTTCTTTCCCCAACCGATGAAATCGCTCTAGTAGGAAGCGCCCTCTACCTTTAGGGGATTAAGTCGCTAGAGATGTCTACTTCATAGATTCGAAACTGTATATTATAGTGCTGTAGTGAATTGTGTAGTATATTTACAGTATGGGTAATCAAACACAACAAAAGGAAATGCTGGGGGAGCGAGAGGGGGGCATTAGCACCCGAGGGAATATCGAACCTCGGGCAGGACATTAAGTGGATCAAGCCAGTGGAGACAGAAAAGAAAAAAGAACGGCGTGATTAAATGGGCTATTATCCAAAATTGGATAAAGGGCCTAATCAGTAGAATAAAGAGGCCAAATCCAGAGAGGAGAAGAGATCTTTATCCAGTAGGAAGAAGCCAAATCCAGAGAGGAAAATGGACCTTTATCCTGTAGGAAAAGAGGCCTTTATCCTGTAGGAAACGGCCTAATCATCCAGGAGTTCAAATTTCATTTCCTCCAAAATATCGGTGGTTCTGAGTTGTCTTTGGTCGGCAATCATGGTGACAAGCCCCAAAGCGATATCTTTGAGCTCGTGGTATTTTTTGAGTTGGCTGATATGTTTTTTGACAATAGCTTCCGGATCCTTATTGGAGTCGAGCTCGCTGATCAATAGGGAGCATTGGTTCTTGATTTCGTTCAACCGTTGTTCTTTGAGGATAATCCGCTGACGGATGAGCTCGTTGGCATCCTCTGCCAGCGATACGTTTAAGCTCTCAGTACGAGGCGTGTTGTCGACGGTGGGGACGTTGGAGGTGGTGGATGTAGCCATCACTGGGGGGTGCGACACCGAGCCTGTATCCATAAGGGGGAAGGGAGTCGAGGTTGTGATGGAGGTGGGGGAGGGAAGAGGAGGGGAGGTAGTGGATGGTGGCGGTTCGGTGGTCTCGATTCCTGGGGGTGGCTGTTGGGCAGGTGGTGGGGGATGAGTGTTGGTGGAGATGTTTGTAGGATTATTGAGGGATTGGAACATGCTGGGCACGGGAGTTGATGACCGAGTGATGAGGCGAAGCACTGTAGGAAACTAGAGGGGGATTTGCCACGGCGGATGACGGAGGTGGCTGGGGAGAGTTAGGCGAACTAGGATGGAGAAACCTGCTATTAGTGACCAGACTAAGCAAAGAAGAAGATATAACTAAGCTAGTCGAGGATGAGGTGCGTAGGATCAAAAAGTGCACTGCACGAGAAGATAGTAGCACTGGTAAGTGACGTTACCACAACAATCGGAGTTATGAAAAGGTGTTTACTAATTACTTTTAGGGTCACAGGCCGAGCAGAAGCAAGACGCACACTAGCACTGTTGGTTCGGGCTACAAGCTTGTCCAGTGTAGAGGTGGAGGCAACGGGAGCGAGTCTTGGGGGTTACTCGGTGTTAAAGCGACACTTTGGGCTTTTTGGGAGCCAGTTAGTGCTGACGTAGGGTGACATCATAATTATTGTTGAGATGTGATCATGTGACGGGGCCCCCGCTAGCGGATGCGGTAGCCTAGTGATTTTAGACAATTAGCCTAGCTGGTGTCAAGAATAGAAGTCCAGTTGTGAACTGGCCTCGCAGTAGCAACCAATACAAAGGTCAGTGGTTCTGATGCCACCTTCGCACCAAAACCCTAGCTATGAAACGGCTCTACGTTTGTTGCGGTGCGGTACAGTGTCGCAAATCGTTGCATATATTTATATAGGTCGCAATTGCGTCGCAATCGGGCCGTGCCGACAATGTGTCGTCGCATAGAGATATAGCTGCTGATAGTAGAGTTGTCCACTGCCACGCGGTCGCTTACTGGTTCCCAGTGCTTGGCCCTTGAAGCCTGTCACACTGGCAACCGTTGCGCGACCCATGGCCCGTGGCAGCTGCATATGGAGCAATAGCACTAGCACATCATCCTAGTCTATGGTGCAACTGGCAACGGTTTTGTTTCCCGTTTGGGAAACAACTTATGCTTGTTCTGTATGAAAAATCCCGAGTTGATCTTGTATGACGACGATCTCGGTTCCGGTGCGGCTGACACTGGAGCACTCCCATTGGAGTGTGTATAATGCTGGAGTGGAAGTTGTTGATTCTGCAGGACTGACTGTTGCTGAATCGATTGCGAATGCTGAAGCGGTTGAGCCGGCTGCACTGGTTGCGCTGGCTGGGACACTGGGTAGGTGTTGTTGAAATAATCATCATAAAGGCCCAAGGTCTCCGGCTGCTGGATCATCTCGTCGACGATATCATCGACGATGGCATGTTCAACCTGAGGGATTTCGATGTCTTGTGAGGGATATGGCGGATCACTGATGCGATGACTTCTGCGTCTGGGACTGACAGTTCCTGCAGCCCCGGCGAGCGATCTTAATGAATGGTTGGATGCAGACTTGCGCACAGGAACCGTCTTCTTGACAGAACGCTTGCGCGATGGCGTGGAGCTGATGGCTGACTCTGGGTCGGGGTTTCCGCTGCTTGCTGACACCGCCTGTGAGATCCAGCGCATCGGTTGCGAAAGTTGCCATGACTTCATGTTGCCAGCGTTGTTGAACTCCGGTCTATCCGCCAAGTTGTAGAGGTAGTACTGGAGTACTGACATATTTCCAGTGGAAGACCCTGGAACCACGTACTGGCGAAGAAATGGATCCAACGAGTATTCGAGTGTAGCCAATTTCCTGCCACCTAGCAAGCGGCTGGTAATCATCGCATTGGTAGTGCTGATATTGTTGGATTGTCCGTAAAACAACCATACACGAAACGCGGTGGCAACAAGAAGAATGGTGTCAGACAGGTCTGTGTACACATGAATGATATGGGCCACCACAGTGTAGTAGATCCAGTAGTTGAGAAGAAATTGGTATGATTGGACCGGTGTAGCAGCTTGGGAGGCCTTATCTAGAGCCTTGAGAGTGATGCCCATCGGCACAAGAAACGTTAGTAGCGAACTACCAAAATATAGAAATAGCATCTGGATTTGTTGTGCCTGGAACTTGTTTGTTGGAAAGGGGTGTCCTGTTGATGATATTGAAAGGTTCTACCCGAACTCTCAAGTGGCGATGGCAGCTTTTATCTACGGGTGCAAATCGCAAGCTTGCTAAAGTGTCTGGAACAAATATTTTACTTCTGCCGCGGTACAGCTGACCGGTGAATTAGAGGCAATATGCGTCATTCAGCCAAGATTGGTGGTCCCGAGCGTGGGCAATTTGGTGTGGTCAGCGCAGCGGGCCCACACTTCCGTGTACGATGACTTCCCCAGGTGGTATTAGATCTCTTTTTAATTTACGAGAATCGCACATGGCCGAAGTGCCGAATGACCGTGGGGGGGGCAATCTACACCTTGGCGCTTAGTTGAGGGGATGTGGCGGCTCACTAATGACTGAGTCATTTGTCTAATTATTCGTTATCGCCTCGCTTCTGTCGCTAGAACTTATCTCTGACACATGGTTGCACCAAACATACGATACTGTTACATCCTTGGCCCCCCTGGCATCCCTGGCATCCCTTTCGGCCGCTTCAAAACTCCGGGACGTTAGGGGCCCTCTTACACGTGACGCACTTTTGCAGGTTACAGCCGAAAATGACACACTCTAGGGTCTAGTCTTTAATGCGCGTTAAAACCGCGAATGCATTTATCCTCTATATAACGGAAGGACCCTGGAAGAACATCCAATGAATAAGCATGGATGCGTAATTTGAAACAAGGCCGGTCTTTGAAGAATTTTTTTCCGATGCTAAAGATCGATGCGTTGGCTTAGCTTGTCCAACTTCATCTGCGCTAGTCTTACGATCTCTTGTATCTCCTGATCGCTGTACTTCTGCTGGATGTTGTCGCTGGTTGCTGCATCGTCATTCTCAATTTGGAGACGGTTGCGGCTACGCTCACGCACCCAGTTCCAAAGGTTGACTTCCGCTTCCATCGTAAGATCTTTGCTCTCTACTCCAGATGAAACAGTAGGTATGATGAGGTATTTCCGGTTATTGATCCGAATCCGGGAGGATACATATCCGTCGGAACCTAAATATTGTAAGCCATTATCCTGCGAACGGTTTCCGGTGATGACGTTGGCTAGCTTCACGAATAAGACTAGACCAACAACCAAGATGATGATTCCGGTGATCATGTCGCCCAAGTAAGGTATAGGCACCAATTTCCCAATTGACTCGACGAGATTTGTAAACTGATCTTGAATGCTAACGCTCTTTTGATCGGCGCTGCCCTTGTTGTCCTCCTTGGGCTCAGGGCTCTTTGGTGTCGAGACAGTACTCTTTCTGCTTCTGCTCTTCTTTTTGCTCTTACCCTTGGGCTTGCCGTCACCAGCATTACCATTGCTAATCATTTCATTAAGCGCCTCGATCATGATCTTCATCGAATCCTTCTGTCCCTCAATACTTCCCTTTTCAATAGCTCCCTTGATCCATGATTTACCACTCCATTCAATTGCGGTCACAACGTAAATCTTGGTGGTGTTACCAGGGCCCCAGCTGAAGAAAAGTTTGGTTCTAATCTTGAAGGAGTTACCACTTGGAACGTCGGGTGTCTGAGTGATCTGCTCCACAAGCATATATTTCTCGGGCAGAAACTCCACCACTTTATCCTCAATCAAACATTTGGTTTGCTTTGGTCCAATCGGACCACTCAAAGGTTTGATATAATTATAACTTCTGGACTTGTTTTTGGCAGCTAATCCAACGATATCCAGTTCAGTTATATCGAAATTCTTTTGCTTCTTCAAGATCAGAATGTATTTAGAAGTATCACTACCAAACAACATGAGGTATACCGCACCCAATGGGGCTTTCAAAGTTTCTTCCGTGACAAAGGTATCATTGGGTTGTTTTTGGTAGTCGAATTCAGTAGGTCCATGAGTCAAAGGACCGACAACAGGGAACCCCTTGAAATCACTACCAGAAGCTTCACTTCCACCTCCACCTTCTGAGCTTGAGATCGCTTTGTTTTCTCTGTGACTACTGATCTTCTTCTCGATGTGGGACACTCCAGCATCATCCTCGTTTGTTGAATCCGCTTCATCTTCTTCTTCATCTTCATCGTTCTCGGAATTTTTATTACGTTTGTGTCTCTTGAGAGCGATTCCACTCAAACTTCCATCGTCATCGTCGCTATCCAGATGACCGTCTCCGTCTTCTTCGTTGACCTCATCCAAATGTAATTCGTCCTCGTCGCTGGATTGGTCGGTGTTATAACCGTCGGAGTCGTCCAAGGTATCGTTACTGAGCGACTTCGATGCAACCGTAGATTTCGAACCATTTCTGCTTCTTCTTCTTCTTACACCGCTGTGAGTTTTGTAGAGCTTGCTAGTATCAACATCAGCGCCCTCCAACAACACCCTATGCCAGATATTGGTGATCAAGTCGAAGGTGGCGTCACGGCTCATGAATGTAGCGAAGACGTATTTGTGATGCAATGTTCTGATGATCATCCCGTTTGGGAACAAAACAGCGGTTGACTTTTTCTCGATTAAGATGACTTCTTGTAAGGGTATAGAAATGTTGGTCACCCAACCTAAAATGTTCGAATTGAAGCAGACGTAGTGTTCACTGATGAACATTCTACCTTGAACCAAGATATCCTTTGATAAAGCACAGCTGCAATCATGGATCAATTTCTCTGACTGTGGAATCTTCTTGAATGTGTTATGGAACTCTTTGTTCCTTTTTTTTGATGCAAATTTGAGTTGAGAGTAATCGATGATACCATCTAGTTCTTCTCCGTCAGAGGCATCCAAATCGATGTCGCTATCACTTTCACTGTCTGATTTGGATACTCTTTTGTTAAGGTCGTTACTATTGCGTTTGTTCTCATCAATTGGGGTAGCACTGCCATTGGCCCCTATATGGGAACCATTACCAATGGACCGGCGGTGGACCCGCTTGCTCTCTGGGTTCCCGCTGACCATCAATTGACTTGTAGAGGGTAAGGAACGGTTGACTCGGTCGGGACTCATGCTTTTTCTGAGGTCGTGAATGTTGTCACTTGAGTGATTAGGGGTAATCATGAGCCGCCTACTTACGGATTCCGATCTTTTGGCATTGAGATTTGGAGAATTCATGCTGGCGCCGGGGGTTGTGACCAGGGCGGCGTCCAATGTCTTGATGTTACGGATGCTGTCGAACACGTCTAGGGATAGATCGCCCCTTCCAAGTGAGTTTAGCGGCGATTCACGAACACGCTCGAATTGAACGTTTGCGGTGAGGTGATTGGGCGATTGAGATGGCTCCGGTACTTGGTCGCTACTTTCAGACTCTTCTGGCTTGGGTTCACCTTCTTCACTCAGGAAACTCTTGGAAGCGCTGCCGATCTTGGCCGGTTTGAGGAGAAAGTCGAGTTTATGAGAAAAGGAGTGATCTCTTTTCGATTCTGCACCAGCGCCGGTTGTATTCGAGTTGGCAGAGCTATGAGGATCTAAAGGGTCTTGTGATTGGTGCTCGGGATGCTTCTTTTCGTCGTCAATAGACGAGCTGATTATATGGGCAGCACTGTGGGCAGCAGTGAGAATTGATGACAAAAACCCGTTGGAATCGGACTTAACCGGTGGTTTGGATGTTTGCTTGTTGGCGTCCTCCATGGTATTATATTCCACCGTCTGATCCTCCTGCTCTTGTTTGATTGTATTTTTGTGTAGCTCGTAATCGTTTTTCTGTTGTGTGGTCGTTTTAGTGACAGAGTTGACGGTTGGCTTTTTGTAGGAGCTCGATCGTGAAACTACATTTGACGGCGGATCGTTACTCGCTTTACTAACGGACCGCGCGTGGTAAACCGGTCTTTTCGCCACTTCGGTCTCCTCCTTGTGTTCCGGCTTCAACTTCTTGAGGATTGTCATCGTCATCTTGCTGACGATAGGCGTGGGGACCAGCTCGGAGATGGGCACTTCGAACGCGATGACAGATAAGGCTAGAAAATTGCGAATTTATCCAGGTGGGATTATTTGACACTTGGATTGACACTTGAATTGGTGGTTGCTTTGACACTTAACGGGAAATCTGGGGTTGTTATAACTAATTTAAACTGGTTCCAATTCAATTCTGAAAGGTAGATCTCGAGGCGGGCGGCTGTTCCGGGAAGACTTGTTAGGGGAGCCCTATTGTATAAGTAGCGCTAGTGCGCAGGGAGTTCCGGAAAGCAAGTCTGAAATTGCTAAAAGCAGGAGTCCGCAGTTTACTGTAACCCAGCGTAATCTACCAACAAATGACACACACTACTCCGCTTCACCCAGCCTAAGATGCTAAAGTCTCGCTAGCATTGCTAACTACCGCCAACATGGCTCTCACGTCGTGCCCATTTAAAACAGCGGGGCAAGCAATAGTGAAATATGCAGAGTGCGAGTCCATCAATGCTTGGCTAGCAGCATTGCCGTAAATTTGCAGGTGCTGAATAGGAGCAAAATACCAAATTCTTCAGCAAAATAACGACTCGAACAGTCACAGGGATCTAAAACCGAGAAATTCTCTAGCAAATAGGGTATTTTAATTGTCACGAGGACTTCAGGGGTATATATGGATAAAAAGGGGCTCAGAGGGAAGAGTCGTTAATAGCTTAAGTTAGCTTCGGAAGGGAGGCTTTAGAAATCACAATGGCTCAGCCCAGCCACAATAGAGTGTAATTAAGTCAGTTTAGAATCAAATATACGATAAACAAGTGGATTTCTCGCCAATTCTACGAGCACAAATTTGTTGTGGGGTATTGATTAAGGTTGCAAAATGAGCGTAGCAAAGATGTGGAAAAAAGAAATTGTCCAGGCCTCAACATCCGAAAAATCGAAAAGTCTAAATTCAACGGGTTAATATATGTACGCTGGTGCCAATTGATAAGAATAATTCAAGAAATGTGCGCTACTGCCAAAAAAGTGTAAAGGAAAGTATATATTATTCGAAAGAATTAAAAACGGAAGAAATGAAAAATCTAGGGTATTTTATCCATTTATTGGAACAATGGAGTCAACAAACTCTTGGCCTGGTTGGACAATTGGATGTTAGCATCGTAGTCAACAGAGACGATGGAGACGGAAGCTTGACAGTTGGTGTGTTCAACAATGGTGGTTTCAGATGGCAAGGTGCAGTCACCGTTTTGACAGACAGTAAGTTCGGTCATTGGGGTAGAAGTGTAGGAGAACAAGTTGGAGGTAGCGTTGTAAACCAAGTTTGGAGCGTAAGAGTATTCACCGGTAAGTCTGGTGGAGACCCACTTAGGGTTGGTACAGGTTTCGTTTTGGTAACCGACCTTTGGGAAGTTAACATCGATACCGACACCGCTTGGCAAAGCTCTTGGGTTGGAGCCTTGAGCTTCAAAGAGCTGGGTGACGATTTCGACGGCCTTGTTGGCGTAGATGGTGGATGGGTCCATGGTGTCGTTCAAGTCCAAGAAGTCAGAGTAGAGAGAGTTGTTGGAGTTAGAACCGGAGAAAGCAATGGCTGGGATGTTTCTGAAGAGACCGTGGGTGAAAGCACCGTTGGTACCGGAGATAGCGAGCAAACCTGGGGACAAGTTGGTACCTTCGTTTGGACCGGAGACAAGCAAGTCGAAGGTGATGTTGGTCTTGAAGTATTCTGGGACGACGTAAGTCAAAGCGAAGGCAACACAAGAACCTGGGGTACCGTTGAAGTACCAGATGTGGTCATCGTTAACTTCGTGACCCCAAGCTGGAGCACCGGCCTTGACGTAACCGAATTCACCATCAGTTTGCAAAGTGTTTGTGGATGGGACGTCGAACTTTCCAGACCATCCGGATCTTTGAGAGACAGGGGCAACCAACCAGACGTCGTGTCCGGCTTCCTTCAACTTGTAGTAGGTGGCTCTGATGTTGGTAGAGACCCAAGAGTCATCGTTGGTCAACAAGATGTTTTTGGCGAAAGCAGTGGCCAACAAGAAGGCGAAGAGAACTTGGAATTGCATTGTATTCGGGTTCGGGTTCCTGATTGATATTGTAAAGTTGCAGACTTCCAAGTCTTTATATATTGCTGTTAGGAAGGATTTGGGGCCATGTGTGTCTCGTAATTAGGCGGCCGTATCTTGTTGAGATGTGCAATGCATTCGGGTTTAATTCTTGGCCGTTCATGAGCGGCTCGATATAAAATTAGCTTTCTGGTGGAATCCGCAACTTCTGCTTAGCAGTGCAGAACTGCAATTGCAATTGCAAATGCATTAGATCACCGCGATGACCTCCACATTGATCGCCATCGGCTGCGCTATTCTTTGTTCAGCCTTGATTGTGGCGGAATAAATCCGCGGTTACGGACCATTCGGGTGTTGGTCCCTCTAACCCACGTTTGTTCATCACAATGTCTCGGTTGTCAAAAGACTATCTTTGCAGCAATATCAAGCCGCGTACTGCACGAACCTTATTGTGAAAGCAAGAAACAATAGGTGCGAACACCGATTGGGTGGTGATTTTTACGTTTTGACACGGAAGCAGACGCACTAGAATGCGCTCTATGGCAGATGCCATAGGCGGAATTTTCGGGCAAGCGGTCGATTGCAGATATTACTAGGCATCAGTTCTTGTTTAAGCTGGGGGCTAGGAGCACGGGGGTCTCAAGTCCCCCAGATCTTTGCCGCACTCTGCCCAAAATACGCTGCAATGCTTTCATGTGCACTCCCATCAATTTGATAGACCACCTCGTGGGCTAATACACTGGTGATCGGCACGATTGGACCTTCATAACCCGGCGTTAACGCCTTAATAACCGCCAAGAGTTTGACCCTATTCCAAGAACATTTCCTCCCGCTATCATCCCACCGCTACCGACTAGTCCACATTGTTCGTCAATGTTGATTAAGCGTGTTTTATCGTACAAGCGTCACGATAAATCTAGTGTTGATTGTTCAAGTAGAACAAGCGATGACCCTTACACGAGCGCGATTCTGTCCAATACAGTTTAGACTCTAGATCGCGCAGTTTCGCCGGCTTCTATTCATACAAAGGACTCTCTATTGTGTAAAACCCTCGCAGTGCTGATCTGCCACTGAAATTTAGGTCAATCCTGAAAAATATATATTCGGCTTATGGGTCTGCTTCTTTGTTAGTTTCTGACGGTAATGTAATACTACGGTGGTTACGCCTTCAAAATCAAGCTTTCCCACATATAAAATCAGGGGGAGACAGGTTGCTAACCACTTTAGACTTCGCAAACCCACCTTGGATAAATAGGGGCCAATTTTAGCGATCGGCCATTACCGAGGAAACGCATCTTGGGGCAGATACCGAGAGCTGTCAAAGTGGACCGCAAATCTTTAGTTGGGACCCACGGGGTCTACCGTTTCCGAAAATCGCTAGTCACGTGTCGGCGTTTCAATCACGTGATGAGCTTTCCTCTTCAAGTCCTTTTTTACCCCAGCTTGCCGCTGATAAAAAGTCACCCCCACATCCCCCATACCTCGGTCTGTGTGGCGCCGACACGCGACATGCGACACAACCTCAACATCACTCTCCTTAACACCCAAGTACGACAGCAGACTGAGCCTAACTAACGATGCCTATCTTTTCATCATTATCATCCTTCTTCAACCGTCACAAGCGGAAGCTCTTGGTGTCCTCCGCTTTTGCGATTTCTGCCTACTTTCTCATAGACCACTTTGTTATCAAGAAATTCAGAGACTTCCAGAACTCTTTGAAACAAGAATTGATTTTCAAGCAGCAAATCAAGCAACGATTTATCCAAACTCAACAAGACTGCTACCATACGATTCTTGCATTGCTTCCTGTGTTAACCGCCCCGATAGTGGATCGTTTACCGGTTGAATTGATCACCAAGGCTTTAAGATTGAAGAAAACCAATGCCAGCGGCACATCGGCTACTGGCAATAATGTTGATAACAGCCAATTGACCAGTGACAATTTGAGTTTACTCGAGAACAATCACAATCCAGATGCGGAGTTAGCAGGCTATTTGAACAAATCGAAGGTCGAGTTGTGGAACTTGTTGAAAATTCAGACCATTACCAGAACCCTCACGATGATGTATGCCATTTCAGGATTGCTCTTGATCACAAGAGTGCAGTTGAACATCTTGGCAAGAAGATCTTACTTAGAATCCGCCATCATGATGGCAGGTGTCAAGACTTCTTCCACCGTCGACTCCTCGAACTCACAGGAAAACTATATGATCGAGCAGTCCTATCTCTCATTATCCTGGTGGCTTCTCAACAAAGGCTGGGCGAACATACACGCTTTGATCGAGCCTTTGGTGATAAAGCATTTCGAAGCTATCAACCCTAAGACTGAGTTGTCCATAGCCGAATTCCATGGAATCTTGACTAATATCTCCAAGGAATTGAGCAGTTCCTCGATTAACTTATCGGAGAACTTGTTCCCTATTCATTACGATGACCTTGTGGAGTCACTTCTCAATGTCAACCCAGACTTGATATCGCAGCTTGATGTCCCAGAATCCAATTTATACAAATTGGTAGACGAAACGAAATCGATCATTTCAAGTGAAAACCACGTCTATTTCCACAATTTGTTCAGCACACTTACTTCCAACTCGTTGGAGATATTGCATGGAAACTTGCTTCTCAACCTCCAAGGTGGTAACTCCTCCTTATTGCTTAACTCTTCTACAGACTTGAAAGAGGAGCAGAAGATTGTTGATCTTGAGTCTTCGCAAACAAAGTATAAATTGGCTAGTTTCTTGGCTCAGTTATCGGTCCAAAACGGAATAATGATCGACAACAACTGTATAAAGTATGATGATGACGAGGATATTCAAGGGTTCATTGATAACATCAATAACCCGGAGAACTTTGCATCCAACTCGCGCATGGAACTTTCTGGAAACCCTTACATTAATGCCATTAACAACTTGGAGGAGTTGGACGAGTTCAGTGCAGGAATCTACTCCAATTTTGAATAAACCATCACATGATCTTGACGAGACATCATATAGAGGCAGCAGTATGACACTTCATATACATCACCTTAGAACAAGTAGACTAGAAAACTAGTAGATCTCAAAAAATTAGACCTAATAACTAGTAGATCTAGAAATAGTAGATCTAGAAATATCAGACCTATTATCTAGTAGACCAAAACAGTAGATCTGTAACTATTAGACTACTGGTTTTTGTGTGCAGTCCTCGAAGCTGGATATTCGCGACAAAGCAATTCCATATTTGTCTAGTGCCCATAGAACCACCATGTCATCCCCTAAAGTCATCATAATCTCGTCTGAGGATGAAAGATTTCCTGTCGACCCCAAGGTTGCAGAGAAGTCTGTTTTGATCAAAAATATGATCAACGATTTGAACCCCGATGGTTTAACTGAAGATTTCGAAATCCCTACCCCCAACGTGAGAGCCAACGTTTTATCCAAAGTCTTGGAGTGGTGTGAACACCACAAGAATACCACTTTCCACGAGGAAGAAGATGACGACACCAAGAAGACCACTCCTGTCGAAGAATGGGACAAAAACTTCTTGAAAGTGGATCAAGAAATGCTTTACGATATTATCATGGCGGCTAACTACTTGAACATTACTCCTTTGATGATTTCAGGATGTAAAGTTGTTGCCGAAATGATCAAGTCCAAATCGCCAGAAGAATTGCGTAAAACTTTCAACATTGTCAATGACTTCACTCCTGAAGAAGAAGCTGCCATCAGAAGGGAGAACGAATGGGCTGAAGATCGTTAACGATCATCACAGACGAAAATGCAAGATATAGCCCGTCCATTATGTATACAACTACGAATAACGAAGTTACCACCTTATCAACTTTATTGTAGATATTTGCCCATAGTAATTACTCGTTTTCTTCCTTTGTAATCGTCACTGTTATCAAGTGTGCGGCCTGAATACACGCACAAATTTATTGCTGGCCGCATGCGGCCAAACCACTCAATACTATGAACGGAGGATTGAATGTAGAGAGGTTGTAGAAGTATCATCGGAAGAGGGCTAAGGAAGGAAGGCTCATATGCATATCTTCAGTAAATGAAGAGAAATTTGGAATTGTAATGATAATTTTTTCAAAAATTGTAAAAATGTGAAAAATATCAACGCTACCTCAGAAAACATACACACAATAAATCATAATTGGAATCAAATGCTCTTTCACCAGATATCTCTCTTTGACCACTTATTCTTCTTTTATGTTCCTTCATGACCTTTCCTGGCACCATCTGCCTCATTTTCCGTTCGTTAAAAAATATTCAGTGAACCCCCTTCCACTATTGCAGCCAATCCAACCCACGCACGACCTCCCGATTATCGCAAAAAACTTCGCCATTTAACACTAACTCCAAAGGTTGCCAGCTCGTTCGATTGCAAAACGGAACTTGTTAACACTCATACTTTCTCACCAGCACTCATTTGGCACCTTGGATCATATGTGTGTTTGAATCCCAAAATCTTGTTGACTCCTTCAAGTATCTTTCAACCAACGCCCTTATCGTCAATTTGCAATAAAATTTCCCTCAAATCAGTCTATAAACAGCCACCAAACAGATTTTGCAGAAATGAGTGAAACACAGGCGGGCCCGGAAATCTTCGAACCTAAAGTCCTTAGCCAGATTTCTTCTTTTACTTCAAAGCAACTACTGGATTTGGAATCTGTTATCTCTTCAGAGTTCCGCTCGGTAAGCAAAGATTATATTCAGGCAAGGCTCGACCGAACAAACCGCCTTATCGACAAAATCAATAAGCTGTCCAAAACTGCCACTGCCAATGACAAAAATTGGCTCAAAATATATAATTTCGAAATCGAAACCATCAATAACATCAAAAACAACACAGAAGATCTCATACTATCAAGGGAAGGTTTGGTGCCCAACAGAGCAGATCTACTACAATCATTTGACGAGTATGAAGATGAATTGAAGGAAATCTTCAAAAACCTTCAGAGTCCGTTGGATATTGACAATATCTTGAACGATGACCCTGAAAATGAAGATAAATCTCTTTTACCATTTCCATACTTATTCCAACAATTCTTCAAGCCGCATAAGAAAAACCTTGAAGCAATGGTTAACGAAAAGGATTACCAAACAGAATTGATTCATAGAACTTTCGTGGGGAATTCCACGCTCATATGGAAACAATACTATAATAATCTTGTGAGAGAAAAGCAAAAGTTGGTCCAGGAGACGTACGACGATCTTCACAAACTCTACCAAGAATACAACAACACGAATGAACAAGAAACAAATATCGGCAATAAAAAGCACTATTACCGTACTGCTCTAAGTGTGAACGACATCCAACAAGTGTATGAAGACGAGCAACTCGCTAATACCTCAAACTCCAAAAACCTCAAGAACATATTGGCCAATGATCATGATTCTGGTTATATGAATCTTGACAATCAGTACGTCAAAAGGAATCGTATCGAGAATCTGGATACCAGGAAGACCATTCTCAATACACTCAAGAGATTTACCGACTCTCAATCTTCCGTTGACGATACCCCAACAAAGAAAATCAAATTGGATGCTTGTAAAGGATTGAATGATGATGAGGTCGACCTAGACATGCTTGCTTTACGAGCTGGTCTACAGAAGCATGCTTCAGGAAAAGAGGAAACTGAGCTCGAGAATGAAATATTGGAAGAAAACGAAGATTCCGAGCCAGAAAACTTCTCCGCCGAGAGCGATAAAGAAGAGGAAGTCTCAAATGAGGTCAGCGAAATCAGTCATAAACAAGTCGAAGAACAAGAAGATAGCGAAAGTTTAGCTGAAAAAAACCAGCTCAGAATCAATTATGAACGACTTCTTGCATTGGACAAACCTTTCACAGAAAGACCTTACTCCAACATCTCGAATAACGACCAGCCATTCCAGCTTCCTGCATTACCTCCAATCGAGCATTTCCGCTTACCATGAGGTTTCCTCGCCATTATATACTTCTCTATTCTTTGGTTCCATGTATTATAAACTGTGCTATTTAATGCCTAAGCCCTTTCTAACAATAAACTTGCATTCTTTAAAGAAGCCTCTTCGACGGTGAGATCAAGCGAATCTATTAATTTGAGAGCTTTATTAGCATTGTTCGACAATGTAAAAGCATCTGCGCCACTTAATCCATACTCGTCTGGATGCTGGTTTAAAGTAAATTTAAGCCATTGAAATATGACCCGAATTTGGTCTGTGAGTTGGAACTTATGAATTGATCTTTTTCCATTTGGAAATCTCACTTGAATCCTAGTTACAGCTCCTTCAGTAGGCTCAATGTGGTCAGATGCAACTATAGCTTCAAATGGATCTTTGGGGGCTTCTTCTTCCGGTTCCTTGTCTATTGCCACATCTTCATCCAATACAATTGCTGCATCTTCGGATGTTCCTTCATTCTCCTTCATTGACTGTTTCATAGCAAACTCGATTTGTTGTTCTTCTGTCAATGCATCGGGATCGAATTTGACTTCGTGCTTCACAACTGGATTATTGGATCCAGGTTGAAGAGAGAACTCTGTTAAAAATTGTTCGACATCTTGTATCCATTCCGCCACTTGAGGCACCTCACCGTTTTTCCAAGTACGGACTCTTTCTCCTGTCAATGGATCCAAAATTGCTATGTGAGGATATGCATCGGTGGAGTAGAAGTTTATGTAATTAATACCGTTTGGAGAGTCTTTTTGGTATTGCATGAAAATAAAATCATCTTGAACGATTTGCTTGATTCTGGAATTGGACCAGAAATCTCTATTTAAAACCTGACATTGGAATTCAGACGAATCTTGTATGTTGATGAGAAGCCACTTTTTCTCTTCTCTTCCTTGCTTTTTGGCATTGTCGAGACTTATTCTGGACATGATATCAAAAGGCGGTCTGAACAAATTGAGTAATCTTCTTTGGTTCGAGGTCAATTCTTCGTCTCTATTAGCTCTAGTTTGTCTTCTTCTTGATCTTCTGGCAGGTGCTTCCTCTTCATCACTGTCTAGCACTATAATGTCATCATCGTCTTCATCATCATAATCGTCATCTTCCTCTTCCATCGCACGTTGATGATAATATTCTGCTTCTTCTTCATCGAACCGCTGATTGAAAATACCTGCTCTCCCAGCTCCGAAGATATCAGTTGGACGATCAATCACAGTATCAGGGATACCAAACCCGCCGCCCCCAAAACCATCCACTAAGGTCTCGTGTCGGTGAATTGCAGTGTCTGCAGCACGGGGCTCCTCTTGTGCACCATAAGCTTCTTGTTGGAGTCTCTGAGCATACAGTTCGTCATCATCATGATGGGATGTTGCCGCTGCCGCTGGTGGTTGAGATTCCATGAATAGTGTGACAGCATACTCCAAATCTCCACCGGTGAGTTCTAAATATTGTTTGGCCACGCTTGCATCTTCAGTGCCGGTGACAGCCAAGAATGTAGGCACTTGTTCATCCATGGTGATTCCAATGATATTGTGGTGGTAAAGCCACTGCTGATAAAGCCGCTGTGTAGGCAAAATGTCGCGACATTAGCTGCTAACAATCCCGCAACCGCCAGGGCAATGTCGATCTGATGACTGAGACATTTTAGACATTTTAGACATTTGTCCATCAACACCACTACATCCCACAACAAGCGTGTCAACCGTCTCCAGCATCACAGGTGATCAGAGAGGCCCAATTTTCATCTATAGGAGCAGTAGTCTTAGCCAAAGCTACTTGCAGTGCTTATAATACCGTTGGTAGTCAGGACTGCTACGAGTCATCACCCGCTGGTCGAACCATCCCATATTTGACCTGTTCCATCTTTGCACGATCCCATAGTTGACCCTTCCCCCAAATTGCATTCTTATGAGCATTTAACAATACTGCATCTTATTATTGATTCTTGATTGAGTCATTGCATCTTTTATAACCGTTACGATCCCGATGATGGAGGAATACGAGAAGTACGATGGTGGGGATCTACTTAGGGATAGATACCTCAAGGTAGGAGATATCAGCGAAGGATCATACGGTCTTGTCTCGGTAGCAAAGGACTCCCAAAGAGAAGGGAAACTTGTTGCCGTTAAGTTCATTTACCCCGTTGATTACAAGAAAAGCAAAAAGTCATCAAGACCTTCATCCAGCCCTGTAAGACTCAGGGAAACAGCAGACAAGCCATCAGAAGCCTCTATATGGAGAAGCTTGTACGAAGAGGCGCAGAAGGAGATCAAAATCCACGATTTGTTGGGGTCTCATCCGAACATCTCAGAATTGTATGACCATTTCGGCTCATTCTTGGTGTTAGAATATTGCTCCAGAGGAGACTTGTATGAGGCCATTCATAATGGCAAAGGTCCATCGACCTCTCAAGATATTAAAGATGTCTTTGATCAGGTTCTTAACGCATTGGAGTTCTGTCACTCGCATAGTGTTTATCACCGTGACTTGAAACCAGAAAACATTTTGATCGCTGAAGACTGGTCCATTAAATTATGTGACTGGGGCTTGGCAACCACCACTAGAGTCATTACCAATAGGTCCGAGTTTGATATTGGCTCAGAACGGTATATGGCTCCGGAATTGTTCGACGATGAAATTGAAAGTTATGATGCATCCAAAATTGACATTTGGTCAGTTGGTATCATTTTATTGACTTTGGTTTTCCATAAGAATCCATTTCTGGTAGCCAACTATTCGGATAAACGGTTTTTACAATTCGTTGGTAATCGTGAAGCCTTGTTCGACATCTTCTCCACCATGAGTGGAGACATGTTTTCGGTCTTGAGATTTTGCTTGAACATTGATCCTACTAATCGTGACTTGTCAAGTCTTAGAACCGAGCTTAGTACTTTGAAATACTTCACCATTGATGAAGAGTACTGGGGAAGTGATTACGACGAAGAAGATGAAGTTGATGACGAAGTAGAAGATGAAGACGAAGAGTTCTTTTACAAAAAGGAACCCGAATCGTCTGCTTCTCCTATCAAAGCCACCCCACTTATCACGACATCTGACTTCGATGCCATTGCAATAGAGGCGGCTCCACGTACTCAAGAGGAGAAACATCTCATTCCGGAACTGCATAGGTCTAGGGCGCTCATCGACGAGCCGCTTATGCCTCACAATCATAGGGCAGATGCACTTTTATCTTCCACCACCAATTTGAAACCTATCCCAATCGGCGGGTCCAACCTTAAGAACATCAGAAACACCCGTAAGCCGTTTACTGTGGCTTCGTATAATCAATCTGCCCAAAACAACAATGGTCGCTTTGGTGCAAATAAATTCAACAGAGAGGACTTCTTCACTCCTAAATCTGTCTTCAATCATTACATGGACAAATATGGCGAGCAAAGATTCGGGCAGAATGCTCACAATGGTTCCAATGGTAACCACCATAGACATGGAGGTAGCAGAAACATAGATAGCAGAACGAAGGGAAGAAGACCCCGTTCATGGAAGAAGAATTCTAAGAAAGGCAAACCCAGAGATAGAGCAACCGTCAATCGTCACCATAACAATCAAGACTACTCACATCAAGTAGGATTCGAAACAAACAGGCAAACAAGCAGACATGGTGGCAACAGAAGAAAGTCCAGACTGTTTTCCACAGGCAAGCAGCGGAAAATTCCTACTGCTAGTGGAAATGCTATCTCGAGTACCTTCCATAACTTATCACATCCAGCATCGAACACGATGAGCTCAGCAAATTCATCAACCGGGAAGTACATCCCACCATACTTGAGATCTCCAACTTATACCAAATCACCGGTTGTGGCACCATTGACCGAAGAGATTGACTCTTTAAGTTTGAGTAACGACTATGACGAGGTTTTCCATTTGGAAGGTGATTTTGATTTGGGAACGAAGCCCGAACCTTCGAGTAGTACTATTCAGTTCAAGAAGCCTAACTTTAGAGGGATCAATAGTACAACTCCAGACTCAATGTCGGACGCTAGCTTGAGAAGTGGTGTTTTGCCAATTCAGCATCAATTGCAAAACCAAGGGTTTGGAGTCAGCAACAGTCACGGAAGAAGAAACTCGAATCTTACTGGTAACAAAAGACCCATTTCTGTGGGATCCAATTTCAATGATACATCAAGCTCCTTGGGTTCTTGTGCAACTGGTGGCAAGTATATCCCACCATTCAGAAGGGGATCCCAATCAAAGCCAAAGGCGGAGAAAAGAGGCATCGAGAATATTAGCGAAAAAATGGCTGCTCTTGATATGGATGACTTGAACTCTTTCAAAGCCAGCTCGGTGCCCATCAACGGATCTTTCGATTGGCTTGCGTCTTACAAGAAGGACTGGAGTGATTACGACTAATAAATAGCATCCAGAAGTACGACAGTAACAAGCTTATACTTTATTGGATCTACAAATAAATGCTATATCATCTTCCAGTATACTTCTTTATTAATTGTAGATGATTGATCTATTAATGAGTATTCGATACTAACCGTAGATGATTCACTCAGAATGATGACTCAATACTAACTGTCGATGATTCAATGAATTGATGTCAGTGGAATTAAGTTGATCTGAGCCTTCGATTTCAAACTACACCAAGATAAATTACACAAGGCCGGCATTTGCATTCGATGGCGCCTCGAAAATCAATATTTTTTGAAAGATCCCCCTTAAATGGTTTAGCATGTAAGGATACATTAAACCTTAAAACATTAAACCTTGAAAAGAAGGTGGTCTAACATCAGTACCTGATCCAATCGCCGTCAAGATCATTCTGATTATTCATGCAAGGTTCCTACATTTTATCGTTAATTTGAACCAATTCTATTTATTTTCTATATAGTAAACTCATTTCCATAAAATATACCTGTATCGATAAAAGGATTCTAGAAGACTCATTCCATTTCTTGGAGAATCTGAAGCTTCTCATACTCAGTAGGGATCACCCTTGACATATCCTTGGACGCCCGGTACTCGTAAATCTGAGCAGCCTCTTTAGTTCCGAATCGTTTCACCAACTTGGAATAGAAAAGACCACATGCATTGCATACGGTACGGGAACCTAAAGGTCCCTTTCTCCACTCAGGAGTATCACGGGAGTTGCATGTAGTACATCTTGACACTTTTTTAGTGGTCAAGTAAGGGCCTCTAGAAGTCTTTTTTTGGCACGGAACCCTTTCCTGGTTATGTGCCAAGGACTCCGTTTCGCAGTCAGGGGCATCTAACTCAAAGTTTACAGATGAAACAGGGGAGCGCGCTTGTCCGCGCTTGACGTATTTCGACCGTAAATATGCCACATCATGTAATGCCGAAGCCAATTTGGGTAAACCGTCGGTAATCAGTTGCAAGTCTAAGTCGCTTAAGGATAAATTTTGGATAAATTTACGATGTGCGTGGGGATGGTGGTCATCTGAAACAAACAGGCGCTCAAGCGTCTGGTTGAGCCGTTGTAAGCCCATCCAAGGCAGAGAGTCACTATGATTGAAGAATTGCATCAATTGGTGTTTTGCCCTAGCGCCGCCATTATGCCCTGCCCGCAGGGTATTGTTGGAATCTGTGTAAGCAGCGTCGCCAAGCGGCGAGGGAGGTCTAGATGCCGTGGCCGAGGATGGCTGGTAGATGAACAGATAATCGAGATCGAGATTAAGGCCCTTTGTCAATACTCGAAAAGACGGTAACACCGTTTTAGGGTTCCGAGTAGCTGATTTAGGAAATTTGCCTTTTTTCGCTCTCGCCAATTTTGGAGTCAGGGGAATGTGTTTCAAGTGAGAACTCAGAGTGGCACCACACATTGATGGGTCCTGCGTCAACAATAGTGATGAGTTGAAGTTGATAGGCACATCTCACGTCCAAATATATCATGACGTAGGCATACTCTGCTTATGCTATAACACCTCATCCCGCCAGTAAACCTTGTTCGGCATATCTCCGGCAAACTCTAGCGTAGCAAAAAAGAGTTTCATGGGCGAGCGGGCACAACCGGAAAACGAGGAAAAACCGCTGCAAGCCACTACTTAGCAGGCGCTTGCGAACGGCATCAGTTTAGTTGGGCGTTACTGTGAATAGAGACCCAGTTCAATGTAGGAACAAGGCAGAGGCACACAGAACACTTGCTATTGATCCAAGCCTTGACAAGAAACACGGCAATCAGGTCAACCAGCTCGTCTTCAACTCAAGATGCCGTAAGATTGTGTTTTGCACCCATATAGGTAATGCTAAACACTGAAAGTCCATCGTGTTTCAGATATTTACCCGGACATGCTCCGAGAAGCTTCCCAACAATCACGCTGGGACAGGCATTAGCGCCGATCGCATAAACGATACACCCATTCGGTCTAGACCGGCGCACACCGGCTTCACACGACGCCGACTTTGTGTGGTGTTTTACATTCAAGATCTGAAACAGCGACAAAACCACACACTTTGGTAGTAAAGTATTTAAACCAAGGCAAGGGCCCCAAGGGATTAGAGGGTTTCAATTGCGAATTTAATGAGAGTTTGAGAACGAACTCGAAACAACCACCAAGCAAATCTGTCTCATCCATCATTCACTCCTACATACCTCTCTGTTTGAAGATTCTGCGAGCCATCCCCATACCTCCACGGATCAGGAGGGAATCCTTTCATTACATCTCAATCTGACCCCTTATCATACCTTCATCACACTTTCGTTAAATGTCGACCAAACTCAAGGTCAAATTCGAGGATGATCAGTCCAGCACCGAAGAAGTAAAAGAATCTTTGCGGTTAATTGAGGATCTAAAGTTCTTCCTAGCCACGGCACCAGCAAATTGGCAAGAGAATCAAGTCATTCGAAGATACTATCTAAACCACGACGAAGGTTTCGTAAGTTGTGTATTCTGGAATAATTTGTACTTTATAACTGGGACTGACATCGTCCGTTGTATTGTATATAAATTTAATCATTTTGGTAGGAAGATCATTGATAGAAAGAAGTTTGAAGAAGGTATATTTTCAGATCTCAGAAACTTGAAATGTGATACAGATGCAATTTTGGAACCACCAAGATCAGAGTTCTTGGAATTTTTATTCAAAAATTCATGCTTGAGAACCCAGAAGAAACAAAAAGTCTTCTTCTGGTTCAATGTTCCTCACGATAAGTTAATGGCCGATGCTTTGGAACGCGACTTGAAAAAGGAAAAGTTGGGCCAAAGTCCAACCACAATAGCTCACAAAGAACCTGCAAAATCCTTCAATTATGATGAAAACTCCAGTTTGTTCACTCAATTGGCCGATCACATCGAATCTCAAAAGAAATTGACTGAGTCTGCGTCTGATACATACCAAGAAGGATCATCTTCCTCAGCTTACAAAAGTCAAGAATATAGCTCACAAGCAGCAGCCGCCTCTGCCACTTCAGTCTCCACAACAGCGGGTATTCCCCTCACACATGCCACCACCAATCCATCGATACAACCCAAAGATCATACTACTAGTTTCATGAACCAAGAAACGCCCGCACAATACAAAACCAACTCTGACTACGAGGACGATTTCCCTCTCGATTACTTTGACGCCAACGAACCACAAAGGCACGAAGAATATATCAATTTGGATCCAAATTACCACCCTGGTGGAGCATATGGTAATTTGGTCGATGATAACTATGACTCCATTGTTGATCCATCGGTTTTCACTCATCCTACAATTGCACCATCTGCCACCAACCAGGTGGCATACAATGATGAGTACCTCATTGAACAAACACAGCCATTGAAGGCATCTTTGCCTCCAATCCAGCAGCAAAAGGTTAAGTACACCGCAATTCCTTCTGCTTCCGATGAATTCTTCCCTGCATTCCAACCACCTCCACTTTCTGCCAGACTTCAAACCAGTTTCCCCAGAATTGGCACCACTCCTTCATCAATCTCGTTCCCACAGTCGATCAACCAACCGCCACAATACTACGATCATTCAATGCAACAAGTCTCATACTATCCACATCCAATGGAAGGACCAGTATATAACTATGTGCGTCATGAACCGGAGTATTGGGGTCAACCACCTCAAAGTGCGATGTATGGTGGATCGATGGAACAAATGGTCCAGGTACCGATGCATCAGCAATACGTCATTATGAACGACGAACATGTTCCTAATAGCAACATGTACCCAGTGCAACAATACTCCAATCCTGTCATCTACCAAAACCAAGCGGGTGCATCACGACAAGCGACCCATTTAATGAAGAATAAGAGACATTTATATCAGGGTAAAGGTGGAATCAATAAGCCTGAGACTGATCCTAGACTAACAAAAAATCCAGCATTCTCTTCCCTTGATGAGGTTGTCAACTCTAACGCTACCAAAGTTTTGAATTTGAGAAAGGATGGTGAACAACCGAAGAGTCACGAAATCACAGAAACCGGTGCTCACACCCCACCACCTTCATCCAGTAGTCAGATTCAAAAATAGACTTCTTAATGACTAATTAATCGCAACGAGTGTTTCAAAATTATAGACAATGATTCATTTCGTTTGACTTTGTACTTTTACCTTTCTTCAATGTATTTATGATATATAATTTTCTATCTAATGAACTTTGAAATGATCGAAATTAACTGTATGGTTCACTTAAACAGCTGTAATATTATTGCTATACGAGATCTAAACTCCGATTGGACTCCCAGACGTTTATTTAGATAGATCTTAAATCTATACTGACTAAACTGTCCCATATTATCTAATTGGGAGATCTAAAACATAAAGAAAAGGATGTTTCATTCAATGTAAGAGAACGGAATTGTTTCATCAAATGTCTCAGAAATTATACCGTCCAACCGACTTGCATTGATCTCAAATCTACGATGCAATATTGATAGAATTGAGATCTAAAAACCACATCGTCCAATATTATTTAATCCACCAGATCTAACATCTGACTAAATGAGCTGTACTTTCAATATTTTTTGATGAACGAGATCTAAAATCTAAATGTAATTGCAATATTATTCAATCAAAAGCTCTGAAATCTACATGTAATTACATTATTATTTAGTCACGGGATCTTAAATCTACACTGTTATGCAATATTTTTAATTTACGAGATCTTAATTAGCATTGATTCGCGACATATAATTAAGGATTTCCATCATCGTATTTTTCAGATTTTCAAGAAAATCATTCCTGAGTGTAGAACTCAACAAGTTTCTGTTGCGGAAGTGTGAGTTTCGAGAAGATCCGATCCATCACACTTTTGTTATCCGATGAGCCACCTTGGTTTCTGACCACTCTCGAGCTTTTAAGTAATATGCTATAAATGATTATGACACATCTTCTCACTTCGACAGCCTCGTTGCTCATGAACTTGAAAAGTCCCTGATCAACAATTTCGATTTGCTCGTCACTGATGGTGATATATGTTCTCAATAATTTGGACAACGATTCCAAGATGAAAAGTAATTCCCTTTGATTTTTCTCAAGCCCAATATTCTTTAACGAATCCATCATGCAATTGAAAATTTCCTGTCCGCCGTAAAGACCAGCTAAAACCTCATCAAAGGTTTCTTCAGTGGCATGGATCAAATCACCTGTCATATGAGGAAGATCGTTAAGCGACAACAAAGCCGTCCAAAGCTTTTCCAAATTCAATACAAATCTGCTCAAGAGAAGCTGCTTGATGAGTGTAAGACCACACAAAATGGTGCCTTGCTTATGCGCTTGACTTCTTTGGAAAAACTTCCATAACGAGTTTTCGAGAATGGTTTTCCCTTCAGAGTCAAAGAACCGCTGAAATTCTAAATCATATGAGTCCACGTTTTGTAAATAGTTCAAAGCTGAAATGAAATTATTCTTCGAGACGCTAGTTGATGAGATTCCAGCACAAACTTCTTTGAATTTTTCTATTGGTGAATCTTCAGTTGACTCAGTGATACTTTCAACAGAGAGCCCAGCAAGCTGATAATTGAACCAGTTCAAGTTACTGTAATTGTAATCGCGAACTTTTTGAGGCGATCCTTGTCCGTCCTCATAAATGTTGATTTGTTTGTTCTTGCTGGAAATTGATTTCAAAGGATCCATTCTTTCTATGAGCTTTTGAACAGGATCATTCTGTTCGATCTCTCCTGTCAAAGTCACTTGCGCAAAATCGTCAACTATCTCGATAGATTGATCGCTTCCATTTCCAATTTTAGAGAACAAATTGGACGGGCGACGTTCCTCATTATTTGAATCGATAAAAATGTTATCCTCTTCTTCGCGTTTAGGTGGATCAGCGTGGACAATCGCGGCGGGGGCTGCATCGATTTCTTGGAAGGCACTCAAATGAGGATCGTTTCCAATCTCTTTATCGTTGTCAATATCCATTTCTTCATTACTTGCAGAGTCCACTGCGGTTACTTCCCTTGAGACTTCCGGTATGTGACGTATAGCCCCGTCCGATTCAACGTAGTCGAGTAGTTGCGGTTCTTCAGAGCTTGATTTAGACTTTGGAAGATGTGTTTCCATATCCACCGTTTGTGATTCAGATTGAGGCCTCAAAGCTGCAATTTTAGGCAAATATGTCACTTCATTATTATCTTTCATTATTGGTACAATCATGGTGAAATCTGTGCTCAATTTGACCGGCGAGAATTTATCAAATTCACCTCTATGATTGACTTGTGTCAAATCGAATAAAGAACCTAGATTATTCATCGCAGTTGATGCTTTAGCTGCACTGCGATCAATTCCGATAATAAGGTCCACTTCTTCTCTTGTACTCTGATCAACTAAATCGAGCTCCGATGCAAATAGAATAGGATTAATGCTGTGCAATTTTAACATTAGACTCGAGAACAGCGGATAAACTTCAGTCGATTTCAATAAACTCACCAATTCCAATAAACTTGCACTTAGCTTCAGGAAATTGCTGTCACTGATCGGTATCTTATCGAGACTTTGCAATACCGATGCAACAGTCATTTTCAAGATACTAGATTTGAATCTTATGACCTGAATTGTTAACTCATCATCATCTATGATGTTGGATGTACTAATCGTATAGGATAAGAGCTTGGTTATGGCATCGTAGATCTCATCAGCATTGATAAGAGAGACAATTAAGCTGATTTTTCCATCAGCCTGGGAGTCAATGAGAATACAACACATGCGGAGGAAATCTTCGGAGTTGAAAAATGGGAAAGTTCTTCTCAAAATATTGTCGCCCGACAAGAATAGTGGAGCGAGTAATTGTGGATCCCTGAGGGATATTTTCCTCAAAAGCCCATGAATTTCCTTTGATAAATCTTCATTGCCTAAAATCGCATATTTCAACAAGTTGATACCTTCTTCTATAAGCCCTGTTTCATTTGAAGATAAAAATTTCAAAATTGGATCTGCTTGTTTATCAAAGACAGACTCTGACTCAGTAGACTTCTCGATTGGTGTTTCAATTGGCTTCTCGATTGGTTTCTCAACTGGTGTGTGCTGTTCGATCGAATGGACTCTCTTCTGACTCTCACCTTTAGGAGTATGATACATCGGATCGGGCTTAGGTATTGGAGGCTTTAAGTTGCTGTGTAAATGATCTGTAGGAGTCGCTGATCTAGATACGGACCTGGAATTGGAGGAATTAGAAAAGCTTCTCTTCGGTATTCCGAGTCTTTGATACCTGTTCTGTTTGATTTCATTGTGTTGGTGATTAGCTGGTGCGACTTGCACATCAGATAACGATCTGGACGAAGGTCTGGATTTGATACTTTCTTTTTGTTTGAGTTTTAATTCCTTATTTCTCTGTATGATAGACTCTTTAATAGATGATCTAGCTTTGGCTGGTGCGACTATTGGTTTGAAATTTGCAGCTGCGGCTCTAGGTCTAGAACGCTCAAGATTTTTGACAATGTTCGACTCAAGCTTCGAAAGAAGGGTTTCAGCTTCTTCTGGAAACCTGGGCCAGAAGCTCCAGAATGTGTCCTTTGCAACTTGCCGCACAGCTGGATTTGGATCGCCTAACAATTTTTGAATAACTTTAGAAATAACTTCCGTACCTGCTGCTGTGGTCAAGTGCGCTGACAAGAATGAATGATTTGAACTGAATCTGATGAGGAGTATTTGGATCCAGACTCCACTATATGTACGTGGTTGTGTATTTTTTTCATTTGCACAAGCCTGAATTCTTTGGAGATGTCTGTAACTGTATGAGCAGCTTGCTAAAATCGCTATGATGGTATTATTTGCGTTAGTGGATGCAATGAGTTTAGTTGCGGAACATAACCTTAATAGTGATGGCATGAAAAAATCGACAAGGGAATCAAATTCTGTTTGAAATATTATTGCACATTCCTTAACAAAGTGGCAACCATGAGATGACAACGTTGTTCTCAAAGTATTTACTGCTTTATTGATCGCCTCAGAAGCTTCCCTGATACCCTGTATAAGCTCCTCTTTGAAGTCATCCGGTGCATTTCCCCGAATTAAAGATCTCAACTGAATGATTTGTTTCTCTCTTGACACCCAGTTAAATTCGGTTTCCTTACCATTAAACACAACAAGAACATCTTTGAAAACATCATTCAATGCGTCAGTACCACTAATATGTAATGATGGAATCGATGTATCTATCACATACTTTGATTTCGATATGATAGCTTGCAATTTAGGGTCCATCTCTTGATTTTGCTCCGATTGCAGCACTTCGACTTGTGTTTCTTGGCTTGGTTGTGGGGAGGTAGCAGATGGTTCCTCAGTAGGTCTTGGAGAAATCAGTCTTTGTGTTTTGGTTGTTAATATCATTGGTGTGGGTGATGCTCTGGATGTTATTGGCTTTGCGGCATTGTCAATATGACTCTCACCTGGCACTGACAAAGATTGTATATTTCTTTCATCAATACCAGTGACGTCCTTCATGATCTCATTGATAAGTGCCACCGGAACATTGTGATTTTCGAGTTCTTTAGCCAAATCGAACTTGTATAAGCGATTTTGTCTTAAATTATAGTAGTTGGAGAATAAACTTTTGATGCTATCGGTGATATCCTTATTGCTGGCAGTATGATTCATAGCCAAAAGAGTGGCCAATGCAGGGAGGAAGGGGTCCAATTTGAAATGTTGATTGACATTGACAATAATGTGATCCAACCATAGGATGGATTCCAAGTTGATGCTTGTGTTTCTGTGCTTTAATGCAATTTCGGCCACCGATTCTTCCACTTGCTTCGAGGCCGAGAACCAGTAAGCTTCCAAAGCCTTTCTAGCGGAACTTCTAGTACTGGCTTTGGAATCACCCAATCGGTTGATGATTATAGGAAGTATGAGAAAGCTCTGACTTTTGAGAACATTTCCGGACTTATCTTGCATACTAACTCGTTTCACGAGATGGGAGAGTACACTGAAACTCACAGTCAGGATCCCCAAGTCAGGGATATCCACTGCAATCGCAAGGGCCTCCACATATTTAGGAACTTGGCCAATATCGACCAAGTCTCTTTTCACGTGCGATTTGAGCTGTTGGATGTGATTTAGTTTGGACTCATTGGTGCTGTCTCTAGACGCTATTACCAGAAAGAGATCGTGGGCAGACACCGTCGGACCCAGCATTGTTGTGGTGATTGAATGATGATTCTTAGTGATTCCTAGTGTGTTTATATGAGCGCGTTTGTTGTGGTGATTGTGTGCAGTGCGTGACTCTGAGGGAGATGCTCCGCAAATATGATGCAACTTTGGAACAAAAGATCGGGCAATCTCACTACAATAAATTTGGGGACGCAAAAAGAAAGTTATATCACTACAATAATTTGGGTGCTCGAGAAAGATTAGAAACGTGAATCGCCCTTATAAGTCAATGAGTTGAAGCATTGCAGAATATTTTTAATGAATTATAAAATACGAATCTCTACTTGACTTTATTTTAATGAATTGTACTATTGAATGTTTACTTGATTTTATTCTAATGACTTGTTTATTGAATGCTCTAGATATTTTATTGAGCCTAGTTTACATATGCTATATGCTGTCTCTTGCAGCCATGTGTCGCCTTACTTAAAAAACAAGAAGGCGAGACCGACTAAAAATACACCAGCGATGATTTTACCTTGAAGGCTTGCAAATGAAGATTGGGTAGAGGGAAGGTCAAAGTCGACTCTGTTGATCAACTTGAATTTTTCATGTGTTTCACGTTCGACAAATGTTCCGTTGGCGTTGTGGTTGGAGATGTAGAGAAGGTCATTTTCCACATCGTCGACAACAACATCCTGAACGTTTCCGAAGAAATCAGTAAGTAAGACCTCGCTGACGTTTCTCTTGAAAAGATCGGTTCTGATACCCGGGTTGGAGTGGATGTTTTCAAAAGTGTACTCATCAAACAACTTGTTCATGGTGACCTTCGAATTACTTTGGATATTTTCGAGGAATTCCAAAGTGTAGTATGTGAATCTGTCAATAACAGCAACTCCGATATCCAAATCAGAGTGATGAGAGTACGAAGATTCTTCGATGGCAGAAGAGCCCACTGCCAAAATATTAGGCGAATAGAATCTCTCGTACATGGTGTTGGCTTGACAAGTATCGATCATGAAGAAAATTTCGTTGTATCTCTTCTTCTCGTGCATTTGCTCGAAGGCATCGGCAATGTCATAGGATCCTATTTCGTCAGCATCTTGGAACTTCAAAAATTCATTGCCTCCATGGCCAGTCAAATAAATGAAAATATTGGAGTTTTCATCGGTCAAAAGACGCTTCGAACGTGGATGATCAGGGTCCCAACGATCAGTCAACAATCTGACAAAATTCTCCACCGTCACTTCGTATCCACGGTAATCAACCTCAATCAGATCTCCGTACAAATCGATTGCCTGGTTCATGTTGTTGAACACGGTTCCGGGGAAGGCATTTCTGGGGTTGCACGCGATGTCGTCCGACAACATCAAGATGATCTGGGAGTCAGGAATACCCATTCTCTTCACGGTTCTGTAAAGACTAAGAACATTGGCCATATGTCTGTAATTGAACCAAAACCGAGAGGTCGATACTAACACCGCCCAGTTGTTTGTGTGGCCCGATTTCGAAATCACAGCTTCAGCCTCATCAGTATTAACAACCAGAGGCGATCCGAGTACAACTGAGAGTACCGAACACCACAAGAGAAAGATGGCCTGAAGTTTCATGATGTAGTTGCAGCTAGTGATGTGTCTTCCTTTTAACGCGAATGTTTGTATGATCACACGTACTGCAGATAAGCAGATCAAGGTGTTTAGGTATGTAAGAGATTAGTAATAAGTATGTACAATATTATAAATTATGGAAGGTTGGTATGGAAGCTTCTTTGCATCTGTGTGGTTCTATGAGTGAGTAGTGTTGCATTCAAGACTTCTTTCGGTATTCTATGGGGTACTGTTAAATAGGTTTCTTCTTATTCGGTTCTATGGTGGTAAAGTCGCACATGCTTCTTTCCATCTGTATATGGGGTATTGGTAGAATATGCCTATATTTAACTGTATTATGGGGTATTGGCTTCTCTTTATCAGGTTGTATCCTGCTTAAGTCAGCATTTCCAACTGTTTGATTTCCAGTTGTACACTTCTCATCTTCTTTATGGTTGTTTGCGCCTTTCTGTCTGGCCCCACCATATTTTGCAACTCCCAACGGATCCAAAGTGATTTTTTGGAATACTTGAAAGCGAAAATCAAGCCACCTGCTCGTTTTTTATTGAGTCCTTTGATTTTCAGCTCCAAGTTCTTTTCCAAGTCAGTAGTTACATCATAATTTTGATGAAGCTTTTGAATTAATTTGGGTCTGAGGTATGATTCTTGTTTTGGTGTCAATTGCTTCTGTGTATCTCTGATCTTGAACCGTAAGTTTTTGTCAATTGTGTTTGCAAGTCTTTCTGCATCTAATAAAGCTTCTTGAAGATTTGCAGCAGTGGTTACATCAGTTACAAGCGACTGACGAGGGCACATGAAGGAGCTCGCAACTAACTGAGCCTGACTCGTAAATTGGTTCAAGGTAAGGTTCCATTTGACCTCTTCGTCCTCATCAACGATTCTGCGCATCAAGAAGAATTGCGATTGATCAAGCAGCATTCCCCATAAATCATATTCTAATCGGATCCATGGCAAAAAAGTATTTGAAAACTCCTCATTAACCACCTGCATGAGTCGGTATTTTTTGGAACTTTCCTTTTCCAAGGCAAGAAACCCATCGTAGGTAGATACGTTCAAGTCAACATTTTTCACAAGATCTTCGATTTTGAATAACAGCTCGCTTTTCTGCTGCATTTCCAATAGCTTTGATTCTCTTTCTCTCAACAACTCCTCCTTTCTTCGCTGATCTTGTATTAAGTCATACTCTTGTTTTTCCTGTGTGAGCTGCTCAAATGTTTTACCATCAATTCTATAATCAGGAGGGAGAGAAAACAAGGTCGGAACGGATTGGATACCAGTACCTTTCGTTCCTGCAATATCAACAACGTGACAATGTGTTTTACCTTTATGCAATCTCAAACCTCTACCAATCATCTGAACGAGGAGAACTCTCGATTTTGTAGGCCGAGCTAAGAACAAAGAGTCAATGTTTGGAATATCAGTGCCTTCTGTGAAAACTTGGACATTACAAAGAACATTGATCAATCCGTTTTTGAAGTCTTCTATCACCGCCCTTCTTTCATGTTTCGAAGTATCTCCAGTGATATATTGGGCATTCACACCCTGTGATTGTAGAACTCCACATAATGTTTTGCAATGGTTGATGTCCACGCAAAAAACCAAGGTAGACTTGAGCTGAAACTTATCCCGAAGTTTCATGTATGATAATGCGACCACCGAGTTAACATCTGCTGTGTTCATCACTTGTGAAAGACTATCTGCCTTGTAATCATCTTTATAAGAAGTGACCTTGCTCAAATCAACATCAATATTGACTGAAGAAAACTTTACATCTACCAATTCCTTATTTTTAACCATTTCGAGTAGACTTCTTTCAAACACAACCTCATCGAATATTTCTCCTAGATTCTTCCCGTCATTTCTTTCTAGAGTAGCGGTAAAACCCAAAACATAAATCTCCAGGTCTGACTTGTCCGCTTTGAAATATTTTAGAATCTTGATCCAAGAGTTGGCGGTGGCATGGTGACACTCATCGAGAATGATGGCCTTGAACTCTGCTGGATTATACTTTTCGAGCCTTGTACTTCGTACCAATGTCGGCACAGACCCCACTATTATATCTGCTTCTGGAGACGGTTTCATAGTTCTCATATCGATCTCGACTTTGGCTTCTGGATAGGTTTCAGCGATGGTTCGAGCTGCCTGGTAGACCAACTCTTCTTTGTGAGCCAACACCAAGGTTTTGTTACCTCTTTTAGGTGTCAGAGGGGTCAATTTATCTATAATGTGGGCAAAAACCACCGTTTTACCGCCTCCGGTAGCTAAAACAACTGCCGGTCTGTGTATGCCTCTACCGATGGCATTGTGTACAGATTGAATCGCTTCGAGTTGGTAATCACGTAATTTTATGGATGTATGGGATAATGACGGACCAACGGTATGTAGAAGACGCCTTGAAAGCTCCTGAGGCATTCGTATCCTGAATACCATAGGATGGTTTTGAAGGTTGATACTGTATCAATTACGTAATATGATTTGTTTGATATTTTACTGGGGCTGCAAAAACGCGTACTCAAAGTACAGTAGCGAAAATGGCAGCAAATCCAGCGCTTTATAAGTACGGGCTTGACTACTAAAATGGACAATTAATATGGTATTACAATGCTATATCTTGGAACTCGTAAGGTCAAATTGAGGCAAGTGAAGAAAACTCAACTCATGAGAATCAATCTTCAGGATCAACTCTTCACAATGTCAACTCTCGCTCTCTTGAATATGTTATGATAATAAGTATCCAGGCCTTCTTCCACAGGCTCCACATTATCTTCTTCTTCTGGGTTTGGAGGACTGATGGTGAAAACACCATATGTCCCTTGAGTGCCTCTGTGGAAGTAACCTGGATTAATCACCACAACGCCTCTAATGACTTTAACAAAAGACTTGAATTTCGATGGCAAGATCAAAATATCGGGCAAAGAGTCTCCCAATTCTGCAAGACCCATATATGGAACCTCAAGCGAGGACCCTCCAGTGGTCGTGCTCACTGTTTCTCTAGTTATAGGTCCTCCTTGAAGGTTCACTAAGTCATCTTTGTCCAGGTTGTTAATATTTATTCTCCTGATGGAGCCCGGGAAGTACGGGTAGTATCTTCTTTGATCGAAGATATGATTGGTTATTCTTTCAAATCTGTTATTCAGCACAGTCGCATTTGGATTAGGTGCATCATTCTGATGAACGTCTCTCAAATCCTCAAAAATATCCAAGTTAGAACAACCAATCAAGACTTCGTTGATCGCAAAACTCGAAGGGTTGGGGAAAACCTTGATATTCTTCGGAAGACCTAATTTTTTTCTATCAAATGCATCTTGTGGGTATGAACAGTGCTTGACACAAGTGTCACTCAAGCTTGGTATTAATATAACCTGGGTTTGGGGGTCGATTTTTCTCAAGATTGGTGTAATGAGCTTCTTGAAAACTTCATCAAGCGTCTTGGGCTGCTGTTTCTCATCGGCTATTTCTATATCTCCGCTGGCAACAGACTTATTATTGATATCCAAGAAAGGACCGAGAAGGATCACGACTCCAGGTTTAATCTCTTGATTTATCGTGTCTGTCAAATCCGATAATTGCTTATAGTCCAAAGTTTCATTGTTGGTGTATGGTCCAGAAGCTACCAATATCTTCATTTGCGAACCACCGGCATTTTCTTTGTATTCTTGGAGTTCTTCCTTTGATGTCACTGGCAATCCTAACGATGGCGGAGTGAAGATTTCTTCAACGATAAATGCGGATCCACTGGGATTCTTACCTCTAAGGGTTACAATTTGACCCGGGAAAAGGGAGAATTGTTTCAAGCGACTGAGATCCAAGCGCACTCTTTGCCCAATTCCCGAGAATCTCGAGGTCTCCAAAAATAATGAAGACTTGTTAGGAGTATAGTTCAATGAGGTGTCATCCGCGGGGGAGTCTGGGACGACTCTTCCGGTACACATGATATCGGTTTGTGAGCTCATACATGGGTTTCCCACTGGGATATTCAGATCCTGATAAAGTTGAGCGACGGAATCGATCTGATCGTCCAAAACATCGGCTGATTCCAAAACCTTCATGGCCATGGTCCTGAACTTGAATTTAGAGGCATCGAAATTGCTGGCCAATTTCAAGCCCGAATTTTCTCTTGATTCTTCTATTTCTAAATGTGGGTTTAACGATTCGAGAACAGTGTTTGGTTCTGGCTGTGCAGGTCTCTTGATCGGAGAGGAGGATTGAATAGTTTCATTGGCGGTGTCATAGTTGACAGGGGAAGAAAGGTAACTTGGTTTAAGGGCAGACGAAGGCTCGTTGACTTTTCTGCGTTTTAAGTTGGGAGTTGAAGGTACTGTGGGGCTGGAGGTTATGGGAGGAGCGGGTCTCATCATTGGTTTCATTTTCATCCCACTGGATTGCAAATCACGAGATTTTTTGGCAGCAGGGGTATTCTTGGAGATAGAGGATTGGAGGTGTTCTTGGAAGATATCAAGGTTTGCTAATGTCAAAGGTAAATCTTCGTTCATCTTGCTCACGTTGAAACCTTCCCATCTGATAAAAACTTCTTCCACATCAAAGTTGAAGATCTCCATAAGCTTGGATAGCTTCTCCCATACGGGCACATGCTCCTCGCTGACGGGTCCGAACTTGCTCTGAAGCTCCTTGGTGGTACTGTCTTGCATTGGCATGGAAAGAGTGTTGATGATACGCGTCGCGTAGATTTATGTTGACTGCTCGCGTTATATCTGCGCGACAAAAGCTGGATTGAATAGTACACGAGCCGCGATAATGTTAAAGTACAAAAATAGTAAGTTAGAGGGTATTCAAAGGAAGTCGAAGCTAAATAAGGCTCCTTACTTCAATTTAGTGATTCACTCATGGAAATTTCATGAAAATGACATTTTTACGGTTAACTACGATAGTTGACTTGATGGCTGCGAAAAGACCATAATTAAGCCACAACCAGGCCATCAAAGACAATAATTCGACAATAATTAGACCATAGTGTCATTTATTATTAGATACAAGAGGTGATAATTACAATCGATGATGTCACGAGCCGATGTAATTGCTGTGGCTCTACTCCTTGGATTCTTCTTCTTTAGATTCTTCCTTAGTTTCTTCCTTAGGCTCTTCCTTAGGCTCTTCCTTCTTTTCCTCCTTTGGTTCTTCCTTTGATTCCTCCTTTTCTTCCTTGATTTCTTCCTTGGAGTCCTTCTTGGACTTCTTATGCTTCTTACCACCCTTGTCGTTGAAACTGTTACGTCTCTTACCGACCTCGTTAACTCCGAATCTCTTGCCACTTTCTCTCATTTCTTGGAAAGTCAATAACGACATCTTCTTCAAAACGGTCTTCTTGTCGACAGATTCGTCTTCAGCGTTAACAGCGCCTTCTGGGTAGCTGAGGGTCAAGTTCAACAAGTGTTCAGCATCCTCTTGAGTCTTGAGTTCGACGTCCACAACACCAAAGAATTCTCTCTTGACTCTGCTCTTAACTCTACGGATGGAGCCGATATCCTTCTCCTTTGGAAATTGTTCGACGAGCTTGGAGAAGAATGCTTCCAAGTCTTCTTGAGTGGCTTCCTTAGGGAATCCTTCGATGTGCACGGTGTTTCTCTTTCTGATATTCTTCAATTCGTTGAAGTCCTTCAATGGTTCGGTTCTTCTGACCATATCTTCGTTTGCGGAGAGCTTCAAGAGCTTGGAATCCTTCAAAGCGGCGATCACACGCTCTTCTGGACGGTATTGTCTCATTCTACCGAAGGTCAAAATGGTTTTCAACTCAACCCAGCCATCGTTGGCCTCGTAAATTTTCCACAAAAATTTATCGGATTGCAAGTTGCTGTCAGAGAAGTAGAACTCGACTTGTTTTCTAACTTTCTGTTCGAAATCTTCGCCCTTGTAAATGGAATCGGTCATTGTGGTGATGATGTCGACTGAAAAATGTCGGCCCTGTTCAACACGATGCGATGGAGCGCGATAGAATCTGGGCAAGAGCAGCACGTGACACATGGTCACGCGCACCCGCCCGCCACTAGCATCGGACTTATCTAACATGACCATTTCAAACTACTTCAATGATCCGGACTTTCACTCGTGCCATGTCTTCTTTTCCCCAAGTTTCCGAAGTCCGTCAGAGTGAATTAAAGCAAGCTTATGATGCGATTTTGAACCAGGTCAACATGGCTGCAAACTCGCCGGTGAGGCTTGTTGCTGTATCGAAGCTCAAGCCTGCTTCGGACATTATGGCTTTATATAATGTTGGAGTACGTCATTTTGGCGAGAACTACGTTCAGGAACTCATCACCAAAGCACGTGAGTTACCAAAGGATATCAACTGGCATTTCATAGGTGGTTTACAAACAGGAAAGTGTAAGGATTTGGCCAGAGATATCGAACACTTATACGCAGTCGAAACGATTGATTCCTTGAAAAAATGCAAAAAATTGGATACCAGCCGTACCAGTCATGAAGGCAGTGCCATTAATGTCTACCTCCAAATCAACACTTCTGGTGAAGAACAAAAATCAGGATTTTTGACCACTGATGACGAATTGAATCAAACTGTCGAATACTTGAAATCAGACGAGTGCAAGAGTTTGAAGTTACAGGGATTGATGACGATCGGCTCATTTGCTGAGTCCACCTCAGAAGGTGAGGAAAACGTCGATTTCACGAGATTGGTGGAGTTGAAAAAGGTCCTCGATGCCAAGTACGGCTTAGACTTGGAGCTTAGTATGGGTATGAGTAATGATTTCATTCAGGCCATTAAGCAGGGCAGTTCTAGTGTCAGAGTGGGAACTGCCATTTTCGGTGCCAGACCACCAAGGAACTAAAATAATGTACTTGCCATACGACTAACGAAAATAAAATCAAAAGTAATAGCATTTATATAGATAGTTATTGAACAATCAAAAGTAATAGCATTCAGATAAAAACAAACGATTGTAATAGCCTTTTCTCAGCTGATTGAGCAATCTAACATAAAAATTTATTGATTACTTCATCTGAAGTCATTTTTACGATTCATAATTTACAATAAATAAAGTATTCTACTGGTATTTTAATATAATTGTTGCAACAAGTGCACTAACTAAGTCTTCTTCTTGAAAAGCTTCTTGAGTGTAGACTTTCTGCCCAACTTACTATCATCGCTGTTGGTGACACTGTTGATCTCATTGTTCACTTGCTCGGCAGCATCCTCGGCATTCTCTTTGAATTCACGTTGAGTTGTCTTTTCGGTTTGCTTGGCATTGTCCTGGAACTCTTGGGCAGTTTCCTTGGTATCCTTCTTCACTTCTTTTGCGCTTTCCTTTGCACTCTTGAGTGGGTCAGATGATCCACTGGAGCTTTCATCCACATGCTGGTTGTTGTCAATGGTGGCGAAGTGATCCTTACCGTCTCTACTCTTGGAGCTGATGATTCTATCACCCTGCTCTGAAACATTTTGCAAGTGTTGCTTGCTGTTCTTTTGGGCTTCAGCCAATTCGGCTTGCTTAGCCTTCAATTGTCTGGTACGCTCCTCAATCGAATGTTTTAATTCTCCATCTCTTGAGGTCAGGTATCCAGCAACAGTATCAGGAATCAACTCAGGTTTCATTTCAGCCAAGCCTCTGGCTTGTTCGACAGTTTCCTCAGCGGAAGAGTTCAATTGGCCAGCCGATTTTCCAATAGCTGGCTTGATCTTGTCGGAATAATAATCGCGTCTCAACTTGATGTCGTTTTCGGCAAAGTCGTTTTCCAATTCTACTTCACTCTTGAACAAGTTTGAAATCTTGGCGAGGGTGAAGTACAAGATCAAGAATCCGTGCTCGGCAGCAAAGAAAATCAAGATCAATTGCACAGCGCTCAGAATGTTGGTACTGGCCTTGTCCAAAGCAAATTGTCCCAAAGTCTTTGGTGGAGCAGAGCCGTGACGGTAGAAAGCGGTCACAACTGGGGAGATAACGGAACCGATCCAGGTCAAAATAAACAAGGCATAGTTCCATGGGTGGATGGAGTCAACTCTGGTTTGCACGGTGGGTCTGTAGTAATGTCCGCTGGTCAACTTCAACACATCCAACTTGAAGGTCAAAACGTTAAAAATAACAGCGACAAGAGGAGCCAATGGCCAGACAGGACCAAAAAGGATCAAATATCCGTATTGGAGGGTGAGGCCTCTGAAATCGTCGTTAGCGTCATAAGCTGGCAAGCTCAAAGAGGCTCTAACCTTGGATAACCAGGCCTTTTCGTCTTCCTTGTCTTCGATCTTCACTTCGGCTGGCTTGGATAAGAAGGACTTAACCAAGGCGGTAACCTTTCCAATAACAAGAGGGAGAACGTACTTGAGGACGACTTGAATAACTTGGTTGGTGACCATGAAATAAAAGAATTGAGCACTGAGTCTTCCTTGGTTGATTTTGAATTCCTCTTGTCTCTTGACTAGGGTAAGGTACTTGTAGTAGAAACGGTCGTGGCTGATTCTGCTGCTGATACTGGTCTTGATATCACCCAAGTGGTATTCGATCAAGTGGGCAAATGGCAAGTAGATGAAAGAGGTGATGATCAAAGGCATGTAACCAGTCAAAAAGTTCAAAACGAAAGTTTTGATCAAAATCGAGTTTTTGCGGCTATATTCGTTGGTGTGGTTTTCCCAGGCGATCATGGCATTACCCACAATTCCGTAGATGATACTCAAAATAGGAACAAACACGGAAATCAAGACAGTGGGTAACAAGGTCAATAAGCCCTTACCAGGACCATCATAGATTTCAGACAAAAAGATTTCCAAGACGAAACATCCTAATTGGTAGCTCACCAAGACTGCGGTGAAGCCCAAGGCAATAGGGATGAAACTCAATTGCTTCACAAATCTGAAGGCGCCGGTGTCAGGCTTATCATCCGACTTGTTGTTCAAACGAGCCAATCTAGCATTGTTTTCTTCCACAAAATGGGTGTTTTGAACACCCCAGAAATTGACCAAGTACTGTTCCTTTCTGTTCCAGAATGTGATGAAGAATACACCCCAGACCAAGTTGACAAAAGCGTAGGTCAAGGAGAAGGTCTTTCTAGCCTTGAAGTAGGAAATCACCCCAAAGACAGACAAGTACACAAGCCAAACGGTGTAGAATTTCAAGAATTCGAAGTAAAGGGCCACATTGACGCCAAATCTTTCCTTGATGGTGTTGGTGGTGAGTTTCGAGTCGAAAATGATAGCCTTGGCCTTCTCGATGATGGATACTTGGTCCCACTCGCCAGCAGCAGGGACAATGGCATTGACAAAGGCCCATTTGCCCTGAGCAGGCGTAATATCAAGGCCTCCAACCTGCTTTTTACCAATCAAGTACTGGTAAATGATCCTGGAACGGTCAGCGGGTGTGTCGTTTTTGGTGGTGACACCGAACTCGTAGTTCTTAATGACATCCTCTTCAGCCAATTGGGTGTATTTGGAGCCCAACTTGGCAAAAATCAACAAGTTAGCGCCATCGGGTCTGGCCTGAGTGGTGAAACCAGCAGAGTGCAAGGTTTCAGTCAACTGCTGGAGATCACTGTCGGCCTGGCCAGTGGTGGTGCCATTTTTCAGCGGATATTTCACCAGCAAGACGAAATCTGGGTTCGATGCTTGAATTGACATGGTTTGATTATCAAAGCCAATTGTGGGCAACACTGCTTATATAATGTGTGTCAGTTGCTGAAGGATGAAATTCGGACAGCAAGATCCAAATACAGTCGCGGTAGCCGGTTGCGTCTGGGGAACAAACGAAGCCTGCGACCGTTAAGAGACGGAAGGGAGGTGGTGTGATTATAGGTGTGCTTATCTATGGAAGAGTGAAGAATTAAGGATGAAAGTCTTTATATTGACGCTGGAGAGTGTCTACAACTATTGAAAATGGTTTGATCTCTTCTTAAGTCATCGTTTGCTATCTTTCTCATCATCTGGATCTGATGTTTCAGGTACCGTGGCTGATACTTCGTTTCGCACACTAATTTTTCGCAGCAGAATCTACTGAGCCCCCTCACCGCAAGAGACAGCGGCCGCGTCTGAATGACCATTGCACGTGCAGCGATTGTTCAAGCCTAGTATATATATGTGTGAAAGTTGCAACTGCAATATTTAATACAACGACCATGAACTATTTGAACTATTTGAACTATGTGAACTTTTGAACTTTTGAACTATTTGAACTATTTGCAATCATCTACCTATTCCAGACCAGCGTAAGCTTCCGCCAGAAGCCCCCGCCTCCTCCACCCAGTCCCCCACCATCCGCATTTACCAGTCCTCCCCATAGAAAGTGACCCCGGCTCACATTATTGACCGCCACCATCGACCCCGAACCTCACCCTATTGACCGAAGTAGCCCGTATGGAATCCAGTCCCTTCTCAACCCTTTTTGCCGTAACCGCCAAGGCTCATAACAGCGTCTATTGATATACTACTCCTCAGTAACTCACCACAATCCCGCTATATGGATCATCCCTTGCCCTCCGTGCCATTAACAATATGCCTCATTTATTGTTCTTAAAATTCATTCTGTCCCGTTCTTTTCTTGTCCCCATTGCATTTAACCTTTTTTGCCAGAAATTAAACCGCAACTAAAGCTAACTAACCTAGCTGCCCCTGAAAGAAAGACATTAAACCACAAGTAAAGTTTACTAACTTAGCAAAGCTCAAAGATAATTCGTAAAGTAATTGTACTAGTTTTCATAAATTATAAAATTTCTACATGGGTTTTTTGAGGGAAATGGTTCGAGGGCTTCACTTACACTGGTCTAGGATATTTAAGTGCTTGCAAATAGTTCTAACAGGTCAAAATTGTCTATAAGTTCTCACAAATAGTTTAAAGACGTCAAACTCAATGTAAATTATTGCAAATTGTCTTAAAAGAGGTCAAACCTTGAAGTTAAAGTGATTATAAGAGCTCTGAAGTATATAGAGTTGTTGATAACAGGCGAAATAGTAAACTCTTCAAAATTACTTTCAATATGTGTCAAATTGCTTACACTGGTCTAAAATACATGTGCTTAAGTTCTAATATACGTCAAATTAAAGCTAAAGGATCACCATCCTATGTAACCCTTACCAACAATTCTGAAAACGCGAATTCTACCACTCTTGAATTCTCCGATTTTGTAGCTCTCCTTCTTGACATGTCCAGACGCATCCAGTTCAATAACCTTGAACTTCTCTTTCTTAGGGTCAAATTCGTAAATAATACTGGTATATCCATCTTGAGCGCTGGAACCTTCTCCAATAACAATGCTCTTGTTACCTAAAAGACCCTTTTGCGAGGCGAACTTTCCGTTTTTAATCCACAAAATATCACCGGCCTTGATATCATCAATTTTGGCGACATTGGTGTTGTTAACATTTTTATAGATAGTTACACCATATGATTTATGTCCAATTGGTTTAACCACCTCGGTATTTCCTAAACCTTCCAATACGATCGAAACGACATTGTCAGAAACCTTGGTTCCAATCAAGGTGGCAGCTTTGGAAACAATTGCATTTGCAAATCCTCTGTGGTATTTGTCTAATAAATCCTTACGGATAATTGGAATTGGTTTCGTAAATTGTCTCACGAAATGGATAGTTGATCTAGGGTCTTCAGATTCGTACTCCAATTCAAAGACAAGTTGGGATAAATCATAGAACAAAACATAGTAATCACGGTAGTTCACAGTTCTGTCACCCCTCTTTTTGATTTGATTGGACTCAATTTCAAAAATAAGGTCCACACCGATTCTTCCAGCAAGTGATTCTGGCAATTCGCCCTTGAGCCACCAGTTGGATGCAGCACTGATATTAGCAAGTTCATATTCTAAATCATTAACCGCCAATTCTGCTTGAGTTTGCTCAGATCCAGATCTTTCTTTAAGGGACCGAGAACGGGAGACCGAATCCATCGAGTTTCTCTTGAACGAGGCGGTGGAATTGCCAGTGGAGCTTCTAGCGAGCTGAGGAGGCACAACAGTGGCGTCAGAAATATCCGTAGAAGCACGCTTGGGCACATGGCCAGAGGGGATTGCAGGAGGAGGAATCGAGGTAGGAATTGGGGGAACATCTCCAGCGAAAGTATGCATCCGTCTAGGGGTCTGATCGACTGGGAAGACGTCATTCTCTTCTTCGGAGGATGAATTGTAATCATCCTCTACAATGGTCCTGTTATGTTGTTCCACAGTTTCATCGTCATCGTAAGTATTGGAATCCGGAATCGAGTGAGGAACTGGAGGAATAGAACGAGGAGCAGGTGGGGGAGGAAGCTCGGCAGATGGAGGGCCATCGACGTGAGATATGTTACTATTCAAGGTCGAAGTAGAAACGGGTGGAATATCGGTTGGTACGGGTGGAGGTCTAGAAGGAAGAGATGGACCATCGTTGAAGTCTGGAATTGGTGGTGGTGGTGCTCTTGTAGGAAGAGATGGAGTTTCATTCAAATCTTGCGTTCCTGGGATTGGTGGTGGGCCACTGTGAAGACTCTGTGGTAATTCCGGGGCTGGGTGAGAAGACTTTGGTAAGTCAGATAAGTCCTCATCTGCTTCATAACCAGTTCCCTCAGTTTCAATCACTTGCTTAGTGATTTCGATCTTGTCTTCCTTCTTTGGCTCTTCGGCTCCACTATCAAGGGCATCTGGTCTAGGAACTGGTGGAGGTAAAGGCTTGACCATTTCAGGATGTGTTTGACCCAAGCCAACCTCTGGGAACCTGCCATCGGATTCAGTAAGTTCATCATCCTCAGCCACGGATGGAGATTCTACTCTTGGTGGTAAATCACGTTCGTGTGTCTCCTCAGGATCCACTAATTGCTTTGGGAGCTCTTGATTGCCAACTGGCAAGATAGGAGTAGCCTTTGGCAAATCATCATGAACCTCATGCTTTTCGTGGTCTATTGTTTTAGCGGTTGGCTCTTCTACCGAGGCAAGAGGGTTAGACTCTGGCTCTTTCTTTGGACTCTTCTTGGCTTTTGGTGCTGGTGCTGGTGCTCCGAATGGACTGGCCATTCCCATCATACCGAACATATTTCTTCCACCGGAAATCTTAGCCATTCTTTCGACCAATTTTCTTCTTTTCAATTCTTCATCATCTTCGTCCTCAGGCTGTTCGTCATCGTCTTGCTCGTCTTCTTCCTCTTCCTCTTGTTCGGCATCTTCCACTTCTGGAATATCAACCTGGCGAGCTGTTCTTGAATTGACACTACCGGCTGTGTGTGTACTTTCAAGAGGAGATTGGACGATATCTGAGTTTCTGCGCGAGCCAATGCTATGATTGCGGGATAACTCGGAGGTTTGGGAATCCATGGACTTTCTTGGCACTGGATCTTCAGCCTCCTCTTCCTCGACTGCGGCGGGGCCCGCAGCAGCGGCAGCAGCAGCCTCTTCTTCCTTTCTTGCCTTTGCCTTTGCCTTTTCCTCAGCCAATTTCTTCTTTCTTTCCTCTTGCTTCACTAAAGCCGCGGCCTCTCTCTCGGCTTCTTCGGCTTGACGCTTTTGTAAAAGTGCAATCCGCTCTTTCAAACTTACCTTGGGCTCATCAATTTGCTCTTCGGTTACTGAGGTTCCCTTGATGACCTCAACGTTTGCAGGTGCTTGATTGTGAGCATGACCTATGATTTTAGAATCATCTCTAGGGGTGATTTTAGGGACGTAAGATGACTTACCTGGACTAATGAACTGTTTCTTGATACTGTAAGGATCGTGTGTCTTCTGGCTTGGAAACACGGGCATTGGTGGTTTTGAATTAGCATCAATTGTAGGTGATTTGACTTGTTCAGTTTTTGCGGGGAAACTCTTAGGATGATCAATTGTGGCACTAGGTTCCTCATCTGGAATTGCAGTTTCGTCTGAATCGTCAGCCTTATCGGCTTCGGCATCAGATTCGTCAGCTTCAGCATCAAGAGCAGAATCTGGGGTGGCAATTGGTGCCGCCTTTGGCTCTGGGGCCTTTGGCGCGGGGCGTGAACGTGGAGGAGGAGGCTCTTTGATAACTTCAACGAAGTTACGAGGGAACATACCACTCTTGCCATCGTAGTTACCAGAGAACCATTCCTCATCCTCAACCTCGGTGACGGTGATGATTTGCCCCACGGGGAAAGTCAAATCATCGTCGTATTCCGAAACGTATTCATACGTCGCTTTGACTCTAAATGGAACTGCCGGATCAGACATTGAATCGGATCCTGGTGGATGAATTGATTTGTTGTTGATTTAGACACCAGTAATGGAATTGATGTCGAAATTGTCAACGGGATTGAAGGGAAAGCTGGATAGTGGGTCACGATCGTTGCTTTAGGGGCTATACTGATTGTGCGCGCACGACTGGATATAGCTACGAGAATCGATCTAACAACAACAGCGACAAGTACCCCTAAAGTTAATAAGCACGACAAGTCTGGTGGAATGTCACGACAGCACTCAACAGTTGTGCTCACAGACAAGGTATTGGCCGCGTGTCGTCCTACCAAAAATTTTGACTACCATGACAAATCGAGTATAACATCACTTGACTTCGATGATTCTGGTCAGTACCTTATCTCTGCTGGTATAGACAAGTCAGTGCAATTGTACGATATACACAAAGGCTCACACAGCAAGGATATCAAATCACAGAAGTATGGTGCCCATTTGGCCCGTTTCACGCACAATGGATTGCAGTACTTGCACTCATCCACCCCCAGCGAGAAGGCAGAGATTGACCATGCCATTCGGTTCTCCGATCTTTCCAACAACCAGTACATACGATACTTCAAAGGCCACAAGAGCCAAGTGACCTCCATAGAAGTCAATCCGATCGAAAACACTTTTTTGAGTTCAGGATACGACCATACAGTCAAGATGTGGGACCTCAAGACATCTGCTCCCGTTGGAAACTTGGACATTGGAGCCGAGTCCGTTTTGGCTTATGATCCACAGGGCATTGTCTTCGCCGTTGGGACCTCCAGTTTGGGCGAAATCGCGTTGTACGATACCACCCATTTTGATAAAGGGCCATTTTTGAAGGCAAAGGTTCCAGCAACAACGAGCTGGAATAAGCTCGAATTCTCCAATAATGGTAAACTCATATTACTAGCCACAAACGGTCCAGAGCATTACGTGCTAGATGCATTCACAGGTCAAGTTTTGGGCGTCCTAGAAACTTCAGGCTCAGACACCCACTATAAATACCCCAGTACAGGCTCATGTACCTTCTCTCCATGTGGTAAGTTTGTTTTGGCAGGCGGATCTCAGAAGAATTTGGCTTTGTTCGATCTCAATAGCATTAAATCTACAGATGGCGGTGTACACAAAATCAGCAGCGACAGCAATCCGAAGAGACTTCAACCATTTAAAGTGAGCAGTACAGCAGGGGCGATCCCCAAGATTATCGCTTTCGATCCTAAACTACTCACATTCGCAACCGCGGACAACACAGTGATGCTTTGGCAACCTCAAGACATATAAATAGACATAGCCAGGGTTTCCAAACTCGCTAACTCACATTACTTGTACTATATTTAATACAACTTTTTATGAAAGCAAAACCCTTAATTTACAATAATTGTACTTTTGATTGAAGCAACTCTCATAATGAAGTGTGTGAGTAATTGTACGGCTTCTCACAAAAAGAATGTAGCCTTTTTGTTCTGTATTTATGATCTTTTTTCATAGTCGCAGCGGGCAAGAAAGCTAAGATGAGATATAGTTTCTGTCTATTACAGTCATGACAATATGATTAAAGCACCACAAGTCCACATTCCAATGTGCACAATTCGAACTTACCAAACGTTTTTCTACTCCACGAAAGCGAAGCCGGTTCTGCTCGCAAAGTCGGCCTTTTCAAATCATCTACAGACTTTCCTAGATCAGCCAGGCCGCAAAAACATCCAGCTACCCCAGTCAAAACATACCAACAACCCCGAAACAAGTCAAATAACTTCCTCAAAGAAACTGGACTTCTTGAACTACCAATCCTCTTCGAAAGACTACACCTCATTTTATAAAAGTTCCGAATTGCCTGCTCATATTCAGAGAACGCTACCAAAACAGCCAAGCGACATCAAAGGTGTAGATGACGCAGTATATACACACCTCAGGAAACCCAAGCTCTCTCGATCGATACCGAGAGTTCTTCGTAATGACTATTTCAGCTTGAGGTTTTTCCCTCAAGACCACTACATCTCGAGTTTCCGCAAGTCAAACATCGCCTATACTTTCAGCAACAAGGGTGGGTACAAGTTGAACAGCAAAGTGCTCGAAGATTTGCTTAATAGCTACAAGGGCAAGTATCGCTCCCTAAACTTCTTCAGAGAGAACTTACAGCCCCTTCATACCGCCTTTGGAAGAACAAACTATCGAAAATTTATCAAGAAGTGCTTGTTCGAGTCTCTTCATAAGTACGGCAAAACCGAGCAAGAAGTGCAAAAATTATCGGGGGTATTCCAATTCACCTTCAATTTGGTTCCTGGAACTGCTAAAGCAAGGCAGGCCGTGAAGGATGATTTAGATCGCAGCATCAAGAAAGTACTTTCTGCGGGCTTTCAAAAGGAGTTGAAGAGCGCATCAGCAACTGGAAAAACCACCCAAAAGGAGATTGAACAATTATCCATCCTGGCGAGTGTATTCAATACTCTCGGTGAGTGGGAAATTCCGGGCTATATCCCCAAGCTTCCGTTCCTCAGAAGGGATTCTAGAGGAGCTAGACCAAAAGCTCAGAAAACCCAAAGAACAAAAAAGTAATACCAATAGTTAAATGATTGAAAAAGTCAAAAAAGCAAATTCAAATAGAGGTTAACCTTTACAAGTATTGCTTTATTATTGGCAATGATTTCACGACGTTACGATTATATACATAGAAGAAATAAAATGCACTGGCAAGACTTATACTTACATAGAAGTCATTTTAATGAGCATTGGCAGACTTATCTATACTTCCATAGAAGTTTTTGCTGTATTAAAATCGTATTCTTATTCTATTTTTGTCCATTTAGGCATTTTGGTTTGATACGAGAAATCGTGCTTTTCTCCCTGGTATTCATACTTATAAGCATGGAGCCATATGCCCAGACCAGTCATGTCTTTATCGGTGTCAAATAAACTACGATGGCATTCGGAGCATACCTCATCATTCTTCTTTTTGAGAGCAGTAAGCATTTCCTGGCGCATTTCCTTCAAACTTACCACTTTCTCTTTTAAAGCTTCATCGTTGTGCCAATTTGTCAACTGGAACAAATCGATGCACTCATTTGTCTGAATAATCGACTTGTCTGGAACACAAAATTTAGCAAACTCAGGATGGGCCTCGAAAATCCGTTTGTAGAGCAACATCTCTATTTCACCGTTAAGAACATTGATCTCGTGGTTCGGTAAACTTTGTAGCACTGGATTATATATGTAGTCGTTTGCAATTGGGTAGCCCATATTTCTGAGGTGGATTCTGATCTGATGCATACGACCAGTAAGCGGTTTGCAATTGACGATACTTTCGTTCTTTTCCGGGGAGTATGCGATTCGCTTGAAAATTGTGGTTGAATTAATTGGAAGTGCCTCTGCGTTGAGTGGCTTGATATAACCTCCAGTAGAATTGACAGAGAAAATAGGGCAATTGGCCATCACTTCCTCCTCTGGAAATTGACCTTTGACCCTTGCAACATACTCTTTGGCCATTTTGTCCTTTTCATTTTGGATAATTCCCAGATATTTGATCCCTGCTTCCTTGGTTTTGCCTAGAATCAATATACCTGAAGTGACCTTATCCAACCTGTGACATGGCCATACATTCGGCAACTTGAGTTCATACTTGCAAATCTCGGTCAACGAGTTATAGTAGTAGTTTCCGGTGGGATGTGTCGGTATACCGTAAGGTTTGTTAATCACCAACAATTCATCGTTTTCGAAGACAATTTCGATTTTGGAAGGCTCGCTCTCTTCGCTGATTGGAACGCTGGGTTCATGCATATGTTTTGAGTTATAAATCAAGTCGAATCTCTCAATCTTGCGATCCTTGAGTTCATCCAAGCCCTCAATTTTCACGGGCCCACCCTTTTTGCCATAATTGCTTAAGACATAGATTATGCGATGCGACAAATCATGTTCAATAACCTGTGCCTTTTCTCCAAATTCCGAGGTATAGATATCTATGAGTGTTCTTCCAACCCATCTGGGTTTCACGTGGGTTTGATAAGTGAAATGATACGGTACGACTTTGCGAAGCCCATTCTCGAAGGTGTACCTGCTCATTAAACTATCAAACTTTAAAGCTCATCTGGGAATAAATCGCGGAGAAGTTCCTGCAGGCTTCGAGGACGATGTCACTGCAGATATAGCCTCACCTGGGGGACGAATAATAAAAAGTGTAAGTTTCTATAAAGGAAGTGTTTCTGATAGATTCATTGGAGTAATACAAGAATACTTTGTTAAGTACTTGGGTGGTTTAACTGCAGTTTTGCATTTTTATTATCAGCTGTAGTCTCTTTTCGCAGTCGTTCCAAAGAGGGAGACCAATCTAGGAAGTACACCGAATAAGGAATTCCAAACTCGCTTTGCTTTAAGTATTTTGGCCCCGAAACCTCTCCGGCTTCAAATCTACTGCTATCATTCGTTTAATTTATTAACTAAAGTTACATGGTATGAAGAATTGAAATCACACGAGTGATTTTTGGACGTGTCACCGTAGGCCCCGCACATTAAGCTGGGCCTTTTTCGACTATGTCCATTTGGGTTTTAGAACGTTTCTCCTTATTCATGTTGGAGGAGGGGGTGTAGAACGTTTTGAGTTTGGAGATAACATCGATGATTAGAATGTTTTCAGGTTGGTGGAAATATTAGAGTTATGATCGTTTCCCTAGTTTGTTGGAGGAGGAACATTGGCGGCGTCTTCACCGATGACGTTACCTGGAGGATCGTACTCACAGACGACGTATAAGCCCCAGTTTTCAGCACGACAATCCTTGTAGGCGCAACCCACAGAGGAGGTTCCCTTCCACACAACTTGGGTGAAATGGTTGTAAGTGTTAGCGGCAGAGTAATCGTAAGGCTCATCGTACCAAGCTTGCACAGCCGAAGGACCATCACTGTAACCAGCAGCGAGGTTTTCACCGAATTGACCGTGGGTGTGGGTCAACACACCGGAACAGTCGTAATTGTCGGCGTTGTTTTGGGCGTATTGATAAGCAGCATCATTCCAAGTCAATGGACTGACACCATGGTCAGCTCTGTATTGGTTGTGAGCTTGCAAAATCAGTTGCGCAAACGAGTTGTCTGGGGTCGAGCCACCGCTAGATGGTTGAGACAGAGCAGTAGAAGCAGTAGAAGTTGCTGGGGATGGAACGTATGTGCTTGATGGTGGGGGTGCTTGTTGAGAGGTTTGGTAAGAGGGAGCAACTGGTGCAGGAGCAGAAGAAGCAGCTGGTGCTGGAGCTGGTCCGATTCCGAAGTAGGCGAGCCACTTGGATAAGTTAGAGGTAAGAAGTTGGTCCAAGGTGGATCCGGTTCCGTCGATGTTGGAAGAGTCCTGGTTGTTTGCGGCTGGAGCAGCGGCTGGGGCGGCAGCAGGGGTGGCAGCAGGTGCTGGTGCTGGTGCTGGAGCGGCTGGAGCGGTGGTGGCCACAGGAGCAGCAGCGGCAGCAGTACTGGAAGGAGTGCCGAACCAGTTATTGAAGATATTACCGTTAGGTTGAATCACTTGAGTGGCAGTTTGGTACACAGTCACCACTTGAGGAGCAGGTGCAGCCTCAACTTGTGCTGCCAACGAGGCCAAGGTAGTCAAAATCGCCACCGAAGTTTTATGGTTCACCATTTTCTAGCAGAAGGCAAGATGTCGAGGGATTGAGAAGTTGACAAAGGGCACATATCAGTATATATACCCATCAGAAGACGCCGCCAGCTCAATCTTGGCCCCACCGGTAGCTGCAAAATTCGCAGAGACTCATTGCCTAAAGCGGTGCACTTCCTAATTGGGAAAGCACATCCTTTCCTAATCGGGAAGCTTAATGAAGAAGGCCACCAAGTCGAGAGTGTTCAAGTCCACATGATCGCAAATGAGTAGTTCTGGAGCTGGAAGTGGTTCTGAGGTAATTCCAATCATGGCTGTGTTGTGTTTATCTTTGGGCTTTAACTTTGGACTGTCGAATTCTGAGAACGCACACATGTGGTAGAGTTAAGCCAGTCTTGTAATCTAACCCCACATTTCAATATGAGGTGACTCGTAGGGACAGGAGGCTTACTGCATAAGCCATTGCACTGATCCCTTCCGTAAAATTGCGTAGCCAGATCTGCGGTGCAAATTTCAGAGTTAGCCCAGTAATCAAACAGGTGAAAAGTGTATTTTACCATATAAATTCGCTAATTCATTCAAAAAACTATGATTGGTGTCTAGAGCTTCTGACATGGAATACAAGTTATTGATATCTGGAGTTCTTGACCTAGGTCCAGAAAATATGACCAGTACCTAGAACAATTAAGGTGAGTTCCATTCCATATACCTTCTAGATCGACCGCTTCCTAATTGGGAATTTTTCATCGATGCACAATTTCGTACAGTATGGACGCGCTTCCAGAACATATGTCACTACAAGAAGTTGTGTCTACCACAAGGAGTTACATCTAGAAGGAGCTATATTGCAAGGGATTATGTTATAAGAATTATGTTATAAGAAATTAAGCTACAGAAATTAAAAAATCTTGTCAATTTTGACTATAATAAGTATATATACGGTTATTCTTGCCAAAGTATACATTTATAGTAATCAGAATTTACCCTCGAAGATCTCCTTCAAGCTCATGGCTATGACTTCGGCAACACCACCACCAGTACATCTCACCACAATCTCGAATTCTTTACCTATGTTATCGGTGCTTTTAATAGTGGTAAGTAACCCGTAGTTTGATTTCTGAGTGTGGAGAATACCTCCACCCATCACTAAGATGCCAGCTCCTGGTTCATCTGGGGTAGCGTGCACAACCGAGAAACCCAATCTGGAGAGGAGTCTAACGATATTAGAGGAATTATGTCTGTGGCTCAAGTCTATTCTAACAATATATTCTCCCTCCTTGCCCAAAAGCTCGCCAATTTGTAGCCACCTCTTCTTGAAATCCTCTAGACTAGATAACGAGGTTGAAGCCAAGGTCTTCATCAAAGATACTGGGAACTTAAGGTTGAGCTGGTTAAATGAACCTCCGCACATGAACTTGATGGAGATCACTGGACTCTGGTGGTTTTCAACCACCCCACGGACCTTTACTTCGATATCAATGCTGGACTTCTCATGAATCGTAGCATCGGGTAATTGTTTTAGGCTAAGCACGTAACTGGGGTCTTCGGTTCCGGCGTTGCTCTCAAGGTTCAAGACGGTGAATCCGGTGATATCTGTACCAGCAGTTTTCGCTGAGTTGTTAATAATAACGAATTTGATCAAAATGTTGTTTTTGTCCTTGACAATACGATAAGTAAGTTTAATGAGTTGATTCTCAAAGAAAATACCAGCATCATAATGCAACATTCTATGATAGCCTGAATACCAGTTTGTGGTGAGCGCGGTTGGACGTTCTTCAAATGGATTATCGTTGTTGTCAGTAGTTTCTTCTTTTTCGTTTTCGTTAGTGATACCCAAGTTGTGAGTAGATGAAGACTTCAATCCACGGTTGCTTGACTTGGTGATGTTTTGAGCAGCAACAAGCGAGCTTGCTCTGTTTCTTCCAACAATGTGGTTCATGCTTCCGATTCTGTTCATAAGTGGACTCTCTGTATTAACAAACACTGGGAATGGTTTGATGACTTGTTTGCTGAGCTTTGAATCAGCATGCGATGTAATCAACTTGAAATATTCCGTGGATCTTGTTTGAATTTCCAAATCAATTGACTGTGACTCTATATCGAACAAATCGACAATATCTGGAACGAATGCAGCGTCGCGAAATTTCAACAGGAACTTAAGGAAAGTGCTCAACAACATGGCTCTGGTCACAAGGGAGACTTTGAAATATGATTGATACAAAAGCTTGAATTGCGCTTCGATTGAATGGTCTGGTGATTCTGTGAAGTCTTCTCCGTACTCTCCCAAAACAAATGCGGCAACTTTAACCAAATTCTCCGAGAGTCCGATCACTGGTTGCGGTCTTCCCTTTATCGTTTCGGGATTAATTGGGGTTTTCAATAAATTGATAATCAATTTACAAGTTTTGGCCTGTAAACCTTCGTTATTAACCACGATTTGCACGATTCTCTCCCAAACCTCATTGCTGATGTATCCAATTCCACTAGCATTAGATCCACCTCCTATTGAGAGAAGCTTGAGCATTGTGGTTACATACCAGGTGGAATCGTTTGCGAATTTTTCAGCAAGAATCGCAATTTTGATCGCCAAATCTGACTTCAAAGAGAAGTCCGCAAATGGGAAAAAATCCAAAAGTTGACTGATGACGACGCTGTAAGTTTCTGAGTTACAGATAGTGTACACCAAATCTAACGATTTCCTCTTCACTGAAATATCTCTGTCATACATCAAATTGAATATTTTCGGTAAGTTCTCGTCGAACTTATTGAGATTCATCGAAGAAAGATAATTGGAGTTCAGTCTGGCTGTCAATTTGATGAGAGCGTCCAATGAAAGGTACCTGGTGTTGGTATCGGGAGAATCCAATAATAACATCAATGCATTGATGGCGCCATTGATAGCTTCTTTGGATGCATTCAAGAAGACTGCCAACGACACCGCTTGGAAAAGAATTGAGCTTTGCGAATTTCTATTGGGTAGCCCACTGACTGGTTTGGATGCATTTTGGATCGATTGAGCAATAACTTTGCGCAAATTGGCAAGGGTTTGTTCGTCGATATCTGAGACTGAGAGTGCTGGTATTCCACTGGAGGTATCAAGCAAGAAGAATTGCTCCACCAATTGGAACAATTTGACAATAAGCCATGGAGCAGGCGACTTATAGTAGAAATATTTCTCCGGACACTCTTCATCGATGATCAAAGATACCAACCGCTGTGAAACCAGCGGAATAATGGATTTGACGATTTGAGGTTTGAAATCCATGGTGAACTGAATGAGTGGAATGCTGCTGATAACTACCCCAAAATCTTTATTGTCGATAAGCTGGAGTAATCTGGGGATCCAATTATTATTCGATACTATAACATCAGGATATATTTTGAGTAAGGTCAATAACGCAATGGATGATTTTTTCTTGATGAGAGTATGCTTGATGGGAGATGTACAGTATGAGTAGACAATATCAATGAGCTCAAGCCATTGTTCAGAGCTAGGATCGGATTCTTCAATCTTGACCAGAAGTGACTTTGCGGATTCATTGAGGTTGAAATTTGATGCAATGAACTGGATTGCCAAACAATTTATATCCTCATCATTGGATTTCAAGTCTTTAACGAGATTGGAGTGGATTGAAGCAAGAAATTTGGTCAAATATTCTTTCCTATTCGCGTGCTTATCTTTGTCATAGCCACATAAAATGGAAACAGAAAGGTAACCAAGCAGCTTCTCGGAGTACACCGTCGAATTCAACAATTGATAGGATTCTTTAATACCGAAATCAGCAACATCGGAGTAGCCCAACAAGTAAATGTAGATAAGTTTGCAAATATACTTCTTTTTTTGGTAACCGTTCAAGTTAGTGCTAAATTTGGAGTGGATATTGTTGATTTCAAGATTTATTCTCTTATCCTCTTCGGAAAGATCCTTAGAATTCCTCAAGTCAAAGATGAACTGATTCAATCCTTTCATCGGTTGCGGCATCTTGAAGGGGAGCCGGTGATGGTGGTGATCGGCAAGCAACAAGTGTGGTTTGTAGATCAGTGTAGGTACAGTTTCAAGTGTCTCGGTCACGTGTTCGGTGCTTGATTCACCACGGGAATCTCGGACCTTGAGTGAATATAACGAAGGAAGTTATAGATTCTGCTATGTGGTTCATCAGAAGCAAAGTTGTGTAATTGGAGGATTCATAATGGCATTAGCTCTATAACTTTCAATTAACACATTTAAGGAATGAATCTGCTATCGTGAGGCATTGAAAAGCGAGCGCAAGAAACCGGAAGAAGCTGCAAAATCTGCGAATCAATACTTGAAAGCTCTTTAGCATTAATGAAACAATTCCAGTCCCTTTTGGATATTCTTTCAATTTAATAGACCTCTCCCGGTGTTGCAGCCAGTGCTGGTAGCCATCTCTTTGCTCACGTGACCATTTTCACAAGTCGTGGCGGGCCCGCGCGAGCGTTCCGGCGCTCCCATTGGTCGAGGCATTTTTTAGTACGAACCGGCCTTAATCAATAAAAATTCAACAGTGTCAACTGAACTTCATCAATTGAATCGTCATGTCCTCCGTTGCCAAGACTGCCTCCACTAAGTTGAACTGGGCTAAGGTCATTTCCTCCTTGGGCTTGACCGGCTCCACTGCATCCTCATTGACTGCTTTCAAGAAGAGATACGATGAAGCTAAGAAGGAAAACTTGAGCTTGAAGGAACAATCCACTGAAGTCGATTTCGAGCACTACAGATCCATCTTGAAGAACACCAAAGTCATCAGCGAAGTTGAAAAGGCCGTCAACGGCTTCACCCCAGCCACCTACGATGTCTCCAAGAGCTTGAAGAACATCGAACTTTTCGAAGAAAAGGCCGTTGAAAACGCCAAGTTGACTGAAAAGTCTGTTGGTGAAGAAATCACCAAGTTGCAAGCCACCCTCAAGGACATCGAAGGTGCCAGACCATTCGACCAATTGACCGTCGACGATGTTGCTAAGGCTAGACCAGACTTGGACGAAAAGGTCACTTACATGGTTAAGAACGGTAAGTGGGACGTTCCAGGTTACAAGGAGAAGTTCGGTGACTTGACCGTTATGTAAGTCCGCAATTATATCATCACGACATCAGGAATAAAACAGATACATTCAGACTACTGTAGCCCTATCAAGAATTGTTTGGTTATTCGTTTTACCGGTTTAATTCGATGTAAAATATGTGTACCAGCCCAATACTAAATAAGTGAAGATGTTAGCTCTTCAATATCTGCCAAGTTCTGACAAACTTATGATTTGAAATTTTAATTTAATGGTATCTAATTGATTTACTTCCCTAATATTTACATATTCCATATTACTTCTCTTGTTGATTCCCTTCGATCCAGCGCTTTTCTTGTACGTCCCATAGATGTAAGGATTTTCCTCGATATATCACCTTATCAAACTTTTCCAAGTATGCAGCAGGTAGGAATGACACACTGGTCAATTCGCTGAACTGCAATTGTTTATAGCCCGATTTGTATCCTTTATCGAAATTACAATCGTATGAAGTGACCACCACGTTGCATTTGTACAAATCGGCAATTTGATCCAATAAGTCTTTGAATGTCAAATACAATGCCTGGCCACTGGTAAACTCGAACAATCCGAATTCTTTGTAGTTAGAGCGGTTTATCATTTTGATTTCCCAGAAGAAAATCGAAAGACAGTCAATTATCAACACTTCAAGCACGACGTCCGGTATTAACTTGCCAGCAAGTATTTTCCTTAGTGTTTGGATAAGATCGGCAAAATGTGATGGCGAATCAAGCCTTACGGACTCTGTTGGACATATGGCGCCACATGGAATAATCACCAGATTATCGTTTCCAATCTTCTTAAGAAACTCGTTTTTCAAATCTTTGCGGCCAAAGATAAAGTGACATGTCTGGTTGTGAAGGGTAACGTTGGTGAACGGCAATGGCTTCGTATGTTTCGTTAGTGTTATGAAGTCAAGCAACCTATACTGGATCATTGGATCCGAAACGTGACAGCCGCAGCAAAATATATGTGACTGGCGCAGTCGCTAAAAAGTAGTACCTAAAAAAATATATGGCTGACCGCGACTATTACTGTTTCAGTGACGTTAGCCCTTAGGACTTGCTAATTGCGTCTGGTTCCAAGAGTGTCTCCAAACCACTTGGCAGTTGAGCTTCAACCCTGCAGGACTGCTGATCCGCTACCCTACCCAACTTGGTCCTTCAATAACTTGGTCCTTGGCATCCGTTTGTGGCTTCTGTTTCCGTGCCTTATCTTTTCCTAATGTTTTACTGGAAAAGTGCACGCGGAAACTTGAAGGACGCCATCTTAAATGGTCGGCCTCCCCATGTTTTCATTGCCAAAGCGATGGTCAACTTCAGTTACATCCTTCTTTGGTTACTCCTCGTCATCATCATAAATCACATCCCAAGATCCCAATACATTTTCACCAAATTTTTGTTACGACTAGACACCTATTTATTCGACTTTTATCATGAACCCTTTGGTTCCCTTTCATGCTTGTTCTGCGTGCTATCGGGCAGTTGGCTTGTCTACGTGAAAGCGTTCACCAGTGGGCCCATGATGGAACATGTATCATCTTTGGAGCTAGAGGATTTGGATTCCAGCTCCTCGTCTAGCCCCTCGAGTCCATCCAGCCCTTCAACCGAACACCCCAAGGTGGAAAAATACTTGCCCCACTTCAACAACGAACGGTTGATGAACCATATCAACGCGACCGAGCATTATAGACCCTACAACTGTTGGAATTTGGCAGCGCCCCTTCTATTGGCAGCCTCATGGTTTATCATCAATAGTGTCTATACGTTGAAGACTCCACTTTCCAAAACTAAAAATTTGGTGGCCTGGATCTTTTATGTGGCCTTGCAACTCTCAATTCCACCGCTTGTGGGATTCTGGCTCTACTTGTTCCATACCCCTGGAGCTTTGAAGTTGTTCACGATCTCATTGGGCCTCCAAAACATTTTGGTAGCATTCACCCAACTCGCTTTACCAGGGGCATCGCCAATGTTCCTTCAATTGTATGGAGAAAATAAAAATCCAGACTACGATATGTCCTATACCGACGGGATCACGCGTCAAGACCTCAAATTCGGATCCTCCATCTACCGGGCAGTTTATTACGTGGCCCCTCATAAATTCGCAACCATTCCTTCAGTTCATGCTTCTATGTCATCATTAATCTTCTTTTTTGTCAGTTATTACGGTGATTGGAAATCACTCAAATTCCTTGCGATCGTGTACCTTTGCGGGCAATGGTGGTCGGTGCTTTATTTGGATCATCATTGGCGACTTGACGTGCTTCTCGGATTGTTCTACTCCTTGGGTATTTGGGTGTTCATCCGTTATTGGAAGCACGGAATCAAAACCTTGGACGAAAAGTTTGTCCGTCTGAGACTTGACCAAGACTTCGCCAAGAGTAGTACCATGGGTATGCGGCTTTTCAAGGGCACGGCCTATCAGGATCATTTTGATCCACTCAACTAGTCGCTTTCCCCGCCGTCCCCAAGGCAACCATATACAATCAATATATCTATAGACTGGATTCTTCGTGTGCAACGGTGATGTGTAGTGCAGTTTTTTTTATAGTACAGCTTTTTTTGCAATTGCAATTGCAATTGCAATTATTTCAGTTAGTCCCGCCAATGATTGAATGCAAGCTGAATGCTCGACACGCTCGCTCCTCGAGGTAGCATACGACGGCTACAATCACGCTTGAATGTTTAGCGGCGCGACCAATTCTATTGTTAACGGTTTTGAGACCCCAACACTGCAAAATCTAACAATACGGTTTAGTCTCACGGGACGATGACGACCCATCATATAAATTGGAAAAGCATAGCATGAATATTCTGCTAACTACACAACGATGAGATTCAGTCAGCTATTGCAAACTCTTATGATGGGAGCCGCCGCAATGGCGGCACAAACAATTCTTCTCACCAACGATGACGGATTTGCATCCACCAACATTCGTGCCGCATACCGTGATTTGAAAAAAGCAGGGTACCAGGTGATTTTGGTGGCACCAGTCGACCAAAGATCCGGATGGGCTGGGAAATTCGATGTTCCTGATTCCAAGACTTTACATGCCGACGGTGAGTTCGGATACGTCAAGGCAGGCGAACCTTCGTGGGGACCTGATGCCAATGACTCTAATATATGGTACTTCAACGGTACTCCATCTTCATGTGTTGCATTTGCATTGGACTATGTGATTCCGCAGCATTTTGGCAATGTTAGTGTGGACTTGGTTGTCGGCGGTCCTAACGAGGGCCCAAACTTATCCCCTGGTTTCTATACTGCTAGTGGTACCATGGGTGCAGTTTACACTGGAATCTACCGTGGAATTCCTGGAATCAGTTTCAGTGGTAGTGATTTCAACAACAGTTTCTTCCAAGACTCCTTGAACGACGATGAAGACAATCCTGCCAATATCTATTCTGGAAAAGTGGTGGAGCTCACGGATAAAGTGCTCCAAAACGGCACTCTTCCAAGCGGCACTGGGTTGAGCGTCAACTTCCCTACTGTTGGTACATTAAATCCTAAGTGTTCTTCTCCTGAATGGCTCATGACTCGTGTTATGGGGTCTGGGATTTTCATGCAAAGTTTGACTTTCGACGATAATTCCGGACTCTTCAAATCGGGTACCCAGTATTATGACGGCACTGTCAGTAACTGCGAAGTGGGCGACTGTAGCCTTAGTGCCGAGTACGATATCTACCTTATGAACAACTGCACCACCACCGTGAGTGTATTCAGCATTGATTATGATGCCAACATCAACAACGGCAACAAAGTCCGTAAAACCCTAGGTTTTTGATTCCCAGGAAATATGAACCTTCTGGTTTTAATAGATACCCATTAGATATGAACCCTCTGGTTTATAATAGCAACCCATTATATATTAACCTTTAGGTTCTCAATAGATACCCATGAAATACGAACATTCTGGTTTTCAATAGATACCCATAAAATACGAACCTTCTGGTTTTTAATAGATACCCAGTCAGTACAAAAATTTTGGCATTCAATAGATACCCAGTAAATAAGTAGAACCGCGGGTTTTTAATAGAAACCCAATGAATACGTGAAATCCAGGTTTTTAATTATAGATACCCCTAAATGAACGGGAATGTACTAAAGCTTAATCTATACTTGGACTCGCTTCCAAAAATCGCGACCTCGACAATTCTTTTGAATATTCTTACTGGCCCTCGTGCTTCCACGGCTAAAATGCTAAAAGTCTCATTTTAGACTCATCTGCTTTCACGGGTTTTTAGTGCTAATATTATTCTTATCGGTACACTTTCACGGGTTTATACTAATATTAGTCATGCCTGTTTTACGAGATCACGTTCCAGTATCGTTCCCATATGTGATTTCCGCGAACTTATTTTTAACATTCCGCCGGCTCGCCCTGTTGCAGCCAGTGCTTCCATACAGGTAAAACTTGCGCGAATGACAGGTTCTGGATATTCCGGAACAATAGGCAGCTATCACACCAGTGTCAAAACTGCCACGAAGGTACAAGGAAAAGTTCCTGAAAGCAGATATTTTGAGAAGTATCAGCTTCCCGCCTCAATTTGTTCTTTCCCCAGGGGGTAATGTAGAATTCGGGACTAGTTGTTTCGCGTAAAGGCGGCGCTGAGGCTTAAGGGTCCACAATAACGGTTAAATGTGAGAAAGTTCCATTCACCTCAATTTTGCGCTATTTGAGGTCTGGTGGCTTAATTTGCTATTTATACAATAGCCCGCCGCCACCATCACCTATATATAGTCTAATGTAATTGCCTGTTTCGCGTACCCAGACACATCACGACTCAAATGGACTCACTCTTGTTACTGATCCCACCGCAAGAACGGGTGTCCTTGTCGGTAAGGAATCTCACTGTGGCGGTTGAAAAAAGGCAGTCGCCGGATATCGAACTGGGCAGCCATTGCATCTTAGAAAATGTCTCATTTGATCTCGCTCCGGGGGAAATGTTAGCCATCGTGGGAGGCTCCGGAAGTGGCAAGACAACCCTCCTCAACGCTCTATCGACTCGTTTGGGCTATCAGAGTAAAGGGTTGCAGTTTAGTGGCTCCATCTCCTATTCAACTCCAGCCGGTCTTTCCCACATAAAAAATTCCTACTTGTTGCAAACTGACATCTTTCTTCCCGGACTCTCGGTCTTTGAAACGCTCATTTACCAAGCGAATTTGCGCATGCCTCCACTGGTAACGAGCATTGAGAAACACAATTTGATTGAGCAGTTGCTCGATACCTTGGAGTTGTCTCACCTTCGAGACCAAACAGTCACTAGCTTTACCAATAAAATACATTTGTCTGGAGGTGAACAAAGAAGACTTTCATTGGCCATACAATTGTTAAATAGACCGTCTTTGCTTTTCTTAGATGAGCCAACCACCGGTTTGGACGCCAGCAGCTCATTAAAATTAATATCAGTATTGAAAAAACTCACTGGCCCCAATAATGGGCTCACCGTCATATTATCCATTCATCAGCCGCGGCTTGAAATCTCCAACTTGTTTGACAAGATATGCCTTATGACAAGAGGTGGTAGAGTGGTATATTATGGCTCGTTAAGTAACTCGTTCAGTTACTTCAATAGTTTGAGCTTCTTAAGCAGCACACATTTCAATAATAGAGAAAGCTCAAATTTCATCGACTTCATCATGGATCTAGCGGTCAAAGACACTTCATCCAAAGCCAGAGAAATGCTTAGTCTACAAAGAATAGACCGTTTGGTCAAAAACTGGAAAACCGTTTACAATGTGAACTATGAACCTATATCTGCATCCGATACCAAAGAACAGTTTCAGAGACTTGAATTACTACTCTCCAAATCGAAAAACGATAAAATTCTGTTTTTCCGTGAAGTTTGTGTTCTCACCAAAAGAACATTCGTTTTGACATCAAGAGACTGGCTCTCGTTGTTGGCATTGAACGGAGGCTCCGTATTTATGGCATGTGCTTGCGGTTGGTTATTTTTAGATCCTAAAGGTGATTTACCGGGAATAAGAACAACCCAATCCAGTTTATACGCAATGATGGAAATTATTGGTTTTGCACCCATGTTCATTGAAATTGAAAGATTATGGGCGGCCGATGGTCTCAACTTCTTCAGGGAGTACAAGGAAAACTACGTGAGTATCAGTGGATTTATACTATCTAGAAGATTGGGTAAGCTCCTTCTCGAAGACTTTCCCGTGGGTGCTCTTTTCGCAATCATTACCTATTTTATGTGGGGTTTAAGAGGAGGTGCAGGGCACTTTTTCATTTACTTCGCAATTGTGGTATTGACAACTTTCATGGGTATGGCCACCGCCATGGTGTGCTTTGGAATTGGTACTGATCTTGCCATTTCCTCTCTATTTTTAAACATCTTTTACCAATTGCAAAATAGTGCATGTGGGTTTTTTGTGAATGCGAAAACTTTACCAGTCTATGTTAGGTGGTTGAAATACGTTGCATATTTTTGGTACACTTTCGGTGCTTTGAATGCAAACCAGTTTTCAGATTGGAAGGGAGATTGTCCATATGATGATGAAAGTCAATGTGTCCAATATTCTGGTAACTACCAACTAAAATTGCTTGGATATCCTGTCCATTGGATAGGTGAACCAATTGGTATTTTATGCGCCTGGCTAGTAGGCTTCTACATCATTAGTTACTTTGGCCTCTATTTCAAAAATTATGACCTTGAGATGTCAAAAACTAAAGAAAATAGAATCGGAGATGCTGAACAAGAGGACGAGGATGATGAAAAAGTGGAGGAAAGGACAGGAAATGAAGAAATCAGAGGCATAAGGGAAGATACTGAAAAGCCTGAATTATCACTGACTTCGGCGGATACTAATAAATCGAGGAATACTGATGTATTCGCTGATGGATATCATGACTACCAGTCACCCAGTTCTAGGAGCTCAAGCAATGAGCATCCTTTTTCTAGCGGAAGCTCACAAATTCAACATGATGACACTACAAAAATTGATATCAACCTTCGACACATCAATTTGTCTGTCTTTTTGAAGCTGCACTTTTGGGCCAAAGGTGAAGAACGAGTTATTTTGGACGACGTCGAAGCCGAATTTGCAGGTAACTCGATCAATGCAATTATGGGACCTTCTGGTAGCGGAAAAACGACGTTGTTGAATTACATATCAAGAAGATTACCAGGCGGTTCGAAATACAAGAAGAGCGGAGAAATTCTCTTGAATAACGGTCAATTGATAACCCGCAACGAATTGGCCAAAATTTCATCCTATGTGAGTCAGCATGATGACTCCTTGATCGGAAACTTAACAGTAAGAGAGACTCTTTATTTCCAAGCAAAACTCAGATTACCTCCAGAAGATTTACCTCTGATTACATCGATTGTAAATACCTTGATCAGAAAAATTGGTTTGATGGATTGTGCCGATACAGTTATTGGCTCCGAATTTGTCAAGGGAGTTTCCGGAGGTGAGCAAAGACGGGTTTCAATCGCTATTCAGTTGCTTAGCAAGCCAAAAATATTATTTTTGGATGAACCAACTTCTGGTTTAGACTCCTCGACAGCCTTGTCGATTTTGAAACTTTTGAAGAAGTTGGCTAGTGATAATAGTACCACAATCGTTCTTACAATTCATCAGCCAAATGAAGAAATGGTGAAAGTGTTTCAAAATGTCCTTCTATTATCGAGAGGAGGAAGAATCATATACAGTGGTGAAAACACAAATATTAGAAATTACTTCCAAGAGATTGACTACGATATTCCTGATGGAGTCAATGTTACCAACCATATTTTGGATTTGGTCTCTAGAGGTCTAGATGAAAATAAGGAAACTACAGAATTCAGAGTTCAAGCACTTGCTAACGAATGGAGAAATCATAAGGAAAAGAGATTGCTGGTTCATAATATCAATACTTCAGGTCAAATTGATACCAAATATTTCCATAAGAAGCGTTCTGCCTTCCATGTTACGCTTTCAACCATCATCAAAAGACAATTTTTGAACTCTATCAGATCGGCCGATATCTTATTTGCAAAAATGTTTCAGACCATCTTGTTGGGGATAGTTCATGCGTTGTTTTTCGCTAGATTGAAACATGATCAACCGGGAATTGTTAATAGGTTGGGTTTGGTCCAAGAAGTGCTCAACTTATACTTTGTCGGACTCATCAATAACATATCATTATACCCTATCGAAAGAAATATCTTCTATCAGGAATACAAGGATGGAATTTATGGTGTCACCGAGTTCAACCTTTCCTATCTTATCAATGAATTGCCAGTTGAGATTTTACCATGCTTGTTCTTTAGTGTGATGGTAGTATTCGTCGTCGGTTTACCAGCAACCCCTGCGATGTTCTTTTCGATGTTCTTTTCCAGTATTACGGCTATCAATTGTGGTGAGTCTTTGGGAATCATTATAAATAGTATATTTGACCATCTTGGACTCGCTACCAACATTTTGTCGAATATAACAATCTTGGCAATTTTTATGGGGGGTACTATGGCTATAAATATGCCTCATTTCTTTCAAGCCTGGAATTGGATAAACCCTATGAGGTACGCTGTTGGTATCTGTATTACATATGGATTCGAGAACCAGACATTCAAGTGTCCTAAAGGTGTTGATTGTTCTTTGACCTCAGGTCAGAAGGTCTTAGAGACTTACGGTTTAGTAATCAATACCAAGGCCTGTTTCGGGGCTTTGGCTGCTTGTCTTGTTATCTACAGATGTGTTGCATTTGCCTCGGTGTATCTCAAAGTGAAGTACATGAACTAAAATAAGACCCTATAAGAAACTTAAATTATGAGAGTTACAATACCATAAATTTTAATAGATAATTAATATCCTTCAGTTCCTTCTAATATACTAGCTGTAATTTTAATAGAAAATTATAATCCATTACTTAACACTCTGACAATTTAGTATGATCCTCTCAACTTAAGCTTGAATTTAGCATTATTTCAAAATTAATAGGCGTTCGATTGTGTACTATAGCTATGCCTATATGATAAATGGGGACTTCCTCTATATATTCGAGATTTTATTCCTCAACTGCGCAATCGATCAATTCAACCACATCCAAGGTGACTGGATGACAGTTCGAGTGGATAGCAGTGTCGTACAAGTTGTAGAAGTCTCCCGAAGCGCATTGGTAAAACTTGGTGCAACCACCTAACGCAAGTCTACCCGTATCAGTGACAGACCAACCGGCTGCGAAAAGTGCGCCGTATTGAGGAACTGGACCATCGAACTGGAACTGATGGTTGGAAACAATAGACCCGATTCTATTATTGGAATCGAGTAAAATGGAGTCTTCAAGAGTCATACGAAGAGTTGCGTTGGTCAGGCATGCCACTGCATAGACGGGGGAAACGAACTCCTCATCTTGGTTAGACCATTCCTCTTCAGGTACAATGTCATCCCCTGGAGCCAGATTCTCGTACTCGGGCTCTTCTTTAACATACTTGTTACCATTTTCACGATGTGGGATACCAAATTCTAACTGTCTCTTTTGGAAATCTCCGGCTTGATTGGGACTTCTCTGTACTTGTCCATCATCAATTTGAATAGCGACATCCCCCTCGTTTGTAGGCTTGGGTGCCAAAGTAACAATCGATCTGGTCACCTCTGTAGTTATAGAGCGAGCTGGTGGAATGGCTTCTGGCTCTTTTGGTGAGCCATCCTCGTCAACAACATATGGATTGACAACTACGCCGAACTCAAAAGGTAAAGTTTCAAAAGATCCGGGAAGGCAGGGTTCTTCTGGGCGCAAAAGAGTCCAGTCGTCGCCAGATTCGGGAAAGTAGAGACTGAGTGCCAATCTGGCAAGAATTAATGCTTTGAAGATAAACATTGGGCGGCCTTGTTAATGTTAAGGTGGTTACAGATGCGATTGCAAAATTCGAAGTTGCAACTTTTCATTTCGCGACAATTTACTTGATGCGGATTGAAGAATTGCAAAGACTAGAAATTGCAAAAGCGAGTAAACTGTAGAACTAGTTCAATGGTGCTTTAAATGCTTTATCTTGAAAGTTATAAGATTCATTTACTTTGGCTGAATATTGTTGTCATTCGTCGGATATTTAAGTGTTTCAAGCCTGTTAACCAATAAAAAACGATTTCTCCCTTTTCCAAGCAATAAAACGAACCTACTCCTCGATAGTTGTGTCTAGGCTTTACTTTCTCATACATCAATCACATACTCTCGTTCCTTACATTCTTTACAAATTTTTGTGCAATCACCGGATTATACATCTTTGGAGTCACCGTGACTATCCACTGCCGATCGTCGCGAGTCATAGGATCTCCCCTGCATATGCGCCAACCAGTGATTTTACAGATGAGTAAGCCTGAACAAACCCAATAGCTATCAACTCCAAGATGTTCTCCAGAGGCTTATTAAACACAAGCAGATTCGTAAGTACACCGTGGAAGTGTCCATTCATCGATACTAACGTCCCAGGCTTTCACAAACGCCGTTAGGGCCCCAAGAGCCGTCCCAAGATTGCAAATCAGATTACTCTCCACCGAAATCAAGGATGCTATCGACAAGGCCGTTGCCTCCTCCAAGGTCGTCTTGTTCATGAAGGGTACTCCAGAATTCCCTCAATGTGGTTTCTCCAGAGCTACCATCCAGATTTTGGGCCAACAAGGTGTGGATCCTGAACATTTTGCCGCCTACAATGTGTTGGAAGATCCTGAATTGAGAGAAGGCATCAAAGAATACAGCTCGTGGCCTACCATTCCTCAGTTGTATGTCAACAGCGAGTTTGTTGGTGGTTGTGACATCATCACCAGCATGTCCAAGTCCGGAGAGTTGGCTGACTTGCTCGAATCCAGTGGTGTTTTGATTCCCGAGGAAGATGCCCCAGCTGCTCCCGAAAGTGCCGACATTAAGGTTAGCCAAAGATCTTAAGTGTAAATAGATATCATAACGCAATTAGAGATATGGTAATATACGAAATCTATCTTCGATACCTCGAGAATCCGCAAAAGTATAAATCCCATACTCAACACCACGAGATTTTCTGGTCACTCGTAAAATACGTTGGCGCCACAACCCAAAATGTACCGTCACCTATCGGCACACCTGGAATTCGCAAACTACGATATCACCGAATGCATGATGTTGATGCTACAAGCGAAGGTCGTCATATCCGGAAGCGACGGTTAGGTGAAACTTCCAAAGATGAAATCGTCATATCTGATTTTCAGAACAAAGACTTCTTTTTTCGCTAGGGATAGCAACTATTGAGGACAATAACCCATTCGAGTGATGCCTTTTTAGGAAATTCAAGCCGATTTCATCGAATCTCCGTACCGTTCGAAGCTAAATATCATAAGCCTCGTAGCTTGCAAACACGGTTTCTTGAACTCTAAGAGCCTTGAAAAGTTAATAGTTTACGCCTTGTAGTGCAAAAATGTATGCATTCATAACAATATATAATAATAAACCCGGACTGAAGTAAATGGAGCGACCCTGATGCTATAGGACCCTGTATGAGAGGGTAGCAATAAACCATATCTAATCTATGGTTGATGTTAATTGACCTTGAGAAAGAGCTGGCGAATTATGAGAACTAGTCTTTTTCAAACTCTTTGACAATGTAGATGACCTTCTTCTCGAGAGAAGATTAGAATCGTTCAAATTCAAAGTGAATTTGAAGTCACCGTTGATTCCTGAAATTATTGACGACGATCTCGTTTGATATTCCTCGTCTTCACCGTCGGTTAACGAATTGGATGAAGATAAATCGGCATCGTCTTCGTGTGTTAATGCATTGACCACCTTCGTTTTGGAAGGAGTTTTCTTCTTGGAATTAGAGGGTTGAAGACTAGTGATTTGATCATCTTTTTCGGAATCGTCATTCTCCTCATCGTAGTCTGCCTCGTAATTGCTGTTGATCTTGAACACGTCTTTGAAGTTTAACTTATTCAATTGGTCCTTGGTAGGATTTGGTGTCTTGATACGCTCAGTCTTCTTGGCAACAAAATGGGAATCCGATGATGACGAGAATGAGTCGCTGTCATCACCGATTTCTCCATCTTGTGACCTTTCCTCTATGTTCTCAATAAAGTGTATCACTGATGATCTATGCTTGTTGGAGAATTCCTCACCACTGGAAGCCATTTCACCGGCAACATCAACACCAGATACCGAAGCAGCTGCTCTAGAACCAATCATGGCAGGATTATCAAAAACCCTCTTGATAGCTTCAGCACGAGGAGAAGTCAAAGGTTGATTAGCTGTGCCACATGTACCAAAGAAGGAGTTGTCAGTTGGAGGAATTTTCGAATTCAAAGTAGCTGGCGAATCTGAGGATAATGATGTGCTTGAATTTGCGAACTCGACATGTTCCACTTCGTTTTCTTTCTTGAATGGATCCAATTCATGAACTTCATATTCATGATAACCTTGACCGAAATAGTTGGCATTCGTTTCGGATCCCTTGACCCATGGATGTTGCCAGATTTCGTCGATCGAGATTCTGGTTTCAGGGTCGGTGTCGATCATCAGCGAGATAAGATCCTTTGCTTCATTGGAGACTTCGTCCCACCATGGCTTGAGGTACTCGAAATCACCATTCAAGATCTTATTTGTTAACTGATTAGGATCCTCGTCATAGAAAGGTGGGAATCCACATAAGATAGTGTACAAAAAGCAACCGAGAGACCAGATATCGACAGCTTTGGAGTAGTAATTTTTGCGGGATAACTTACTACGGAAAGTCTTCTTTTTCAAAGAAGCCGAGGAGATACCTCCATTGATATCATTAGGTGAGCTTGAAGTGTTGCATGTTATAACCTCAGGTGCAGTGTAACCAGCAGTGCCACAAGGGGTTTTCAAGTTTTGATGGAATGAGTATGATGATGCAGAGGGAAGTTGTTTGGCGAGACCAAAATCAGCGAGTTTAATCACACCGATGGTACCACCACCATAATTAGGTTTGAATTCACCTTCGTCGATCTTTGTAGAGTCATCAGACTTACGAAGAGCTTCTTTGAAGGCCTTGGTGGATCTTGGCATGTATGGAATTTGATTGAAAAGTAAGTTTTCTGGTTTGATATCTCTGTGAACTATATTATGATCATGGAGGTGTTCGATGGCAGAAAGGAGTTGTTTGAAGACGTGCTTGGACAAATCTTCGGAGAAGTATGTGTACTCAATGATCTTGTTGAAAATCTCACCACCATTGCAGTAGTCGAGAATAAGGAAACAATGTCTAGGAGTGTCGATGTAATGGAGAAGTTTGAGGATGTTCTGGTGCTTGCCCATTCTTTGCATGATATTGATTTCATTCTTGATGTTATTCAATTGTTTGGTAGTAAGGTGGTCCTTGGAGATGATTTTGATGGCAACGGTGGTGTCATCATGCAACGTATCGATGGCCCGATACACGGTGGAGAAAGCACCTTCGCCAAGCAAAGATACTAGACGGTATGCATCGGGTAAGTCGGGGTAGTTGTCATTCAACGACCCATTGAATGAAAATACTGGTTGATGCAGCGTGGCTTTAGGGGTAGTTTTAGCGGAGGATTTTACTGGTTCAGTAGTACTTTTGATCAGTGTGTCCGCGTTTGTCGATAGAGAGGACTTGGTGGAATGTCTGGATGAAGTTTTTCTGTCGGTTATGGGGGCATCATCGTCATGGCCATTGGAGACGAAGAGTTTTTTGAAGTTCTAACGGTTAGTAACGAACACGATCGGGGCGTAACGGGCTTAGTCAGGGATCCGACACGGCCGGAGAGGGCTGGGTGCTAGCCTAGCAGTAGCCGAAGCTCTTGGATAGTATTACTTACCAGCATCAAAGTCATGATTCAAGCCAGTACACATCGGATGGTGAAGACGCAGATCAAGATGAAATTAGTAGATTTATAAATGTTTAGCGGATTCGGGAAATAAACAAGCTATAAAAGTAGCCCGGATCTGGCGCAGAGGCTCCCCTCGCGGGGCTATTGTGGAATGGCGTCGTGCCCCGGCGTGCATGGTTGCAGTGGCCTAATTTTAGGGTTACGTCATAAGTGTGGGGTGGGGAGTTTCTAGGTCGGAGTTTATGGCCCAAACAGGCGGAAAAGCAACTTGTGCACAAACACTAAAAGGGGTTTTGCGGAGAAGATAAAATCTTGGCCACGAGTAGGTAACAAGTTACTGATAAGTACCTGGAGGTTCACCGTGGTTGTGCTAGGGACTTTTCGGGCTTATCTAATGGATGAATAAGCGCTCCCCTCGTTTTTCATGCAGGTGAGCACTTTTGTATCTCCCGAGAGAGGGGGTGTGCCCCGGTCACATGGCGACGTTTGTTTCCATGGCGGATTCCAGCACCAACACCAGCACCCTTCACGACCTTAACCGTGGTAGACTAGGGAACCTGGCCCGGTGACAGTTGGAGGCGCGGTTGCCCTTGCGTATCCAACGCGCTATCTGAATTCTCTAGATTTGTTCGACGGTGGCACCACCCCCCGTTGAAGTGGAATGCTGTCTCAGACACCAAACACGCACCTTGCGGTATCAGACCAAAGCCAGAATCACCCAATGGCATAGCGAAAAATTTTTAGTTTTAAGCCACAAGAGTCGCTGGAACATGAGCTCCAGCCGATTTGAAGTAACCTTTGTTAGAGCCTTGAGTCGATTCGATCGCAAAAAAATTGCTAACAACCGCTTGGAGATACCGGGCTTTGAGCGTGGGCACTGGAGATTCAGGTGGACGCCACCACCGGAAGGGCACCAAACGTGTGTAGACGCATCTGGCATCGCAGCACACTAAACAAGGTATGCATGCATGACAGTCTGTAACACGGTCCTGGTTCGCTGTCAACGTTACACACCATGCTGGAACCCCCGCTTATTACTCGAGCAACCGTGGAATGGCGTCGGTGCTTCAGACCCCCATCTGGAAACTTTTGAGAGCGATGTAACTTTGTCCGATCAATCTTACAGTGCAGCTGCGTGCTGCCAGCGGTGATGCGCGGCCCCAGGCCGGAGCAGGAAACGCCGCTACATCACCCTCGTAGCCAATCCGGAAATCAGGAATATATTTTGTACAATACGATGCTATCGTAAATTACGAGTAGGGACAGTTATTTTCTTTGACTGAATATAATCACAAATCAAAGCCGCCTTTTTTTATTGTAACGGTCGACTGCCACTTGATCCAGCCATACTACCCATGTCGCGTCTTGTCTTCAACAAAGCCTGATCTCGCCATCGCACCACTAGTCAAATGGAGACAAGTGGGCCCATTGCCGTATGGACGCACGCGTGCAAATTGTGAGTTATTATTAGAACTTGCAATGATCGACTGGTTAATTTTCGTCGCTATCGATGTTGGCACGAACACGTCATGCTACAAAAGATAAGCATGCTCCGAAATAATTCTTCCATGTTTCTATTTATTGACCGACTCCACGTCCCCATTTGGCAATACTCTTCCCAAAGAGAAAGCCAATCTTCGCATAACTCCCAAACACCGCTCCTGAAGAAGGTGCCAATCTTCGTAATAATTCACAAACACCGTTCCCAAAGAAGGTGCCAATCTTCGTAAATTCTCGCAAACGTTGCATCTTCATGCTGGTTCCCTTCGATTGGACCGTAGATCTAACTGGTAGAACCCGAGCGAATCCCGACGTTTTTCACTTTTTTCAGGTAGTACTTTACTTAATGAGAAAAACGAACATTGCAACCTTGCAATGGAACCAAATAAGTATCATGTAACTGCTAAGAAGAGTAAGTGTCACTTAAACTACTAAGAAGAGTCGAGATTCGAGAATAGTCGAGATCGATGCCCCATGTCAATCTAAGTTTAGAATTATAACAAAAAATATTATTATGGTGTTAATGAACCATATAGAGTATTATTTGTAGGACTATTACGATAATATTTGGCACGCGGCCTTTCTGGCTCACTTCTGAAAGGGTAATGTCAAAAGTCATCCGTTCCAGAAGAAATGTCAAAAACATCCTTGAGTTCTATTGTTTTCAGTTTTAACCTCCTTTAGAATTCCTCGGTACAGGTAAAACCAGTTCTCACAGAATAAATTTCACTATACAAAACTAAGCGAACAAACTGAGCGAAGGGAATTTAATCAACGTATTGCATTCACTCTTGAAATTCTCGCTCGATTCTGGGGAAGTCGATCTTCGCTCGCTTTGAATACTCATTTACTCAAATTGTTTTCCAGTATTAGATAATTATGCCTATGTCACACCATCTTGGATTATATCTGTTTTCTTCCTGAGCAAAGCGAAGTTTGAATTCTACTACATTCCATACTTTTAAGTAAACTTCTCTTCCCTCGGTCCTATTTGAGGGAAAAGCTTCTATTTGGATGTCAAACTTCGCTTTGCTCAGTTTCGCTCAGTTCATCAATTCGTTTTTCGTAGCGCACTAACAAATACTTAATTTTTCATCTCATCACATCTCATCACATCTCATCTCAACCATGTCGGAGCCGGTGGATATGCCACAGAATCCCAACAAGAGGAAGTGGGAACGTCCCACATCCTCCAATGTGGACTCATCGCTCCTCGAAAAACTCACTGAAATCACCACCTCCAAAGATGACTCCCCTCTTTTGCGATTCATAGAGTCTTCTTCCCTTTCTCGCATCTTATCCAACTGGTCCTATTTTGCACTGGTCAACGACCAAACTCACTTCATCGATATCTCTCTGAAGTTGTCACAAGTCACTCATCGCATAAATGTGATTTCCAACCCGGAATCGGCATCCGATCCTGCCAAGGTGGCTAACCAGTTGAGTATTCTTAACTTGAAACCTCAAATCATCGAGTTCTACAAATCGATTCTAAACGATCACATCAAAGTGGTATACAGAGCATTGAACAACCATAAGCCTTCCTTGACCAACCCCACCTTGAGAATCCTTACCAATATTATTGACTATGATGCGTCCATAGCTATCGAGTTCTTAAATACATTTGACTTGACATTGGCCATTTTACCCAAGCTTTTGCTTCCAGGCAAGAACGATGGTGTCAAAAAAGGTTTCCTCCCTATCCGGGCCACTTTCATAAGATTTTGGATCGCTCTTTTATCGAAAGTTCCAGTTCATCACAGACAAGACTTATTGATATCCAACGTCAAAATCATGAACAACTGGTGGAAATTCATTTCCGAGAACGACTCGGTGGATACGCTCGAGTTGGTGCTCGATTTCATCGAAAATAAGATCTTGAGAGAGCCCAACTTTCGCAGATCCATCAAGTGTAGAATATTAAATGAGAACTTTATGCACAAAATCCAATTACTTTTCAACAAGACAGAAAACGAGGTGTTCCATAAAAAGTTCGTCGAGTTCATGGAATTGATCGCAACCGACTCCAAAGTCGGTTTGGTCTATCCTGTTGAAAAATTATGGCATTCTCAGATCACCACCGGGGTGGATATTCAGTTAAACAACAAGACCTTCAAAATCCACAATAAATTGATCTACACTCTCTTAACTGCACTCAAGCCATGGGAAAATAACCCTCAATTGCAGCTCGTGACGAAAATCTTGAAACTGGCTCCAGAATTGGTTCCCTGCTACATGAACTGGATGATCCAGCACGGTGGAGGTTATCATGATCCTACCTTAACATCGTGGTGGATTGGGCACACTTTGTTATATACCCACATTATTCAATTGCCAATTCCAGCACAAATCTTGAGCCAAGTGAGCAGCGATTCTTCCTTCATCAGTCAACAGCATTCGTTCGACCCAAGAACGATTTCGGAGAATATCTGTCTTGCCCCATTGTCCAAACAAGCCCTTACCAAGTGTTTGGAAACTAACAAGCTCTTGATCACCCAATTCGCATTACAATTGATTCTGTTCATCTTGCAAAAGCTCGAGAATGTCTTGAAGGCAGGTGTGCTTCCCAACACTCAGGAATTGATTGATTTGACTTTCTACAACCTTCCTGATCTCTCCAGCATTATTAATATCTATACCAAGCATTCAGATAGCAAGTTGATCAAGTTGACTCTGTTGATGATCATTGGTTCCTATGAAAAGTTGTATCCAAAAACAGCCTCTTCTGCTCTTGTCACCAAAGTTTCAACCAGTGGAATTAACGGTATTCTCGAGTCCGATTTGCTCAACTGCTCAGGATACGACTTGACCTTGTTGAATTACTATCTCGCAATTCAGTCCAGTCAGGATCAAGACCAAGACTTGAAATGGTGGAATAAGCCAAGTGATGGAAACTCCTTCTTTACCTGTTTGCTTCGTTTGGCCTCGTCTGCCGTTCCTTCCCTGTCGCGGACTACTTCTGATGAAAACTTGGTGGGGAAACTCTCCACTATGCTTGTTAACTTGACTGAAAATAAGCTCTTGTTCAACAAGAACTTGCTTGTCTCGCCGGTTTTGGCTCTCATTTATGCCTCCAGTGAGTATACTACCAATAGCACTATCTGGAACTTTTTGGATGAAGTTATTGCCAGAGCGATCAGAACTCCATACAAGTATCTCGACATGTCGCATCAAAAGTACGACGATGTCAGTTTATTTATCGTGGCATTGTATGAACAATTCAAGTTTGTTCTCAAAAATAAGCCCGATCCCTCGGTGGTCGAGTGGTTATTCACTTTGACCAAATTTTTCATCATCCTCGGAGAACCTAAGAATGCTCTCATTGCGATCATGAAAGAGCATTTGGCCGACCAGGAAGGCTTCAAACCTGAGTTTCAAAAGCTTGATTTGAACGAAACAATTGAACAAACAAGTAACTCTTTTGTTCAGTTCATTGCCAACACTTCAAACAAGGACTTGTTGAAAAACCCTGGACAATTGTCCAAGAAAACTGTCCTTTCGAAACTTGACTTGGCTGGACTTATCACCAGAATGAAGCTTATCATTGCAGACAATACTATCAGTGAGGCCAACGACTTGTTGATTGAGCTTATTTCCAGATTGGGCAACTTTTTCTTGGCTGGTTTTTCCTCTGATAAGAAGCTTTCGGAATACATTATGTCTAAGCAAATGTGGTCAGGAATTCTCTTGGAGTCTTCCGATTCCGGTTCGCTCTTGAATAAGAAGATTTTCGTGGGTGGACTTATGAACGAAGTTTTGGACCAGCTCTTAGACAAGACAACTTTAGCTGAAAACTACTTGAACACTCAAGTGTACCAAGCTTTTACCTCAACTGATGTTTTCTCCACTGAACAACAACTTTACTTTGCTCAATTTTCAAGGGTCTTGACCAATGGTCAAGTCCAACAATTGGTTTCTCAAACTGGCCAGAACCATTTGATGACTCTTAAGACTTTTGAAAATTGTTTCGAAAGAAAGATTCAAATCGAAATTGCAGAATTTAATCCTATCTTATCTTTGAAAGTGAGCGCTGAATTCGAAGCAGACAAGCGGGCAATTTTGTCGAGATTGGTGGAAAATAACTTGGTCAAGTTTGACGAAAAGTCTATCACTGATGAAATCGCAATCATTCTTTCAAACCAGTCCAACCATTACCTTCTCAAGAGTCTTCTCACCAGTGCTAATACTTCCAAGGCTGAAATTATCAATTTCTTAATTGTGGAATCTGAAAAAATCGAAAACGAAAGCTTACTTTGTTTCATTGGATATTCGATTTGCTCGATTGTTGAAAGTATCGAAGGCGAGCTTTTGGAACAGTTCTTCGTCAAAGTCACCAAGATTGCCGTGAAACTCTTAAGAAATGAACAGATTGAAAATTGGGGCCAATTGTTGACCATGTTGACCCATGGATTCAAATATTTGAGTAAAGAAGAATCGGAGGAGCTCTTGAGCTTGGCATTCAATAATGTGGAAAAGTTTGGATTCAAAATCAGTATGATAAGTGAATTCGCTTCATTCATTTTGAGCTCCATCAAGGTTCTTTCGAGCATCAGCCCAGTGGTGACTTCGTGGATTCACAAATCGATGTTGTATATTACCAAGAAGTTTGCCGAGTCCAGCGAGTTATCTACTAATTTCGACTCATTTTTGAATGATGTCTCCAGCATAATTGTGGAGTTATCAAGTATGAACACCTCGGTGTGGAAATTGATTCCAACAAATATCATTAATGCCCAACTTGAAGTGCTCTTAAACCATGGCAAATGGGCCAAAGAAGAGATTTACTTACAGTATACCAATGTGGTAATCATGACAGGACAAAGAAGTACTGTTCAGTATGAAAGATTGTTACAAATCTTCGTCAACAACGAATCCAATCCTTTATACTCTTTGCCAGATCAGACCATGGCTAGATTCTATTCTGCTTTGATTATTCACAACTTATTCAATTTCGATGTTTCCAAGAACTCCAACGTGACATTGCTTGAAAAAATCGCCTTGTTCTACCTTGGATCCACCAGATGTGAAGATTTGTTATTGAAGGCTGTTTTCGTCGAGATTGAGTCGAAAATCTCGAAATCCTGGATTTATAAGGTTACTTCTTGGGAGTTTTCTGAGGAATTGACCAACAATGAAATTGAATTGACCGGTGAAACTGAAAAGAGACTCGTTGAGAAGGAAAAAGCAGACTTGACGATTTGTTTAAGCAAGAGATTCATCAATAATACCATCAATCATAGCTCGATACCGTTTGGTCTCGTCAGTTGGAAGGGTGAGTCGGTATCGAACTCTTTGAAGAAATTGGAAGATTGGTATACCAACAGTTCGCTCGCTTTAGACAACTCGTACCAGGACACGATCTACGATGTTGAGACTCTTTTGATGTTGCTTATTCACAACGATGAGTTCGTCAAGGTTGAGAAAAACGAGGAAGGAGACCAGATCACTTTCGATATCAAGACTTTGATCGAATCAAACATTCTTCAAGTGATTGTGGTCAGTTTCGCCAGTCCTCTGGAAACCGTGAAGCACATTGCAAACGTTTTATTGCAAAGAGTTCTTAAAAACTTGGAAACTCTTGAAAACTTCAAAGACAAGAACATCTTCAAGGTCTATGTTGCCAATATTCTCAATACCATCAGAAAGAAACAGGACTTGCCTGGAGTTGTGTGGTATGTCTACGGATCATTCATTCCAATTCTTTCCAACCCAGGACACTTTTTGTACGAAAAAGTGTTCCGTTACGTGCTCTCCAACCCAAGCTTGTCCAAAGAAGTTCCATTGTACAAGGCCATCATTAATGCTCAGACCTCGGCAGACGGTGACTTGGAAAATGATGAGTCTTACTACAGGCAATTAATCTGGCTCTTTGAGCAATTAGTCAACGGAACTACCACCGCTGAGGATGTGGGTTTGTTCAAGTACAAAGGCGTTTTCGAATGGGTTTTGAACTTGACCAATTCTCCCTTCATCACAATGAATCTCAAGTCGAATATCTTCAAGTTTTTGTACATTATGCAAAATATCGATTTTGGCTCCGATGTGATGATCACGAGATTCGGGATCTTGGCCAGCTTAGAGCAAATGGTTCAAAACTTCAGCGAATCCATTCTTGACGAACAGTTGAAATTGAACTTGAAGCAAGTGGTCTTGCGCTTTGGAATTAGTGAGGGCTCTAGTAAGAGAATTCGCAACTGGACCGGTGATGATTTACCCACCTATGTGAAGAGAATTCATAGAAGTTGAGAAAAGAACTTCAACAATAGGACTCCATAAATTATTAGTAAAGCAGAGAAATTTACAACTTTATTGAAGATGTCTGACCTTAAAGATTCAATTATCATCAATTAAAATGATAGGATCTTATTTATAGATCAATTATTATAGATATAATTGATAATATCTCACTCTATAGATCAATCATAATAGATATAAATGATAAGATCGCACTTTCTAGATCAATAACACATCACAGTGTAGCAATGATTGGTAGCATTTTCATTGCTCTTTAACCACTTGTTACACGTCCATTTTTCCTCATTTTCTCCAAAATTCACTTGTTACACCTCTGTTTCGCCCCACTAGTTATATGACTAGTCGCATTCACACATCTGCGATGGATCCTGTACTTAAATGAACCTCGGGCCCCTTTGGAACCGCGATTATCTACTCCACCGTTCTTATCACTATGGGTGTAAGTATACCACTAAAGATGTTTAGAACTCACTAACAAGCAGCTTGGTAAGTTTGTACACTACTCGTTCGATCTCGTTCTTATCTCCATCGTTTTGGCGGGAATCCACCGTAATACGGGGCTCGTCTTCGATACCTCCCACTTCTCGTCAGTTGATTTCCGTAGATGGTTCGGTAGCTACCTCTCTTTCGGGGAGAAATGCTACGATGCCGTCGTTTCGGGGTTGAGAATGTCGGGCTACTTCAAACAAAGAAACTTGATGTTTGATTACGTTCTGAGGGAAGCCAATAAGTTTGTCAAGGAACAGACTGGCAGAGACATCGGCGACTTGCCAAAGGTTGATCACAGCCAGTAGATATTGAACGAGGACAGTTTGTTAAGGGAACGTTAGATTCTTTTGGACAACTAGGACCGTTCGTATAGGAGGTATGATTTAATGTATATTTATTGAAGATCAATTGTAATGAGTTCGTTAAAATGGAATAAGCAAGAAGTTTGATTAATATAGAGGAATACTATTCCTAGTATCTGATCCAAATTTGTTCAAATCAGATAAAACATGGCCATCTTTATGACAGGATTTGTTATTCATTACCAAATCTATGATAAATTTATGAAAGTATCTGATTCTGTCAAAATATTTCAGGTTTTTTACAAAATTTCCATAATTTGTAAAAAATCAAAATCTTCTTCCCTTCGATTTCTTCATCAAATCATGATTCTTCCTTTCCTTCACACTCAGGTATGAAGTATTCGACGTATTCTGGTTGAAGTAGGCCTGCTTCTGTCGTGCGCGTCAGATCAGATTGCAACAAAATTATCAAGAGTATCACCAACTCCATTGGAGGTATGTTACATACTTAAGTCATAACACATGATCTCTCGTAAGATGGCCATTGCCATTATGGCCCGTCTATCTATGAGATCGCAAAGCAATTAGAAGTGTATCAAGATGCATAGAGTCGGTCAGTCATTCACATCTGCTCTTGAAAAACGGATACATACAGGAACAAGACTAACACTTGAAGACAGCAATGAGCAACGTTGGAAGCTTGAGGAACGATTCCAATCCTTTCATCGAGAGCTTGAAGAATGCGGTGGACTTGGAACAGAAAAGCGATGTTCTTTTGACCAATTCGTACCTTGATACGTTCTCCCCAAAGAAATTGGCCCAATTTGGTTTGGCCATTGTCAACTTGGTGGTGGATAATGTCAGAACCGGTTTCGGTGGAAAGACGCTCCTTGATTTGGTTGTAGATCCAGCCTTGAAGAATACCGAGGATCTTCCACTCGGTTCATTGAGAGTGGGCGATATCGTGAAGCTTGATAGAATGGGTAGCGTCGAAGCCACGAAGACGAAGAAAGCGCAACAAAACTCATCCAAAGACGTTGTACTTGAAGATATGTCTCTTGACGCCGTGGTAACCAAAGTATCATCTCAATCAATAACGATTTCAGTGGAAGATAACTCCACTGAAGATAAAATACTCCATTTGTATAACAATACAGCCAATGATTCAGCCAGAGTATGGATCGTCAAACTCTCTAATAGCATAACCTACAAAAGAATGATTTCAACCTTGAACAAATTGTCTGAACAAGAGAACACTCATAATAATGATATTGTGAAATTGCTACTTGGACAGACAAAGTATGTTGCAAAAGGTTCCAACTCAAAGGTTAAGACTTTCTTCGATAGTAATCTTAACGAATCCCAAAAAAGTGCCATCAATTTCGCGATTCACAACTCTCCGATAACAATTATTCATGGTCCACCAGGCACAGGAAAAACCTATACATTGATTGAACTCATCAAACAATTAACTTTCAACCATGGAGAGAGGGTTTTGGTGTGTGGACCTTCTAATATATCCGTTGATACAATTTTGGAGCGTCTTTCACCAATTTTCACCGGAGAAACCCAGGAAGCGGCCAATACAAAGAAGAAAAGAACCGCAAAAAAGGCAACGAAAAGTTCAGCAGATAAATTAATCAGAATTGGACATCCGGCCAGATTGCTTGCCAATAACCTTCAGCATTCGCTCGATATTTTGTCTAAAACCAGTTTTGGAAGTGATCCTAGCGATAATAAATCGATTTTAAGAGACATTGAAAAAGATATTGGAGAAACGCTAATACAAATTAAGAAATGTAAGCGTTACTCTGAAAGAAGAGTTCTCTGGGGTGATTTGAAACAATACAAAAAGGAATTAAGAATTAGAGAGAAAAAAATTGTTCAAGACATATTAGTGAACGCTCAGGTAGTTTTATCCACCCTTCACGGATCTGGCTCGTACGAATTGACATCATTATACAAAGAAGAATCATTAAATTTCAACCACGAAAATCCATTATTCGACACGATTATTATTGACGAAGTTTCGCAATCATTGGAGCCACAATGTTGGATTCCGTTAATTAACCATTTAGGCTTCAAAAGGTTGGTGATTGCTGGAGACAACAAGCAATTACCACCAACAATAAAGTCCAAGGAGGAAGTGGAAAGACTTTTTTCTAGCTTGAGTCTAGATGACCTCACCAAGCAAAAAAAGCCAAATGTCAATATAGCCAATTTGGAAACTACATTGTTCGATCGATTAGTGAGAGATCTAGAAGGCGACAAATTCAAGAAGCTTTTGGATACACAATACCGGATGAATAAAGCAATCATGGAATTCCCTTCGCTACAAATGTACGACGGTCAACTTATAGCGCACCAATCAGTCAAAGACATCAAACTTACGGATTTGCCGAACGTTGCCGAAAATGACGATACTTTGGCCAATTGCGTATGGTACGATACACAAGGCGGCGATTTTCCCGAAAAGACTAGCGGGGAGGATGACGACAAGGCTGTAGCGGCGCAATCAGGGGGCTTGGTCGAGACTGGGTCCAAATACAACGAAATGGAGGCGGTATTAGTGGTGAAACATTTAGCAAAACTCTTGAGTTATGGAGTGAAACCAGAGCATATAGGGGTGATCTCGCCATATAGTGCGCAGGTAAGTCTCATCAAAAAATGCCTTCAGCAGGAGGCGGCGGAGTTTGGCCGGATAGAAGTCTCGACCGTTGATGGGTTTCAGGGCCGAGAAAAAGAGATCATAATCATTTCTTTGGTCAGATCGAACGATTCGTTCGAGGTCGGGTTCCTCAAAGATGCAAGAAGATTGAATGTGGCCATGACTAGACCCAAACGTCAATTGTGCGTTGTAGGCGACATGGAGATGATGGCGCGAAGCAAGGTCGAGTTTCTAGAAAAATGGGCCACATATGTCGAAGAAGGCCGGGGCGAGGGCTACGAAGTATACTATCCCGATTTGGGAGACTATTAGACCAATAAGGAAGGCAAGTGTCCAATTTAGTCAAATTAAGTTGTAGTTTCTGTCGCAATCTATTGTGATCGAATTCGGTAGGCTTCAAACGTATAATTGTGACATCATTCCGGCACTGACGCGTTTTGGCAAAGCTAACGCTGCACCCCAGGCCTACATGTAGAGGTTAGGAATGGACTCAATCGAATGTTCTTCACCACTTACGACGTTGAGGAACAAGGTCCATAGCCCTCTGGTGCGACGACATTCTCATCGCAATTGCAGAAAGTTGTCACCCCATGCCGGGCCCATGTGCTAGAATCGAGATTTCGCTTGAAAATTCCAGATGGCCACGAGCGGTGGTACCCCAACCACCGAAATCTGTGTGGAGCCTATTGTGCAGTTAGGGCACTGGCCGGGCTCGAAGTTGAAGGACGCCGAAAGCTTTCGGAGGTAACTGGATTTCCAGAAGGGAATCGATTGTAGATATACATGCGGTTGTGTGATCGTCCAGCAGTGTTTCCCACATCCGGAGGTTCCATAGATGGAGCCTTATCTTCCGAAAATCAATTATAATTCCGCTCGCTTGTCCAATTTCTCCAATGTCGGGTGACATCAGATTCTCCATTCGTACATTGTAGCGAGACGTTTCGCAAAAGAGACGCATGCCCCAGCGCCGGTAGGGGGCTACACAAGGGGTGTACGGCAGTTGGGACGATCCAGCGAAAGTTTAAGAATTCACATCGTCCCAGTAACTGACGTACGAGCCGGAATGTCAAACTTGATCTTAGGCGATGACCCCTCCAGTTTTCTCTAATAGTACATTGACGACTCCAGCATTCCTTTCCGCGACGCTCCTTTGAATCAGAGGGGTTGTGAGCGTCGGGTCCAGACGCTAACCCCTGCGGCACCCACGCCAAATTTGCCGCAGTCGCGCTCTATTTACTCCTGCCAAACCCGCATTCGGGTAAACAAACACGCTATGTTTTCAGTTCTATCCAAATGTCGTGTCACCCATTTGGGGTTAATCTCAGACGCATTACGGTTATGTGATGTTTGAGCCCACAATTTGGTGCCTTGGGCCCTTGGCGTTCCACGTTCCCATCCACATATATATTGAGATATCTGCCGCTCACTTTTCATCTTCTGTATTGTAAGCAGACACTTGTCACTCCTTTAACCACTTTCGTCGCTCCCTTACACTCCTTTACCCCCCAACCCCTCGTCACTCCTTACTACCCCTTAGTACTACCATGAAGTTCCTTACCTTGGCCGCTGCCTTATCTATCTTGTCTGCTGCAAGCGCAAAGACTGTTTACGTCACCCAGACCCATATCAGTACCATCTACGACGGTCAACAACCAGTTGCAACCCAAACCTTATCTCAAGCTAACGTTGTCAACTTCGCCACCACTCTCTACGAAGACGCTGCCGCCGCTACCACCGCCGCTGCTCCTGCTGCTAACGACGACACCACCAGTGACGCTGCTCCATCCCCAGCTACCACCACCAGTGCCTGGACTCCAACCACCTTGCTGACCGCCACTGCCTCCCCATCCCCAAGCTCTACCGGCTCTTCTGGTTCTGACTCCGGTATCTACGCTGCTATTGCCAGCTCCCCTAACCTTGATCAAGACTTCGCTAAGTCTATATTGGACGCTCACAATCAAAAGAGAGCCCAACACTCTGCTCCTGAATTGTCTTGGGACCAAGATGTGTACAACTACGCTCAAGCTTACGCCGACCAATACGATTGTTCCGGTGGCTTGACTCACTCCGGTGGCCAATACGGTGAAAACTTGGCTGTCGGTTACCAAACCGGTCCTGATGCTTTGGATGCTTGGTACGACGAAGGTAACAACTACGACTACTCTTCTGCTTCTACCTTGGACCATTTCACTCAAGTTGTCTGGAAGTCCACCACCAAGCTCGGATGTGCTTACAAGGACTGTTCTGCTCAAAACTGGGGCAAGTACGTTATCTGCTCTTACGATCCAGCTGGTAACTTCGTTGGAGAAGGTAAGTCCAATGTCTTGCCAAACTAAATCTTCAATTCGGCGTGATGAACACTGCTGAATTTTAGCTTACGACTCCAAAAATGTAAATGTATGGATCTTCTTCTTCTTCTCTTCGTTAGGTTTTGGTTTGGGTCTTTCTCAATGAATGTTTTATAAATGCAGCACGTAGCCAGAATGTAGAATGGAGCGTCCGGACCCTTCCGGCGGATTTGTGCACGGCCCATATTTTATTAAATTAAATGTAAGACGCGACTTGAAAATTTGCAGCAACGCGTAACCGTGATATTTATGATTAGATTGCTATAAACTGCGCGTAGATTGATAATGTCTAGAAAATATACTGGTATTTCTGCAAGATTTGATAAGCCAATTAGAAGATATCTATATTTAGAATACTATTTATATACTAATTAGATGAGTTAATGTCGAAAAAACCGATGGTAAGCCGAATTAGATATGATATCTACAGAATAGTATCGATAAACTCTCATGTAGATTGGTCCTCAACTTAATTGCTATTGAATTATATTCCTAATGATATTCCTATTAATAATTCCTATAAGTTTATTCCTATTATTAATTCCTATAAGTTATTCCTATTAAGTTGTTCCTTTTAATTTATTCCTATAAGTCTATTGATACAACAATCCCAGCTTCATAAGTTCGGTTTGATTCCCACAGAGGCCAAAATAGCTGATATGTGGAAAATAGGGTAGTTTGCTGATTTCCACCGATTCACTCGTTTCGTAGTCAATGGTGTACAACTTGGTTTTGCCTGCAACCTCGCGGTAGTGAAACAAGTTTTCATTCAAGTGGATTTGTTTGATGTTTGTGGGGACATTATCGAGCTCGATCCGGCCGATTTTGTTATGCTCGTATGATAAATATGCAAGGCCACTGGGGTAAGTGGTGTCTTTGATCAGAATTAATTCATTATTATTCATCGAAAGAATGCGAAGGTTGGGTAAGATTGATGCGAATTCGACCGACAACTTGGTTGGTTTCATCTTCACTTCAGTGCCGTAAGTCCAGTTAGTATGGTCCAATTTGAGCTCGACAATACTGGAGGGAAGTTTGGAGATCAACCCATTAGTGAGCTCTCCTAGTGGGATGTCTTTGAGATATAACAGCACCAACTGCGGGGGCAATTTGATGCGATCTATGCTGGGAATAAGGTTATGACTCAAATCCAAATATTCGAGCGTATCTGGAATTTTCAACTTGTCTTCTTTGAGGTTGAATGAGGTGAGTTTATTGCCGCTGAGGTCCAATCTTTTAAGTGCGCTTCCAAATCGCAAATTCTTGAAAATGCTGATTTCGTTCTCATTGAGATTGAGAATTTGCAACTTTTCAGGGAAATCTAAATCGGATACCTCAACCAAACCGGTACTTTTCATGGAGAGTTTGGTCAAATTGCGCGTGAGAATGTTCGAATAGTTACTGTAATCGATCTCATTATTATCCAACATGAGCTCCTGAAGCGATGTTGGTAACTCTCCTAACTCATCCAAATCGTCAATCTTGTTTTCTGCAAGATCCAAAATGCGGAGATCTTTGGTGAGGGCAAAAAAGTCTCTGGGGAGAGAAATAAGCCCATTACCACTGAAATGGAGTTCCTGCACTGTTTGTGGCAACACGAACGACTCATCAAACTTGTTGATGGAGTTACGAGCGATCTCGAGGACTTTGACTTGTGGAGGGATATGATGTGATTCCAATGTGCTCAATTCGTTATATGAAACTCTAAGATGCGTAATTGAAGGAGGCAAGTTGAGATTGGTCAATGCTTGAATGGTATTAATCGAGGCATCAAGCGTGTGTAAGTGAACACATTCATGATAATTCGGCCCCTCGAGACTATTCAAATTATTGGCTCCAATCAAGAGTTTCTCTAAAGATAATGGTAGAGTCAAGTCCTTTAATGAGGTGATCGTGTTCGCAGTGAGGTCTAGCACTTTGAGTACTGGTGGAGATATGCAGAGGTACCGTTTTATCGAATAGTCTGTGATTGAGTTATTCCACAAGTAAAGCTCATGCAAGTTTTGTGACATCGATGGATGGAAGAGGTAGATCTTGTTGAGCTGACTTTGTGTCTTGGATCTGTTCACACTGAGTAATTTGTGAGTTTTGGCCCCGAGAGCTTCAATGCGCTGCACAAGTTTCAAAATTAGGGCGGATAAACTTGGGGTAATGGTGAGGTCATACACTAATTGAAGAGAGATTTTGGGAGAGATTCCATAGTGAGAATTATCCATCGAAAGAAGCTCAATCACCTTCATGAATCCTAAGATTTCGCTCTCCAAATCAGCACTTTGCACGAATCTGAAAAGCATGCCAATCTCCTCGGGGAAGCTGACATCCACTGATTCCAACTTATACGCCATCATTTGGCGCACGATTTGATAGGCGTTTTCGAACCCCTGGATCACAAACGCGTTCAGAACCTCCGCTTTCGAGTAGAAGATCTTGGTGTGGTCGAAGCCCCGAACTCGTTCGTAGTTCCTTATAATCATGCGGTGGCTAAAAGTGCATTTGTAAGCTAGCTGCTGGATATGACCCCACTGGCCCCAATTGTACGGCTCAATGAACTTTTCGTAAACGGTGTTGGGCAGGAGGATATTGAAGACCCGTTCCAACACCTCCATAGGGAGTTGGTGGATACCTCCAGCCTGATTCATTTGGTGATGGTACAGTAAGACGCTGTGCCTAAAAGCCAAATTTGTATACAGGAAATGAGGCTCCGATTAGACAATTTTATACAGGAAAGGACGCTGCAATTAAGTAAACGCTAGCGAGCGATCTTCAAATTACCCTCCTCCACTGCCAAACAGATTGCACCCATTTCTGTCAGCACACCCCAACCATGCTAGGCGGTGCCATAAAGCACGAATCCGATGGTGCAGAGGAAGCCATCTCCAATACCTATTTGGGCGAGTCTGCGTCCCATGTCTCTACCCCTGATGCCTACCAAATGAGAGATGAGGAGATGCAGTCGACCAGTGGAGCCCGCACCCCATCTTCAGGAACCAACAAGCCCAAACGAACAAGCTTGGCGTGCATCCGCTGCAGAGCAAGACACATACGATGCCCGGGCGGAGACCCTTGCAAAAAGTGCCAATTGGCCAAGACCAAGTGTGAGTATGTCGAGGCAGACAAGAAGATCGTGGTTTCAATGAAGTACCTCTCCAAGCTTCACGATGATATTGCCCGCTTGAAGAAAGACAATGCCTTGTTAAGAAATCTGCTTAAAGAAGAAAAAACCAAATCGCCTCAACTCCTACAACCACTGGTGCAGCCTAACTCGTTCGCCAATAATGCCAGATACACAAGTGAAAGTGGTCGCCTCGACACCGCGACTAATGGCGATCAGACCGGCGCAGAAGTGATCCAGCCTTCTCTAGATAAACACGGCAGACTCATCCATTCAAGAACCGGCGAAAAGGTTTACGTGGGATCGTCTTCTATGACTCTTTTCGGCTTAGAAATTCAAAATATGGTCCCTTCATTCCTGTCAGGATCTCTTTTATCCAACGGAGGCTCCACTGCATCTTCACCTAGTAATCTTGCCACTCCGAATACTACGGACACCCCAATGGATTCCACCGCAGTGAAGCGAGAAACCGAGATTTTAGAGAAAGAAGGAAATGCGTACAAGATTACCCTCGCCAAGACTAACACCCGACCAGGTCTTTCCATTAACTTTACCCTCCCATCATACTCGTACGCCATGTTGTTGGTTGACACTTTCGTCAATTATAACGACGGATGCTTTTACTTCTTCAATGAAGGTTTAGTCAAACGTTTTTTGATGAATCTTTACTCGGGTAACACCCAAGACAACAAGAAAATATTTAAGAGGAACATCTCCTCAAATAAAGGGCCAGCAAGAGATGAAAACTCAATCAAGAAGGATGCTGACGATGATACAATCCTAGAAACGATCTGGTTTTGTAAAATACTTCTTATTTTCGCAATCGGTGAAATGTACCTAGGAACAGAGTCCGATATTCATATCAAGAAGCAAAGAAATGTGCATGCTCCAGAGAGCAGATCGAAATCTAGATCTAAGGAAAAGAAAGAAAAGAGAGATACTTTGCCGGGATCGGGATTCTTCTATCAATCTTCTGAACTCTTTACAGGTTTGTTTGCCTCTGGTGCCATTGATAACGTTTCCAAGGATGGTGGTATTGAAGTTATGCTTTTGTACGCATTTTATTTGCAAGTCGCAGACTGTACCATTGCCTCCTATTTTTATTTTGGATTAGCATTAAGATCAACTTTGATTTTAGGATGGCATGTCGATGCAGACAAGGAGAATTTGAACCGGTTTGAACTAGAGCATAGAAGAAGAATATGGTGGACCGTTTATATGTATGAAAGAATGCTCTCATCAAAGGCCGGTCTTCCTCTCAGTTTCGCCGATGACAGTGTTTCCACTGAATTGCCAATTGACTTCAAAATTGATTTGAGTGACTTCCCTAGAGACGAGAATGATGTGAGAGGTTATTACATTTTCCCGTCCGCCGAATACATCAATAATTGTGTCACAATCACCCAGATTAATGCAATTATTTTATCTTCGTTATACACCAAACAACCAACTTTCAATATTTTACCAGTTGTTTCAGATTTGGTACATAAATTGATTGCGTGGAAGAATGCTTTGCCCGAGTTCTTGAAGGTCGACATGTCAAGCGATAACTTCAGAGTCACCAGATTGATTGTGAACCTCATGACAGAGTACTACCAAGGTATGAACCTTGCTGTTCGTCCATTATTGTTCCATTTTGCTACAAAGAAGTTGAAGGAGTTACAAGCGCAAAATTCAACCAATAAGTACGTGGACTTGACGAAGTATTCGAAAAATGTACTCACATTGCTTAACGCTTCATTCCAGGCTTCCATCAATACAATCAAATCAATTTGGGCCTTATTACCCGAAAACATGGTTGCGTTGTTTGGATGGATGGACCGAGAATATTTATTCACTTCTGCATCGACCTTGATTTTATTCAATGCTTCCTTCGGTGTGCATGAAGCAACCAAGGAGCATTTGGATCACGCCCTCGTCATCTTCACAAAAATGAAACGGTTGGGTAACTACCCAGCTGCTTTGAGAAGAGCGCAATTACTCAAGCTTATCCGAGTTTTGGATTTTAACGGAGTGATGAATGAATTACTAGTCAAGCATGACGACGACCACAAAGATCAAGACATACCGGGAGATTCGTTTTTGAAAGATCAGTTTAACGAGCATATAAGCCAGGTGAACCAGATGACCAATTCGAACGTGAATAATGATCAATTGAGTCTGCTTGATAATGAATTGAACAGAACGATGAATCCAGTACAGTCTTTAAGACTGGCCGAATTTTCTAGGCAGGAAGGTGTACCACAACCAGATCATTTCACAGAAAACTTAACGAGTGACTCGTTCAACTATAACATATCGGTTCCAGGACCAGGTAATAACGGTGACGTTTACACCAATTCAGATTTGGCCGGTATTGAAGGTTTGACCTATCTCGATGAAGAACAAAAATTGTGGAACGAAATTACGAATGATGCTGTATGGTTGAATGTTGCAGGGGGTAACCCAAACCAGCCACCTCATCCTGGTAATGAAAAGCCGGAAGTACTGAAAAAGTTCGGCTCTGAAAATGACCTTACTGGATTGAACTTTGCCGGCGCCACTCCTAATCCCGTACCACAAGGTGCGTTCGGGATACCAGGATGGAATTCCGGTGGTTACGGTGATATCATCAATCAAGAATTTCAAGACATGATGGATTAAATCAACATGATGAGATCAATCCAAAGGAACGAAAGAAAGACGTGATGAATTAAGGTTGTCGAGATCAAGGCTGTGATTGGAGACTAAGTTCTCAAGATTAACAGTGATGAGATCGGAAGCTTGTATTATAAAGATTACGAATGAATGTATTATTAGACTATAATTATTATACAGTGTAGAAAGCAACCAATCAAAAGTTGGAGCATTAAATAAGTTATATTACATAGGGCTTGGTCTGCACCAACTGCCATAAATATGGTATTCAAGCGGTGAAATATTCCTTCAGATTGAGCATAAATTTGGAATTCAAGCGTTGAAAAATTCCATCATGCCATTATCGTTGGAGTCCATCCCTTGATCACCGCCCATTTGCTGAAATATTTGTTGAGGAGATATGGCTTGGCCTTGGAGTTGTTGTTTTTGCATTTGTGGAGGTATATTGTTGACGTTCTTCTGGTTATTGACGTTGAAATTGCTGTTTTGCGGGTTCATATTGTTCATTTGCACAAAATCAAATTGATTTTCTTTCACTCCGGGCATGGAACCACCCGGAGTACCAGCATGTGGCCCATGGTTCATTTGATTGCCGGGTGCCATCATCGAGTTCGGATTGCCTGCTCCTAATTGTGCCGAGTTTTGTCTTTGAGGTATTTGCTGAGCAGGTACAGTCGATTGCAATGGTTGTGTTTGCTGCTGCTTTCTCATCTGATTGATTTTCATCTTAAGATACTGGAATGCATCAGGGTAGAGTTCTTGAAGCTTGGTATAAAGTTGATTTAATTCGGGCATATCTTGAGGTGGCGTCATCATGATCGGGAAAGTGCTCTTGTTTTGCGACGCTTGCTGGGCAGCGGCATCAGTGTGATACTTCTCGTGAATATAACTAAGAACCGTCAAGTTGCAGTGGATTCTTCGCGTACAGTTCTGATACGACTCAATCACAAGTTGCTTGGCCTGTGGAGTATATTGTTGAAGAGCTTGCTGGTTGCTCAAGATGTTGTGGTAGATATTGATGGCCTTTTTCATAAGCTGCGAGTTTATGAGGAGGAGACATGTGACCCGCTCTCTGTCTAGCTCCAAAGGAGACCTCGAATCAGTGGCGTTGTTCATGGTGCCTGAACATGGGGCGGCTAAGTTGTTTAGGTTGATTTTGAAGCTGCTCGCGCGTGTCACGTGCGCGGTGGCTGCAACCATCCGCTCCGGAGGAACACACTATCTATACGAGGGTGGAGGTAGAGAGTACAGGGAAAGTCGTAGAAAATGCTGGATATCTATGATTTCAATAAATCATGTAAATGGAAGGAAGAAGTAAAGAATCATTATAAATATGGCTCAATATTTTGCGAATTGTTTGTAAATTAGTCTGGGTCCGCGTTGCGATATTTTCTTCAAGTATTGGCATTATTATATTCATTTTGCGAAAGATTATATACAGTTACCCCATTCATAGGCTTCTCTCTGATTATAGATGGGTTTTGATTCGGTGGCTCTTGCGAATGACATGGTCAGTTGATAATATCAGTTGATAATATTCAATTCAGACGAAATAGCATCCAATCTCGAGCTGACGGCCCGTCTCATTCCAATATAGGTCATATCGAAAGTACCACGGCCCTGAGTGATTGACCTCAACTTTGACAAGTAACCAATCATCTCCCGCAAAGGTGTTTCTGCTATGACGATTTTTTTATTACTCAAGTCTAAGCCCGACTCTCCGGATTTAAGTGTGTAGTCTGGAGGAAGGAATATTCTTTCAGACTCATCATTAGCCCATGCCAAGGTATCCAAATTTTGCGTGGTCTCATCTTCAATGGCGACAATTATAGCCTGACATCTATGAGTCAAGTCGTGTGAAACTTCTCCCAAGGTATCCGAACTGACGTAAACCTTTGTTTCCATGAAAGGTTCCAAAATACCGAAAGAGCTCTTGTTTTGTTCAATGTACTCTAACACACCCTTCCGACCCAAACCGAGTAATACCGAAGAATTAAGACTATTCTCCTCAACAGGGAAGTCCCAACTGCTTATTCTGATCACGGTGGAATGCAAAGAGAGACCGAATGTTGGTCCACCAATCTGTAAACCAGTTAATATGCCTTGCACCAACGCATCCTGAAGTTCCTGCAAAGATTGCTCACATTTCCAGCGTCTTTCCTCAATTGCACTCTTCATGTGTTCTGGAGTAGCACTTGGGCTGAAAATGACAATGTTGTTCTCTTGTTCCAAAACAATTGCACCCTCTTCCTCAGCATAGGTGGTTTGTGCCGCGGACCCTTCGAAGTTTTCCATCAGAATTTCGAGATGAATGTTGCCTTCATCGATTCTTAATGGTAGCAACAGCTTATTGGGCGATTCCTTATAGGAGACAACAACATCTCTGAGTCTCACCTTAGCCTTCAAATCATTGACTAACCTTTCTCTGATGATATCCAAGTGCAATTCACCCATACCGCTAAGAATGGTTTGTCCCAAGTCTTCGTCCACGGAAACCTTCAAAGAGGGATCCTCTCTGATCAAACTCTTAATACATTGGTTCATATACTTTTCATCACCAGCCGTAAGTGGTTCAATACCGGAATTGAACAATGGAGGCGGAATTTCGATTGGAAGAAGGTTCAAATTAGATTCAAGTTCACTAAATCCTTTGGAAACAGGACCTTGTGATACGAGTGTATCACCGGTGATGATATCATCTTCGTGGCCAGTTATGACACCGATATTTCCCGAACCAATATATTTCACTTCCTCCGGTTCGTCTCCATGCATTAATAAAAGTTTCTTGATCAATAATTTTTTCCCAGTTCTGGTATTGATAACCGTAGTGTTAGAGTTAAGTTTACCACTGTAGACTCTGAAAAAGGTCATCACACCTTTGGTGGCATGAGTCATCACTTTGAAAGCCAAAGCCACAGTGAGATTTGGCTTATCGTTGATGATAAGACCACGAGTTGGGTCCATTTTGGCAGGCACATCAATGATCTCAGCCACGCTTGCTTTGTTCTTTTTGAATTTAGCCTTCAGACTTTTGGAATTTTTGGAGTGAATTTCGGGTTTAGGTGCTTGCAAAGGCGAGGGTAAATAGTTAACAATCGCATCCATTAAAGGTTGAACACCGATGTTTTTGAACGACGAGCCACAATAAACCGGCGTTAAGTAGTTTGAGATCGTTGCACCTCTGATAGCCGCATTGAGCGTAGAAGATGGGATCTTCATGTAGTCTTCATCATGTTCCAAGAAAGAATCGATGATTGAATCATCGATTTCTCCCAAAGTTTCAATCATTGATTCACGGGATTTGTACACTATTTCATTGATTTCTGGAATATCTTCAGCATTTTGCACGCTGATGTTTTTACCAGTTGGATCCTCCTGATCCCACTTGAGTAATTTCTTATGAATAACATCCACCACCCCTCTGAAAACTGGATCGTTATCCAGAGATAATTCGAAATAAGGCACAGTACAAAGAACCACTCTTGTCTGAAGCTTCTGGATGATCTCCTTCACCGTTCTACTGAATCCAGCACCCGGTCTATCCATCTTATTCACATATGCAATTTTGGGAATGCTCAAAGCCTGCGCTTGTTTCCACACCTTTTCAGTCTGGGCCTCGACTCCCGCAACACCATCCAAGATGGTGACTGCTCCATCGAGAACTCTCAATGACCTGGTCACTTCGAAGGTGAAGTCTGCATGTCCAGGTGTATCGATGATATTGATTTTGTTGCTATTCCAAGGAATGGTGATGGCGGCCAGCTGGATTGTGATTCCTCTCTGTCTCTCAGACGCAAGGTAGTCGGTGACGGTGTCACCTTCGTCCACATTTCCGATTCTGCTAGTCTTCCCACTATAGAAGAGCATTCTTTCGGTAGTGGTGGTTTTACCAGCGTCAATATGCGCAATGACACCGATGTTTCTGGTCTTGTTTAGCCCGACATCATTGAGCTTGGAAGAGAGGGTCGAAGTTGTGTGAAAAGAGCGTGTTCCTCGTATGAATCGTAGGGCAAACATGCCGATTTGAGATTGAAGAGATTCTTGCAATATAAATTTGATGCAGTGCGGATTGATCTGGAGCGAGGACTGGAAGAGTTCGATGGAGAAGAAATTCCCGTGAAGAGGTGAATTGACATGAAAGGTGATGTGATATGTGAGCTATAAGTCAGTTAAGATTGAACTTAATGGATTGAATCTAAAGAGAGGGTTGCAAGTGAATTTTGAGTGTTTCTTCGTGTGGAACAGGCTTCCAGCAAAATATGATATATATTCTAATTCAATCAATCAAAACCGTCTAGAAAAGGGCGAGTTAACAAATACATCCCTTAAAAGTCTAAGTAAAATGATAAAGATGTAATTGTAGGTATTTATGCCTCTAAAAGAGGCAATTGAAGGTGTTGAATTATACATAATTTTAATTCGCAGCAGGAATTATTACCATGCTCAAACAACATTAATGGGCATGTGGTCTAGTGGTATGATTCTCGCTTAGGGTGCGGGAGGTCCTGGGTTCAATTCCCAGCTTGCCCCATTGGTTTCTGCTTGGGCATGTGGTCTAGTGGTATGATTCTCGCTTAGGGTGCGGGAGGTCCTGGGTTCAATTCCCAGCTTGCCCCAAACAAGAAACCTCTTTTTTATCTTTTTACCCCATCTCTGCTAATTCCGCTCGTTTTCTTTTTTTGCGAGATCTGGCTTAGAACTCCGATTGCTTCAGCCGTAGGGTGTACGAACAAGATCATTAGTTCGGCACAAATCGGATCCCACATCCTTGCCACCTTCAAGGGTTCCGATTGCTACCCGAATGTCGGTTAGTACCGACTGGCTAGTAGCCTTCCCGTGCTTCGGTGTTCTAGTGCATTTGTGTACATCGGGCTCTGTGCGGAATTACGGACCGACATGCGTACCGAGATACGTCGTTTGCATTAAAAGATTGACACTAAAAATTTGTCAGCACTGTAATTATATATACAAGATCTTATCTACTGATGATCAATCAAGATGAGTCTGGATTCAACCGCACAGAATTCCGTTGGGAATGAGATCTCTTTGGAGAAAGGTGAAAAGAATGTTCTCTCCAAGCGCTCACTGGACGACTCTGCTTTAAAGAATATTGATCAAGATGCTGACGAAGAGGGGATCGAGAAGGCACCAGTGCTTACGGATGACCGCAACATCGATCGCGGTTACGCATGGGTTGTCTGCTTCGCGTGCTGCCTTATGAACTTCAGTACCTGGGGAATGAACTCTGGTTTTGCCATCTATTTTGCAAACTACTTGAACAACAACACCTTCAAGGGCGCCACAAAACTCGACTACAGTTACATTGGTGGAATTGCATTTGGGTTGGGATTGTCATTTTCCCCCGCTATTAATTATCTTTACGGTTTCTTGGGCACTAGAAGCACCATTCTTCTCGGTAACTGTCTTCAGTTCACCGGTCTCATGTTGGCCAGTTTCAGTACCAAGTTGTGGCAATTGTACTTGACGCAGGGAGTGATGCAGAGTTTCGGATTGGCGGTGATCACCGTGCCCAACCTTACGATTATCCCGCTGTACTTCAAGAAGAGACGGTTATTTGCCAGTAGTTTGGCCACTGCGGGGTCTGGTTTAGGAGGAGTTGTCTTCAATTTGGGAATGCAAAGAGTTGTGCAAGAAAAATCGGTGTTCTGGGCCTTGAGAGTGCAATGTATCATCGGGTTTATCCTTGTCAGCATTGCGATTGCCCTTGTCAAACCACACCCTAGTGCATCTGTCATCACCTTCGAAGCTTTCGATTCAGCTATTGTCAAGTCGCCTGGGTTTTGGTTCTTGGCATTGCACGTTATCACCTGTATGTTCGGCTACGTCGTGGTGCTTTATACCTTATCTGCATTTACCGTTTCTCTCGGCTACTCCGCGTACGAAGGGTCTATTTCGTCCGCGATGGTCCAGGTGGGTTCCACATTGGGTAGACCCACCTTTGGTTTCTTGGCTGATAAATACGGTGCCGTCACCTCTGCCATTGTTGCATACACCATTTGTACCATCTTCTGTTTTGCCATGTGGATTCCAGCCCGTAACCATGCTACTGTCATTGTTTTCGCCTTGGTGGAAGGTTCTTTAATGGGTTCTATCTACGGTACTATTTCGCCACTTATGGTGCAGCTTTTTGGACTTTCCAAAATGAATGTTGGATTCGGAATGATTTGGGTCCTTTTTGGCTTGTCCGGTTTATTCTCCCCTGTCATCGGTATCAAGTTGACAACCGGTAGCGGCGGTGAAGTGAACCCTGAGCAATACAAGTATTGTGCTGTATTTGCGGGTTGCTCATTTGCATTCTGTACCGTGTGTCTTGTGCTTTTGAGAGGATACATCGAAGCCAGACACGAAGTGTATGATGAAAAGGAGTTTGAGAAGATTGACTATACCCATATGAAGAAAGTGCCTTTAGGCTTGACATTCAAGAGGTGTTTCACCAAGAGTAAGCACCATATTTAAGCATACAAAGAGCACCATTCAATCACTTCTTTTATTTTACAAAGAGCACCTCTTTAACTTAGAATTGATCTTGGATGATAGACACATTTTCATATTCATTGATAGATCCAGATTCCAGTTTATGATATCAAATCACCGCTTTTGAATGGTATGATCAGCAATGAGAGACGAATTTCATTGATCCATCCAGAAGATGCAAATTTATGACCTCATTTCTTCTATGGCTAATCTGCTAAACTACTATGATACATTTTTAATGCCTAATATAATAGAATAATAGTAATGCGAACCTGTAAACTTTATTAAAAATTGAATTTAATGTATCCAAGAATAAAGCAATAATATTCATCTTTAGTGACTCTTTCAAAATGCATAATATACTTGTACGTCATTCGTCCGTGATAGCACTTTCATAAATAGAATGATGGTAATGATTTTCATATAGTGTAGTGACACACGTGACCCATTAGGACGTGACCCTCAGGATGAGGAAAAATCGCATTGATACTATCAATAACATTACTGCAAACCTATCTGATGCCTGTATAAAATGTCCGAACTACCCCATGGTGTTCTTGATAGCGATCTTCTGAATCTAGAGATGGAAGTAGGCATCAAAGATGCCAATGTCCAAGAGCAAAATGGAACGGAAGAAATCTCACCGAGCGATGAGATCAAAGGCGATGCGATGGATTTGTCAAAGCTCGCAGATGAAACGGGACTCGAGGAAAGTGTGGACGTGAATATGGCCACCGAAAACCACGAATTGCCCGATAATAACCATACCCTGAACAATGAGCAAATCACGGGGGTCATAGACGATGTGTTAGGTGATGATCCCGAATCGTTAGAGCCGGAAAAAAAGAAGTTGAAGACGGAGACTCACGACAACGATGGCATAGAAACTGAATTAAGCAACCCAGACCTCAATGTCGATTTAAGTGAAATAGCGCCTTCTTCGATGTCGCAATCAGATTCAGGTTTCACCAAGGAAATATCACCAATTCAGAGAGAGATAGAGTCCCACTCTATGAATAAACAGAAGGAAGAATCACTGGATGATTTTAATTCGGCTCTTACCGATCCACTGCCAACTGTCAATGTTATAGAAGACAAAAATCATGAAACTTTCATTGATCCCCTGCCCACCGTTAATGTCATAGAAGACACGAACCATGAAGCAGCCATGTTAATAGAGGACACCGGAAATATTCCAATAATTCCACCAAAAAGTGAAGTGAACATACCCAATCAAAGCAACCCAAACATATCATATGAAACCCCCACATCCACCAGCGTCAACACATCTTCGGGCGCTCCGATAATAAACCATAGACCAAACATTTCGGCTACATCAATTCCGATCATCAGCAATAACATGATAAGCTCAACCGGGGTTGTGCTGGACCAACAAAACTTACGAACTGCATCAATTCCTATAGCCAGCCACACTCCGGCACCACCCAAGAAAAGGTTAGTTTTACTCTACGACAAGCCCAAATACTATCATATGATCATGCAATTAAGTGAGCTCAGAAGTAATCCTTTAGAGATCGTCACAGTTGTTGAACTTTTCGAAATATCGAAAATAATATCAGAAAAAGCGAGCTATGACTTCCTCAATATTTGCATAGAGTACAACGATGAATTTGAGGGTAACATGAAAAAATACATTGACTTCATAGAACAAAATCCTTCGTTATTGAAAGAGACATTCACCGAGATAAGTTATCATATCCATTTCGCTCCCGAAAAGAAATGGAAATCTGATTATTCCGAGTCAGAAAAAGCTCTGTACTACCTGTTCATCAATGCTCTCAACAAATGTGTTCCGGATAAAATAGTGCATTGCTCAATCATCAACAAGTATGATATGGACACAGTCTACATCACGGAACGTAGCGAATTGACCAAGCTTGGACAGGAAATACAAGAAGATATCGAAAACTGGAAGGGGTTGAGGATTTTAGACTATGGTGAAAGTAGCATTCGGTTTTTACCGGGTGTGAAATTTCCAGATAGTTTGGAAATTCTTAACATCGGTGGTGGATATGCATTGGAAACTTTGACTGGATTCAAAATGCCCAACAAACTCAAGACATTACTAGCATCTCAAGGAGCAATACAAAGTATTGATTCGATTTCATTCTCAACAAACCTCGAAAGACTCGAACTTGCGGATAACAAAATATACTTTCTCAACCAGGTGGAGTTTCCACAAACATTACTCCATTTGGACTTGTCACAAAATAGAATTGAAAGTCTCCGAGGAGTAAGTTTCCCTAGAAACTTGATATCTTTGAACCTTGGGTTCAATCCAATCGAGAGTGTCAAGGGAGTCAAATTCCCAGATGATTTGAAATATTTGGATATATCGAATATTCCTAACGAATCAATGACAGGAGTGAAGTTTCCGGACCTGTTGATCGTACTTAACTTACAAGCGTCCATGACGAACACAAGGGGACTCAAATTACCAACCACTTTAAGTAAAGTCATTCTTTGTGACAATGGCGTGAACAGCATCAACCCCCTCAAGTTGCCCAATTCCATCGAAGTTCTCTACCTCAATAATAACAATATCAAAACTTTGAATAAGGTCCAGTTTCCTACTTCTTTGAAAGAATTATATCTAGGGGACAATTTAATCACTACATTGAAAAACGTGCAGTTTCCATCAACACTTGAAGTATTAGATATCGAAATGGATCCAGACTATGATGAACACGAAAAGCATATTACCACCTTGAAGGATGTGTTCTTTCCTCCAAATTTGAAAGTTTTGAAGTTGGGATATCATAGCATCAAATCAATAGAATCTTATGAATTTCCCTTCTCGTTGGTGCACTTGAGCTTGGCTTATAATGATTTGAAAACCATCCGGAACGTCAGGCTAGGGAACAATTTAAAAACCCTTGATTTGAGTGGAAATCCAGAGCTTACCAACATCGATCAAGTTATTATTCCAGAATCCGTCTCTGAGTTGAGAATCCCTCCTGAGTTGATACCATTCTTGCCAAGCTACATTATAGAAAGGGCCAACAAGAAACAATTGATTCTCAAAAAATCACAATAAATTGTGAAAAAAATCTAACGAAGAAGTTGTATTATAGCTTATGTATTAATCTGATAGAGTATCCCTAATTACATGAAAGTTAATCCGTAATTTACATCATAGTTTGAATGATGGTTATAATCTATTAGCGTTTCAATAGTTTAAATAAGTGAGTTCTCGCTAGATTTGATCGCTGCTACAATAACTCTGATCTATGAACATGTATTAAACGCTTAATCATCCTCTTCTTCATCCGAAGACTCCTTGTCTTCTGCCTCTTTTCTTTCCAACAATGCTTGTAATTCGGCGTCCTCACTGGCGGTGACTGCCTTAGGAGCTAAAGTGACCTTACAGGCACCTCCCTTGGCTGTGATAGTTTCGGTAATCTTTTCGATGGCCTTTTCCAACAAGGAAATACCTTGTCCCTTGTCTAATGCTTGAGTAGAAATGACGTACAATGGGGCGGCCACCAACTTGGCCTTGACTTGCATTTGTTCGGTAGAGAGTTCTTCGGCGGCTTTCAAAGCTTCCTTGATGGCATCAATACCTTCGTAACTGAAACAGGAGACTTCAACATCGGCTCTTATCTTTTGGGCTTGTGGTGTCAATCTTCTGGAAATGTACAACTTCAATTCGTCCAACACATCTTGGGAAGGACTTTCAATCTTGTCGAAAATGGATGGGTCTGTGATGGATAATTTGAAAGCGTCGTAAGCATGGCCGTAGACTCTGCTCAAGGGCCATCCGATGGTTTGGTATAAGGTTTCCAAGGAGACGGAGAACTTCTCGGCACAATGTCTTAAAATGGAGTGGACAGCCTTGGACTTATTATATCTTTCATCACACTTCACAATATCTTCGGAGCTGACTCTTCTCTTGGATAAATCAATGTATCCCTTTTCCTTGTCGACTCTCAAGACAACGGCCACTTCGTTCTTACCGACACGGATTAATTTTTGGATAGATCTAATACGTCTTCTGGATAATTCTGATAACAAGACCATACCTTCGATGTTGTCGTACTCTAACAATTTGACGTAGGCACCCATTTCGGCGATTTCTTGGACATTGACCATGACCACCTCGTCCACTTCGGGATACTTATTCTCGTAGAATCTGCAATTTGAGGAACTCATCTTGTGTTATGGGTTGTGAGTTACTATAATTTGATTTGAAAGCTATGAGTGATGAAGATGAATCATGAGTGTGCATTGAAAATTTTTTTTCAAGCGCGTTACGTAAGTGGTTACGTAATTTGACTTATAGTGAGTAGACTGCAAAATTATAGTACAAGACAATAGAAACAGAATGTTCGGTGTCACGGAGTTGGGATTTTCAAGGTCCTTTGACAGTTAAATAAAAGAAAATGGCATGTAGAATTTCTCCAACAAGTTTCTTTTTTTGTGTTTTTAATACCACGGAACTCTGCTTTATTCATAGCCGTTTGGCGCGTATTCTTCAGATAATACATCTTTGATGAAGTGTCCCAGCTCATATATTGTCATGGTGAAATAAGCCTAGTGCACAACAAAGTAGCCCATGAATTAACTCCTTAAGTAGCATTTTTCTCGGGTAAATCTAGGTTTGAGTAAGTATGGATTCTAGTAAATATAGGTATACCTGATTAAGGTGAACTCACTTCTTTTCCATACCAAATATGCAATATAGGCTATGATTCATGGTACTTGAGCCAATTTGCACTCATATTTCAGATCTATTTTTACGCACCTTCTCTCAGCTTTTGGTCCGAGACATCTGCTATTTATCGCGTTTTCGCATTGTTGCAAAAACAGGCGGCAAAGATGTCACATCTGGAATTGGACCTAAGTTACAGAAACACAACCTACAATGAGAATGGTGCTTCGTTCTGTGTCCATTCAAGGTATAAGATCATTGCGGTTCTAGGAAAAGGCTCTTATGGTACCGTTTGTTCCGCAATGGATACTCGAACGTCGGAAACAACCTCACTTAAGGTCGCGATCAAGAAGGTCAGCAGTATCTTCACCAGAGAGGTGCTCTTGAAGAGAGCCGTCAGAGAGTTGAAATTGATGAGGCATTTCAAGGGCCATAAAAACGTACGTTATCCAAACTTTAATTCTTTGAAACTTACTAATCCATAGATCGCAAATATCCTTGACGCTGACATTGTGTACGTGAAACCATACGATGGCTTATATTGCGTTCAAGAACTAGTAGATTGTGACCTCGCAAGAGTGATCTACTCATCTACTCAATTCTCTGAATTTCATATCCAAAGTTTCGTGTACCAAATATTGTGTGCTGTGAAGTATATCCATTCTGCTGATGTCATTCATCGTGATTTGAAACCAGGCAATATCCTTGTTACTACTCAAGGCACGGTAAAAATATGCGACTTTGGTTTGGCCCGAGGCATCAGCAACAAATTTATTATTACCAAATCGACCCCAATCACCAATTACGTTGCTACCAGGTGGTACAGAGCTCCCGAATTGATTCTATCGAATCACCAGTATGACAAAGCAGTGGACATGTGGGCAGTAGGATGTATATTGGCAGAATTGTACGGTAGAAAACCACTTTTCCCTGGCAAAAACCAGTTACATCAACTTCATGAACTTACGAAGGTTTTAGGGGCCCCGCCGGCGGAAGTTATCCGTCGGTTAAACTGGAAGCTAACAATGCCTGCAGGAACAAACTTTCGCTCGGTGAAATGGAAGCAGTTATATCCGTTCGCATCTAGCGAAGCGTTAGAGTTGATTATTTCCCTTCTCAAATGGGACCCCGCAGAACGGTGGGACGTGAATGTGACTCTTCGGCACGATTTTTTCCACCACGTCCGAGACCCCCACGGAGAGCCTATATGTGATAAGATCTTTGACTTCGGGTTTGAGAACAATTACCTTACGATCAATGAATTGAGTGTATTGCTAGAACGAGAGGTAGAAGAGTTTAAAAAGGAAAGATTAGGATAACCCATAGGTATGGATCAATTGCTAGACTTATCAGTTCGTTGTACACAAGAAATGCGTTTTTCTCGCTTTCAGTAAAAGTTTATTCTCGTGCATACGATTATCGATAACGGGTAAAACTGTTCGAACAATCCCCGATTGCATCACCGTCTTACCCCCGCCTCGGCACCACGATGGTCCTGAAATCCTGGGGTACAATTTTCATGTGCTTTTACGCGTAGTAATAGAGCAATTAGTGTGCCACAAAGAGCCCCACTCGCGGTGATCCCGAAGCAATTCTCGGTGCACTCCTTCACTATATATACCGAGTCATTACCACTTGAACTAGGATCATTCTCATCTACAAATCATACAATGTCATACCACCCAGATCTCGAAGTCATTAAGTTCGTCATTAACGTTCAAGACGGTCCAACCACTGAAGTTCCAGTTCTTGGATCCGACAATGTCTTGTTTAAGATTCCAGAATATTCCACATACTCCGTTACCATCCATTTCAAGGTGAAGAACAACGCATTGAAGGATCTCAAATATAAGCAAGTTGTCAAGAAGGGTTTCGTGACTGTTAAGACTAGAGAAGTCGAAATTGGTGACTACGAGCCATCTGATGAGGTCTACACCAAGACCTTCCCTGAAGATCAAACCCCAGGCGGAGTTATGCTCAGAACTACTTACCCAGCTCAATCCACTTACTATGCCAACGGAAAGGAATTGTGTGTTAAGGACTGGCAATTAGAGATTACCAAAAAGGAATAAGCATATTCTAGTTATTTATTTATCCGAAGACTCGAAGTTTCAATTTATTACGTGTAGATGTCATGTACTCCCAAAGAGCTGATTTACCCCGGCATCCGCGGCAGGTGCTATATGTTCACGTGACGTGAAACTCCCCCCTCCTAGACCCTACTACATTGCTTGACTTCCAAATCACACATTAATCAATCAAGATGGTCAGTGTACGTCCCGCAACCCATGCGGGAAGCTGGTACTCTTCGAATGGTACCACACTTGAAAATCAACTCAAGCAGTTCTTTGCAAAAGCCCAATCGTTGACCGAACCGCTATGCGGAGAGAACACCCAAAAACCAATTCGAGGCGCCAGAGTCTTAGTTGGGCCCCATGCCGGCTACACTTACTCTGGAGAGAGATTGGCCGAGAGCTTTACTGTTTGGGATACTAGCAGTGTCAAAAGGGTCTTCTTGCTTGGGCCATCCCATCACAAATACTTCAAGGGTCATGCGTTGGTCTCAAACTATGATGAATACGCCACGCCACTTGGAAACATCCCAGTAGATACCGAGGTGGTAAAGAAGCTAGTAGCCGGAAAGGGGTTTGCGCACATGAGTGAGGAGGTGGATGAAGACGAGCACTCGTTTGAAATGCATGCTCCTTTCATTTACTATACCACCAGGGACTTGCCGCAGGGGGTGCCCAAAATTGTGCCTATAATGATCAGTAGCATGGATGCGAAGCTTAGTGATACGATTTTGGAAGCTTTGACTCCCTATATCAAAGACAAGGAGAATCATTTCATCATCAGCTCCGACTTTTGTCATTGGGGTGCTCGTTTTGGCTACACCGAATACTTGGCTGCGAATATGCCCCTTTCCAAGATCACCACCTTGCACCGCGCCAGTCAAATCACAACCCCTATATATAAGTCCATTGAGACCCTTGACAAAGCAGCCATGGCAATAGCCACCAAGGGCGACTCTAAGGAGTGGGATCGCTACATTTCTGTGACTGGAAATACCATCTGTGGTCAAAAGCCTATTTCGTTGGCACTCAGGCTTTTGGATAGCGTAGGAGGCGGCGGGTTTGAATGGATTGGATACTCCCAGAGCAACCCCGTCAGAAGTTACAGCGACAGTAGCGTGTCTTACGCCTCGGGCTATGTCCGTCTATAGATCATAATACATATCTATTTAGAGTAATTAGGGCAATTCATATATATCTAGTCTGAATATATTTAGGGCAGTGCATATTTAGTTAGATTTATAATCAGGGCAGCTAGGCGCGTATAATTTATTGAAGTCTATTCAGAAATTAAGCCATATAATTGCCGAGGTATTTGCAGTTGGAGAGCTTATGATTCACACCTTATTCTAGCTTATTCATCGAACACTATACTAGAACTTTGCCTAATAACTGCTCAATCATTTACAACCACTGTCCTGCACAGCCCACTTCTAATGATAATAAATCTATAAATATACTATAATTAATTCGAACAACCACAATTGAACTCAAGTACCTAAACGAGTAAATAGACAATTCATATGAATAATTTGATCGAAACTCTCTAGTTACTAACTAGTTCCCTCTTCACCCATAAGTAAACTCTTCCTTAGGTTCCTCCTATATGGCGCGTACGACCTGCATGAGCACGATCCAGGCCTTTTTCACCGGCAACTCTGGATTTGATAAGCAAGCACTCCACAAGTGGTTCAATTCCCCAGCACCAACTTTGTCTATCGTGGCATTCTCCAGCACCACTTTGTCCCCACTAACACACCATGAGTGACGGCAAGCTTTTCACAAAATCGAAGTCGATTGAGCTCAGGGCAGAGCTCGATCAGGCTTTCAAGAAGCTGAAGTCCCATAACCGGGTCAAGATCATTCTCAAGAAAATCATAGCCAACATCATCCTCCATAACAACGAGCTTGTGTCTTTGATGCCAGATATCATTGGTTTGATGAAGATTGATGATTTGGGAGTCCGCAAAATGTGTTTCCAGTATCTCGTTGCTTACGCTCCTTTAGCACCCAAACCAGCCTTGGAGGCAATTCCATTTTTGAACAGATTCAAGGATGACGTTTCGCCCATAATGAGAGCATTGGCATTGAAAACTATGTCTTCCATCCCCGTCGAAGAGTTCATGGAGCTTTCTTTCAGCACCGTCAGATTCAAGCTTGAGGATGGAGATGCACACGTCCGCAAGATCGCCGCTTATTCCGTGTCCAAGCTCTATCAATACAATTCTGAAAGAACGGAACGTGAGGGTTATATCGACAGCTTGAATGAACTTTTGTATGATAAGAATCAGATCGTGGTTTCCAATGCTTTGGCCGCGTTAAGTTTCATAACTGAACAGTCAAAAACCTTAAGCTTGACCATAGATAAGACCCATTCCTTGACTCTTATTTCCTACCTCAACAATACAAATGAGTGGTGCCAGGTGTACCTTCTCAATTCTTTGATGTCTTACGTTCCAAACACGACAGAAGAAGCATTGGATTTGATAGAGGCCACTATTCCATCTCTCCAGCATGAAAACAGCTCGGTGGTATTAAATGCCATCAAGATCATCGTGTACTATAGCAATTACGTCAAATCTCCAGAATTGATTTTGCCCTCCATACCCAAACGTTTGGGTGCCTCCTTGGTATCTTTACTTTCGAAGCCAGCAGAGATCCAGTTCTTGGTTCTTCGTAACGTGATATTATTGTTGTTAGGAAGAAAGGAACTTTTGAACGTGGAAGTGGAGCTGTTCTTCTGTCGTTATGACGACCCCATTTACGTCAAGGATACCAAACTAGAAATCATCTATCTCCTTGCCAATGAGCATAACAGTCATATCGTCATCAAGGAATTGGAAGATTACGCCATCGAAATTGATGTTTCCATGTCCAGAAAAGCAATCAGAGCATTCGGAAATTTGGCGGTCAAACTCCCAAGATCCTCGGACGAATGTGTTGACAGAATATGTGAATTGATTTCAAATGGGATTCCTTATATCATCCAAGAATCCGTCATAGTCATTAAGAATATTTTGAGAAAGTATCCTAAAAGATTCAATTTCGCCATTGAAGTGCTTGTGGAATTCTACAAGTTTATCGACGAACCTGACTCGAAAACGGCTATGATATGGATTCTCGGCCAACATTGTGAGGAGATCGCAGATACCCAGACCATTCTTGAAGAGCTTGTCTCATCCTTCAAAGAGGATCCAGTCGAGGTGCAATCCGCAGCATTGACCGCAGTGACAAAGTTCTATTTAAAGATGCCCCAACAAGGCGAGTCTTTGCTCTTAAAAGTCTTGAAATGGGCAACAGAGGAAATAGATAACCCCGATATTAGAGATCGTGGCTTCTTATATTGGAGGCTTTTATCATCGGATGAAGCTAACGGACAAAACGGAGAGTTCCAAGGCAACACTAAAAAAATCATTCTTAACGATAAGCCGTTGATATCTGCGGAAAACGATAACATCGATCCAAACATTTTGGAGGAACTAGAACTCAACATTGGTACTCTTGCATCTATCTACTTGAAACCAGTCCAGCATGTATTCCGGTTATCGAACAGGAAGTATTTACATCCAAGTCCCGCTTTGCAAGAAAGAGCTAGACCTGCTCCTTCATCAACTGATTCAACTCCTCCACCGGCTGATTATGACCATAAACCACCACCAAAGCCTTACATGCATGGCAATCAAAGCGATAACTATTTGCAAGTACAGCGGAAGAGCTCACAAAGATCGGGAAGACTTACAATTCCGAGACAAGCATCATTTGACTCTGGGTTCTCCAACGAAGAATTCCCGGCCAAGAAAGATAGTTTCGCAAGAAGACTTTCTAGAAAGGCATCCATGATTGCGACGAGGAAAAACTCCACCAAATATTGATGATGTTCATAGACAATCAACAATAACGACCATAACTAAAAAGACAATTGAATCAATAACTAGTTATAAGTTTTATAGATAATTGAATAACGACCATAACTAAACTGTACAGACATTGAATCAATAACTACGTTAAAAGTTTTACAGACAATCATCTCCATAACTTATTGACAATATATATAAATAGATCCCGTATTTTCAAAATTCGGGATTATCTTCTAGTTTTACCTTAATACTATCATCAATTTGTTCGATTGAAGGTAAAAGTGAGTCAACAGGTTCCTCTTTGATTTCTTCGACTTTGGAAAGCTTCTTACTAGCCTTTTTCACCTCTATAATTTGAAGATCGGGCGAAAACTTCACGACCAGTCCTCCGGTTTGGATTGTCTCGACCTTAAGATTCGGCATATTTGCCTCGGGACCATCTAGAACACGTTCTTTCACTTCAGATAAATCATATCCCAAGAGTCCTGCCAATATCAAAATACATGCCGGTTTTGACATAACCTCCAGCATTTCCTTACAGAACAGTGCTGTCACGCAACCTGGACATCCCCAATCACATTCACAGCCTGAAACCCTCTGGTAAGTGGTGTATAAAATTTCATCGATGTGTTCGAATGTCTTCAAAGAGATACCAGATCCCTTCTCTCCACCGTTGGTATCATGAAAGATTAATCTAGCCGGTCTTTTTCTTTGGGTTTGTCTCTGAGCAAATTCCTTCACGGGAGCTTTACACTCTGTCATTAATTCGGATTCACCCACATTTGAGCTAAATTTGGCATTTGGGTTTGTGGAGGCCCCTCCATTGATATAAAGAGGTAAAATATTCATGATCCCGTGTTGAGCAGCATGGATTCCACCTGCTGGAGATAAAGACTTCTCTTTGATTGCGTCAAACACAAAATTAGGGATGTCAATCCAGAACCCTTTTGATTCTAATTTAATCGGTGGATTATTGACTTCCACAACCTCAAGAATTTCTGTTCTTCTGCTCACCTTGAAGAAACCAAAGACAATAATGGTAGTGAGGATTTTGCCGAAATAAACCGGAATATCACTGGGATTGGTTGATTGAGGAGGACACAATTGTTTGACATAGTCAATCTCGACTGGATCGACGTCAGTAAAATCACGCTGACTTGTAGTCCAATCCACTTTGACCCTCGCGACCTTGGCATATTTCTCATCGTAATTGAATTCTTTCACAAGGTATGGATTTCCTTGGTGCAAGAAGATTCCTCCTTCATACAAAGTGAAACTAGTACGGGAAGCCTCGACTTCTTCAATGACAACATTCCTATTATTGGTGATATCAACAACAGCAAACATGCTGTTCTCGATCGATCTGATGGTGACATGCTCCGATGGCCATGGTAGATATTTCGGATTTGTTCGATAGAGGTCATGGGCGTCTTTGTATAATTGTTTGCGACAAAGTTTGATGAACGTGTTTGATCTGGAGGCAGAATTATCTGGAGCAAAATATTCTATATCATCGTTAGAAACGGGATGCTCAAAAGCGGAGCATTGTAAGTGTTGCTCCATTAGGAGTTCGTTAGACCCCATTCCCAAAAGACCCTCGACACATAGATCCTCGTAGGTACTTTTGTCACATAATTCATCAACATTCTTAATGTAGTGCTGGTCAATTGGACTGGAGCCAGCAATAAAAATAGCCAAGCTACCTTGAGAGTCTTTGGCTCTTCCTGCTCTTCCAAACTGTTGATGTAAGTTCAGTTTCAGCATCGGAAAACCACAAGAAATCACCACGTCTAGATCAGAGAGATCTATACCCAATTCCAAGGCATTGGTTGCAATGATGGCCCTCAACTGCCCTGAAAACATCTTCTGTTCGATTGTTCTTCTATCTGATTTCGAATAGCCTCCGCGATATGACATGACGTCTATTTCCTTCAATTTGTATTGAGGATTATTCTGAATAAGTGTTTTTACCTCCTTTATCAAGAGCTCACAAACTACTCGAATAGGACAGAAAGAAATAATTCTTATGGACGGAAACAAGCGCATAAGCTGGACCATCACCCTGGCCGTTTCCGAAATGATATTTTCCCTTGGGGTGAATTTCGAATTTTTCAAGACTTGATTTGAATTAGTCGTAGAATTCTTGGATTTCGAGAGATCTGAATTATTCTCAAGATCACTGGATTTCGAAAGTTGATCTGAATCTCCTTCATTCATACGAGTACTCTTCGCCTTGGGTTCATTGTCGGCTTCAAAGTACGAATCGACCGAATGTTGTCCCCTTTTGTTCATAAGCGGTGGAGGATTCCATACGATCAATTTCTTCTCGCTATAGGGACTGCCATCTTTGGATATATGGACCACATTTTCAGCTTTCTTGATTGAACAAATGGTCCTAAAATGTGATATTGGGTTCATTATCGTTGCAGAACAAGAGATAAATCTTACGGTTTCGTTAAGATAGACCTTGTTGCATATCCGGTTGAGTCGAGCCATGACGTAGGAGACATGAACACCAAAGGTGCCCTTGTACACGTGAAGTTCGTCCATCACCACAAATTTTAATCCTTTGAGAAAGTCGCCCCATCCAGAGGAGTGTGCTGTGGCGTATCCATCATGGTTCGGTAATATTGAGGCGTGGATAGTATCTGGATTTGTGAATATAATGTCTGCGAAAGATTTGGCCCAATCTCGATCTTTTGCGACCGTATCTCCGTCGTAAGTCTCCACTATAATTCTGCGAGTTTCTGCCGATGGAAGGTAATTGATGAACTCTTGTAAATGACGCTTTTGATCCTGGGCAAGTGCTTTTGTTGGGAATACAAATATGGCAGTTGTAGCTCTTTTAGTCACTCCGTTGTGGATGTTCCACAATATGTCATTTAAAATAGGAAGCTGGTAAATGAGAGACTTCCCAGAACTGGTGGAGGTACTGATGATAACATGCTGTTTTTCGGGCCCCATTAAAACTTCAAGCGCTTCAGCTTGATGCGAGTATAATCCATTTTCTAACGATATGCCCTTATAATTGTATAATGCTTCAACGAGATCGGGATGAAACTCCCAGTTTTCGCTTGGGGTCACTTCCTTGAGAATTGCACCCTGAGCAGGCGTGAGTGTCCTGATATCGACAATTTGATTTTTATAGAATGGCTTCTCTTTGAGTCCCGCAATCATATGTTCTAAGCTGGGTTTCTTTTGCTCAAAATCCAGGCTGTCCACAGTTGTTCCACGAAGTGAATCGAGAGGATCATCTAGATCTGGAGGGCTAGGTATTCTATCTTGCACCGTTTCGACCAACTTAGTCCAAGGTACATTTGCTAGTTTCTCTTCTTCCGTGAAAGCATCGCAATATTCCTTGACAAGCTTGGCGAATTTTTTATTCCTGCTGTGGATCATCTGAAGCAATTGGGCATTGGTGAGCCCCTGCATCCTCAAATGCTTACTGCTAAGGAAAAATCCGAATCGATCTTCATCTTTTTGGTTGTTGAACCGTCTTTTCTTGGTCGCGGCCCCAATCCCATGCAATTTAGTGTCTTGAAAGTCAAAAACCAATAGTTGTCTAGAATCATGTTCTTCTTCACCGATATTCTCGTAAACATCTTTTTTGGTCTGCTGATATCCCGTAGACCATTCAAATTTGACATTTTCAAGGAACGAAAGCATGAGCTGATTTTCATCGCAGTAGTCGAAGAAGACCTCACCTGGAGGCATAAGATACTTGATGATAGCGAGATCTACCGCTGTTATATCATGGTTTAACTTTTGAATGAGTTCTAATGTGGAGATGGTGGAACGAGAGTGAGCTGCAAGGAAGGTGAGATGCGTACTTATCTGCGAGAAGATTCGTTGAAGCCGATCCATACCGTATGGAAGTTGCCGGTAAGGAGTTTGAGACGCGACGAGGCTATATTTCACGTCAGTATAACTTGCAGATTAAGTCCGGGCTGTTGCGTAACCGAGATGTGGCAAATCATGGAGCTCATGTGCACCCCCGATACGATGGCTGCGACTTGTGGTAAATATGGGGCACTTGTTGGTGTTATAGGACTATTGGGTCATGCACGACCGGAAATGAGAAATATCAGAATTTCGAGAAAAAGGGCGGAAATCACCAAGACTATGAAAATCAGAGACGAAGAGA